>CAJGYM010000065.1:0-403193 GCA_904845305.1 Caenorhabditis auriculariae
TATACAGTACTGACCATAAAGGTATTTCAAATTGGTTATTCGAGCATAACTTCTTTGAAGAGGCTCAAATGACTTGAAACTTCGCATAGATTTTAAATAGCTACGCAATAACTTTTTCCCAGAATGAAAACTTATTTGCTCAAGTCAGACCGGATTTGAGAGCAAAAAACCAAAAATCGTGAAAATGAAGATTTTTATCTTGAGATTCGAAAAATCATATCTTCGAAGAAACTTTGATTTTGAATTAGAAACTTTTTTCCCCGGTAAAACAAGTTTCCGGCTTTCTAAAAAACCTAATCAGCCGCCTATCAACCCGATAGTAAGAGCGTAGTGACTTTTTCTTCAAAAGGCCTTTGCGTTTTGACGCCTCGTCATTCAAATGGACTATACGAGATCATTTTTGTTTGAGAACACCATGTTTCATGTTGAAAAACTTCAAAACACCCTCAAGAATAGTTATACACTGGTTTCTTCATCTTTCTCACTTTATCCTTTCTCCAGAACTCGCTTACTTCACTAGGTCTGATTTTGAAACCTCTGATTTGGAGCGGTTATGCTCGTTTTTCAAAATCAGAACATTCTCGATTTTTTATTTCAGATTCCAGAGCTTTTTTTGAACCTTTACGAATAAAAATAAAAGAAGACCCACTGTGTTTCGCTTACTTATTCAAAAGATATAGTGATTTATAATGAGTTTCTTAAAGTTCTCAAAACTTCGTTTCAATTAGCGTTGCTTAGAAGGCTCCAAATCTTGTGTAATAAGATTAAAACATCTTTTTTTAAATATTTTTTTAATGTTTTTAGATCATGAGATGTTTGTAACTTCTCTTTCTAGCTCTCAGATCGAAGATAGGCACTGTAAAAAGTTTGTTTGAACTTTATGGGAAAATAAGTTTTTGGTCTTGTGAAACTAATGCTTCAGCAAAACAATTAGCAGTCTTCAGGAAGTCGGAGCCTGCAATTCAGCTATTAATTATTTTCAAATTCACGATTTAAAAGCGATTGATCAGATAAAAACTGCTTCGAATGCCCAAAAATCCAGAAAAACTGTTCGAATCAGAGGTTTCGAAATCAGATCTAAAGAAGTAAGCGAGTTCTGAAAAGAGTATAAAGTGAGAAAGCTGAAGAAAGCAGTGTAAAACTATTCTTGAGGGTGTTTTGAAGTTTTTCAACATGAAACATGGTGTTCTCAAACAAAAATGAACTCGTATAGTTCATTTGAATGGCGAGGCTTCAAAAAGCAAAGGCCTTCCGAAGAAAAAGTCACTACGCTCTTATTATCGGGTTGGTAGGGAGCTGATTAGGTTTTTTGGAAAGCCGAAGACTTGTTTTACCGGGGAAAAAAGTTTCTAATTCAAAATCAAAGTTTCTTCGAAGATATGATTTTTCGAATCTAAAAATAAAAATCTTCATTTTTACGATTTTTGGTTTTTTGCTCCCCAATCCGGTCTGACTCGAGCAAATGAGTTTTTCTTCTAGAAAAGAATTACTGCGTAGCTATTTAAAATCTGTGCAAAGTTTCAAGTCATTTGAGCTACTTTCAGAGAAGTTATGCTCAAATAACTACTTTGAAATACCTTTATGGCCAGTACTGTAAGTATTGCTCAATTCTCAGCTCTACTTATTTCAGGAACGAAAAATTCAGCAATTTTCAAAATTATTGATCTCTAAATTTTTTTCTCATTAAAATTGACAGTTTTAGTCGTCTCCGTGCACATTTTACCCTCAAATTCATCATTTTTTCTTCATCTTTTTTTCTCTAAACTTGCTCCGCCCCTTTTCACGATGGTAAAATGGTTTTTAACGAGTAGGTTTGAGTGGTTTTTTAAAGCGCAGTACTGAACTAAAAACAGAGAAAACTAGTGGAAATATAGAAAAAACCCTCCTCTTCAATCGCATATACTTTTTACCCTATTCCCGAAGCGTTTTAGCGGAGTGTCGTACAAAAAAACTAAATTTTTTCCAGTCTTTAGCGCAGTTCCATGTCGTTGGCACCTTTCTTATTTCTAAATTCGATTTCCAACTGAAAAAAAAAATCTTTTAAGACAAAAAAAAATTAAAACTTCTACGATGTCTAATCTTCGTGAAGCCGTGCAAAGTTGAAAAATGTGTTCCTCGGTTTCGAAAGCGTGTGCGTGAAAAGTTTTTGTTTTAACTTGTTGATATTGAAGTAACTTAAACTTTATCAGATTTAAAATCATTTCGAAAAATTAGATTGAACTCGTTAAATTCCCCTTCTTTTTCCTGTACTTTTTACCATAAAATCCTCATTTTTTACTTCATTTTTTTCGCTCAAAAACCTCAAAATTTCAAACGTAGGGAAATGATCCGCTTTGATTTATCGGTTGTAATCTTTTTTCTCACTTAATTTAAAGTTCTTAGTCTTTTCTCTGTACACTTCACTATCAAAATTTTTGTTTTTCCTCCATGTTTTTGCTCAAAAATCACAAAAAATCGAACATAAGTGGATTACTTAAGGGTTTTCGGAAATCCGCTCTGTTTTATCGGTTGAAATCTTTTTTTCTAACAGATTTTTCAAGTATGACAGTCTTTTCTCTGCACGTCTTACTATCAAAGTCTCCGTATTTCCTTCATTATTTTGCTCGAAAACCTCCAAAAAGCGAGCATAAGCAAGAGGCTCAAGGGCCCTGGACTCAGGAGGCCACTGTTTCCGTGATAAATCGATAATCCGCATACGAAAGCCATAATTCCAGAGATAGATATTTCAAGGGCAAGTACCAAAAATCCTCCTAGGAAACAACTAATCGAGTGAAATTTTGAAATAACTTTATAAAATCTTTTTGAAACAGTGTAATGATCTCTTTTTTTCTAAAATTATTGTCAAAAGTCAACCATAAAACGGATTAAGTGGTCTCTTAAGTAGTGTCTTAAGCTCTTTCTTCTGTTTTAAATGCTTGGCGGAACAAAAGGAGCAATGACGTCATATTCTGAGCCAATGACGTCACTAAATTCATTCATTTAGCTATACTATTACGGCATCGCAGACGAAAAGTTCATCACAAAGATAAATGATATTACTAGATGAACAATTCTTGAAACAGTATAATGACCTTTTTTCAAGCCGAGTCGCCAAACTCGGCTACGACGATTCCTATGAGGCCAATCAACAGTGGCACCAAGAATTCGGACCGACTTTTGGGTAAATTTCATAAAATTCCTTCAAAATCAAGAGGATTCAGAATTTTCCTCGGCAAACAACTGCAAATCGTCGTTTCCGAGGAGGAAATGCTCAAGGAAATTTTCATAAAGAACTTCAATAATTTTTCGGATCGATGTGTACCTGGACTTTTCAAGTATAACCGTAAGTTTTAGAAACATTTTGTGATATAATATTTTTGGTCGCGTTTGGGAATGGCTCAGTGCGTCGTGGGAAAAGATTCTAAAAAAAAAGCCATAGAAGCCAAAAATTTGCAACCGACCTCGAACGACTTCTAGCCTTTTTTCTCCGCAAAATAAAAAAAAATGTAAGGTTAATCTTTAAAAAAATCGATCAGATGACGTCACAAAATTGATCATCTACAGCTTTGGCTTCAGCTCCTTTTTTTCTGAATGACGTCATAAATATCAAAATGACGTCACTAAATATTAAAATGACATCATACAAGATTTTAACTCTTCTCAAACTATTAGATAACTTCTTAAGAAAATTTCCCTATAACTTTTCGAAAAAGAGTCGAAAAAAGGTCAAAAAGTAGCTCACTGCTACCTCCTTGCGCAAGCCGTTTTTGGTCGGGCGCAGCTTCGAAATGACCACGAGCCATTCCCCATGCGACCACTCTTCTACAAGATTCATTACTCAGAACTCAATTTTTCTCTGTTACAAGCCACGAAAGCCAATGGATGGAAAGAATCCAGGAGCACCATTTCACCGACTTTTTCGACAGGTTCCAACTTTTTTTTGAATTGAAATGCAATCCATGAACATGTTTTCCAATAGTTTTTCAGTTTTAATGAAAGTTTAGACTTCACGAAAGGAAAATGGACGAATTGAGGAATTAATTTTATTCTTTCTCTTTATGATATATTTGAAACGTACATTGTTGTGGTTTGGAGAAGGGAAGAAATTGTTTATTTCGTTGAAAATTACTTTAAAGCATTTTTGATTTGAATAAAAAAAGTAATTTCTCTTACTTTTTTGGCTTATAGTCTAGTTTATAAGCTTTTTAATTTTGTTTCTATGAAAAAATTGGATTTTTTTGAGGCCTTCCAGACGTTATAAAATCGACTAAAAAAGGAGAAATCGTGAAAAATTGTCTCAGTCAAGTTTCAGAAAATTCAGAAGCCTTGACTTCTTGTCCCTTCTTACTTAGGGACGCCAGAGTGGTCCCTAGAGGGCTGAGAGAGAAGTCCAGCCCCTAGAGGGGACAAAGTAGAGTCCGTTTTTCCCGACTTGAAAGGGCTTCTCTGCGCCCTCTCAGGTTGAAATGCTATTTACATGTTTTTCTGACCTGGCCGGTGAGAGAACAGAGAGACGCAGACACGCGAAAACTCTCAAGTCGCGGCGGACGGACTAGAAATTTAGGTGGTCCTTCTAGGGGTTTAGGGTGTGATATCTAAGCCCCTAAAGCTTAAGTGGCCCTTATAGTGATCTTTTGATTGTTTTTCATGATTTTTCGTACAAGGAGACATAGTCCCCTAGAGTGGTCACTTGCGAGCTTTAGTGAACCCTAGAGAGGTCCCTTGAGGAGAACCTTTGTGGGGCACAAAGACTGCTCCTTTAGGGACCACTCTGGCGTTTCTGGAAGCAGGAAACAGTATCTGATTTTTCAAGTGGACTAAATAAGCTTAAATATTGAATTATTTAACTTATTTTTTTACTGAAGTAAAAAAACATTTTTTTGTGGTTCATTCTATAAATTCGATAATAAAAAGGTCATTTATATTTTTTTGAGCCTTTAGTTTAATGATGAGTTTGAGGATTTCACTATAAATTTCCTTTTTTTCAGTAGATCTCACTTTATAAAAAGATTTTTTTCTCTGAAATTTCCAGGAAAGATGAAAGCTATGCACGAGACGATCCAGGACAAAAATCGAGGATTTCTTGAATATTTTTGGACAAACATGCCGAGAACGGCGACACGTTCGATATCTATGAGTTGGTTTCATTGTAAATTATTTGAAAAAAATTGAGAAAATGAGGAAAAAAATAAGGAAAAAAATAATTTTTTTCATTGGGCTGTAAGATTTTTCTGAAAAAAATGGCCTTAACACTTCTTGATGCAAAAAAATAAAAAAATAAAAAAATGAAAAAATAAATTTTTAAACAAGTTTCTCGAATTTTTCGAACCTTCCTCGATTAAATCAGAATTGAAAGCTTCAAAAAATAAAAATCGAGTAAAAGGATAAAAAAAAGCTTTTTCGAGCAAAAATACAGAGTCTTACCATCAGAAAACCATGAAAATTCGTCTATTTTCAAAAAAAAAGACTTTTTTAAATTCAACTTAGCTTCTAGAATCCAAAAAGTATACTGAAATAACATTTATTCCAATAAAAAAATCAAGATTTTCAGCGATTTCCAAGCCTTGACCCTGGACGTGATTGGAAAATGCGCCTTTGCTATTGAGAGTAACTGTCAGAAAGATCGATCCGAGGTTTTTTTGCAAACTTATTTTTTTCTTTTTAATATAGCCAATCCTTGCCCATTTCAAAGGCGAGATGGGTAGATTGGAAAAGATGACGCGTTGCGTACGCGACGCGACTTATTGGCGGGAAACTATAGCACTAAGAATAACTGACGAGATAAACGCGAGCTCGGTGGCGGTACATTGACTAACTCGCAAAAATGTCGCTTTTTTCTAGGCGCGATCCCGCATTTCTCTCGGCGCGACTTCGCATTTTTCTCGGCGCCATCTCGCATTTATCTTGCATTTCGGAAATTTTCAAATTGCGAGAGAAATGCGAGCTCGCGCCCAGAAAAATGCGAGACCGGCGCGAGAAAAAAAGCGAGATGTTTGCGAGCTCGTCAATGTACCGCCAGTGTCTCGCGTTTATCTCGGCAGTTATTCTTAGTGAGGTCAAACGCGACTCACATTTTCCTTTTTTTTTAAAAATATTTTTTTCAGACAATTTTTTTAATTATATGGTATTTTAATGGTTTAGTTGAATGATAGAAGTATAAAAAAAAAGATCTTTTTTTTCTACTTTTTTAAAAATTTTACCTTGGTTAATTTCGCCCTAAAAACGGACTATACCTTCTTTTTTCAGCTTTTTCTACACGACGGTACGAAAAATTCTTCAAGTTCCTCGATATTCGCTACAGTCGAATTGTCTCATTTTCATGTAAGATTTGAAAAAAAAATGAAAAGGTTCATGGTAAAACAAAATTGAGTTTCGAAGCATTATTGAATCGGGCAAAGGCGGAATGGTGAAGAATGGCTGCTAAAAGGGAGAGGCTCAGAAAAAGTCGCAGAAAGGCAGAAAAAAGGCAGCAAAAAGGCCGCAAAAAGGCAGCGAAAAGGTAGCAAAGAGGGTACCTTTATCGAGCCTTCCATTTTTAGGGCATAAGGGCCGATAGAATGGCGTAAAAGGGCAGCAGAAAGGGAGCCTTCATCACCCTAAAAGGAACATTTCTATGGTCTTTTATGGACCCTCGGAGGGTCCTTCCGCCTTTGCCTATGTTGAGGCTTAAGCTTATAGTTCTTAAATTCTTGAATTCTTCTTTTTTTCGGGTTACTGTATTCAAAAAAAGTACGTATTATAGTAAACTATGTTATGGGAAATTTTTTTAGTGGCCACTATAGAGGTTCTGAATTTAGTGGCCACTTCAGTAGTCTTCATCCAGTATTCCTTCCAGTAATTCTGATAATTTTAAAACAAACAGATGAGACCAGTTATGTTGATCCATTGACCCCTAAAGTGGCCACTAATTTGACTACTATAGTGCCACTAAAACTTCGAAACCATAAAGTGGCCACTAAAAATTTTCTCACTTGTGTAGTTTCTTTTTAACTTACAAATTTTGTACTGAAGGTTCTAATTTCCTTTTTATTTATTCATCTTTTTTGACATTTCCCTTTTTTCACTTTTCAGATATCCGTGCCCAAGAAGGTCTACATTATCATACCTTTAAGTGATTTTTCTATATTTTCCCAGTTTTAAGTGAATATCCGATTTTTCTCCCTTCTCTAGGCTTCTTTTAGGCAATAGAAAACGATTATTCGAATTTTTGGATTACTGTATCCAATTTGTCTGCAATTTGTCGATTTGGGGTACGGTATGCAATGATTTCAGTCATTTTCCCGGAGCTCGAGTGGATTTGGAAGCATTTGTACCGGTTCACACAGCTCTGTCAGTACGAGGCTCCGTTGGTTAACGGCCTTTCCGATGTGTTCGTTTTTTACAGATTCTTTTGAAAATCCTCTTTTCGTGGATTTCTCTTTACGTCTAGAACGTTCTATCCAACAAAACCGTCCGCAGATTTTTTTTCTAGATACGATCGAAGAAAATCGGGTGAAGCCGCTGATAGCATGGATCTACTGAAATTGCTCCTGAACAAGGAGAATAATGAAGAAAAGGTAAATTTTTGGACGATTACGGTAGATTACTGTAGTACGAGTGGTTACTGAATAAAGTATTAACAATAGCTTCGGTGCAAAAACGTCGAAATTATTTTGTTTGAACTTTTGATAGAGAAGAGAAACAGGGAAGTTAAAGAAATTAAATAATTTTTTTTTAAAGCCGCTGGAATTACATGACCGCACTGGGATTGGCTCGGAAGCCTCAAAATGGCCTATTTTAACGAATTTTTAGTTTTTCTTTGACTTTTCTTGGTCTTTTCTCAAAAAATAGAGAGCTGGGCAGGGAAAGACTAGTACATCAAGGAGCGTTCTGAACAATTTTCAGGAAAATTCCAATCGCAAAGTAAAATTACCTCCCTTGTCTTTGGTTCGGATCCTGAGGACTTTCACGCTCTTTTTTTGGCTTTTTATGGAAATTTCGAATTTTGCACACTATTAACTGTACTTCGGAGAAGAAATAATAATCCAGAAGCAAGAATTTGTTTATTAAGTTTACTTTAACATCATATTTTTTTCTTTCAAAAAAAGCTCTTTTTCCTACAATTTTCTTTACAAAACTTAGCTCTCTGAACTTTCAGCCCCTCACAAAGCAACAAGTCGTCGAGAACTGCTTCGCCTTCCTTCTCGCCGGCTACGAGACAACCAGTACGGCCCTCACTTTCTGCACCTATCTTCTGGCCAAACATCAGGATGTTCAAAGAAAGTTGTACGAGGAGATCGCGGCGACCAAGGAGGAAAAGGTTTTTTTGTTCATATTTATTTTAAAGCTTGGGCTGCGCCGTAGCGCAACAGGTTGTGTGCCTGACTAAGGTCCACAGGGTCACGAGTTCGATCCCCGCCTCGACCCAACCAAGGGGTTTAAGAAATGTTGGTAGTGGGAAACCACGACTTCAAAATCCCCAGCCGTCACACACAAGGACGATTATGTCACTAGAGCCAGTCCACTGATTATCACTGACATCAAAATAAACCCCCCCCCCTCGTAGGACTAGGACCACCCCGCTCAAGCGGTACAAAGGCGTGGGAGGAAGATGAAGATGATTGATTTATTTTGAAGCTTGACAAATTTTATTCATTATTATTTGAACAGAGCAAAAGCCCTTTTTGGGATTGAGAAAAATTTTTTTCCAAAATTTTTTTAACAAGGAGAGTTAGGAACATTGAGCGATTTTTGAAAAGTTCATTCTCAGCGTTGGATTTCATATCATCAGATAGATAGGACATTCAAAAAGACGAAAATTTTTGATTTTTGAAAGAATATTGACGTTGAGCCGAGTTACAATGATTTTAGTGACAGCCAGACGGTGAAAAAAATCGAAAAAAAAGTTCGAGAAAATTTTTTCCTCCATTTTTTCTTGTTTAAACTGTCCAATATCAAATTAATCAATCTCAAAAAAATTGATCATATGAAGGTATAAATACACATTGAAATCAAGTGAATAATAAACGCCGACAAAAAGAAAGCGAAAATCTTTTTTCCATTCCAAAAGAATTTTTTGAAGAGTTTCGCCGTTTTTTATATTTCATTCTTCTCTGAAAACCGAAAAGTAACTGTTAAAAAAACAAGAAAACCCGATTTCAAAACTATAAATAAATATCTATCCACAAAAAAATAATGATATCACGTCCATCAGAAATTATCCTGAAGTGAAAAAAATGACCTTTTTTTCTTTCAAGAATGAAGGTCGTTATATGTTTCTGAACTATATGAAATGATTATCATTTGAATGAAATTTGATCAGTTTTTCTCTTTCTTCTTGATAAAAAAACAAAACCAAAAAACCAAATTCGTTTTTTTTAAAAAAACAGTGAAAAATAGCCTTGTTTTTACAAGGAAGGTTTCATTTTTTTGAGGTTTTTTTGAAAATTGGCCACACTTCTCGAAAAAAACCAGAGAAAAAAATATTTCAATCTTTCAGATATGAAAAAAAGTTTAAAAAAATCATATCTCGGCTCGAAATGTTAAGAATCGGCTAAAAACAAAATTTTTTTAACGTCCTCAACGGGTTTTCTTTCATATAAAAATTATTTGATACCCTCAAAACCCCATATGATCTTGAAAATATTGATTTTTCCATCTCTCTCTGGGGTCAATTTAGTCATTCTAGACTTCAAAAAGTCATATCTCGGCTCAAAAAATTCATAATCGGGTAAAATAAAAGTTTTAAACGTTCTCAGAGGGTATTCTTTCATATTAAACCATCTGGTATCCTTAAAAACACATAGGATTTTTGAAGTATCGTTTTTTCCTTGCCCTGGGTCAATTTTTTCATTCTAGACTTCGAAAATTCATATCTCGGCTCAAAATTTTCAGAATCGGGTAAAATAAAAGTTTTTACGTTTTTGCGGGGTTCTCTTTCATATGAAATTATCAGAGACGCTTAAGAACCGATAAGTTTCTTCAAATACCAATTTCGCCTTACGACTCCTGAAAGCTAGAGAAAACTCCCAAAACCAGTGAAAATCGGCCATTTTGGGCTTTGAACCTTTTTTTTGGAAAAAAACTAAGATTTTTCAAAGGTTTAAACTTTCAGAATTTCCACCTGGTAAACTAGAAAAGTTTGAAAAAATCCCCCAACGGAAAGTAAAATTACCTCCTTTTCCAGAAAAATGTTTTATCTTGTTTAATTTCTGTGATAGAGCCAGAATAAAACGGAAAAAGGCTTATTTTAACTCAAGGAAAAAATTGCAAAGAATTTTTTGAAGCGATATAAAATTAAATTTGCAGGGTCTCAATTTCGACACGATCCATTCGATGAAATATCTTGATGCCGTGTTCAAGGAAAGCTTGAGGATGTATCCTCCAGTTATTCAGTAAGTTCAATTTTCAACTAATTCGAAAAAAAAAGAGAAAAATCAGAGAAATTCAGTCAGATTTTTGGGAAAATCGACAAAAACTCCCTCCGGATCCGATCCAAAGACCCTACAATTCAAAAAGAGACCTTTTAGCCTTTCGGCCAAACTTACATTTTTTTCGCAGTTTTAAATGTGAATATTAACCTGCAAAACCGAGAATTGCAACAATTACAAAAAAAAAAAAATTCAAAATGCGCACTTTTGCAAAATTCACAAGATTACTCAACACAAAAAAACGATAAAAAAATCAAAAAAATTTCTGCGTAACATTAAATCGAAGAACGTCCGGACACGATTAAATAATAAGAAAACAAAAAATAATCATTAACAAATTAAAAAATCGAGAAAATTTATCAACAAGATATTGACATAATTTCAAGGAGTATTCAAAACTCATTTCACCGTTTCTAGACTTTATATAAAAGAATGATTAATTCTCGTTTCAATAGATAAGTGAATATACAAATCATCACTTAATAAATAAATTCTTGCCTCTGAATTTTTATTTCTTCTCCGAATTACAGTTAACAAAGTGAAAAATCAAGAATCTCCCAAAAAGGAGCCGAAAAAGCAAAAAACATCCTCAGGATCCGAACCAAAGACTCTTACAAGGGAGGTAATTTTACATTTTCCTGAAAATTGTTCAGAACACTCCTTGATGTACTGGAAGAAGATTCTAAGAGTCTCAACCTGCCCAACTCTCTAATTTTTGAGAAAAGACGCCTCAAAGTAGAAGAAAACCCTCAAAATCCATAAACATAAGCTGTTTTAAGCTCTTAGTTTTGGAAAAATAGGAAGTCGTGCAGGTTGAGAATTTCAGGATCTTCTTCTGGTACATCAAGAGGTGTTCTGGCCGGTTTTCAGAAATTCCCAACCGCAAAGTAAAATCATTTTCCTGTTAGTTCCAAAACTGATTTTTTATTATAGGTGATATTATAAAAAATGACATAAATTTTCGTTAAAAAGATCCGAACCAAAGACCCTAAGTTTTGGAATTTTGCTCTTTAACCGTAAGACTAAAGCTATCTTTCTACAAAAGTGTAGTTTATAAAATTTGAAATTTTTATTTTTGTTAAACCACATAAATTTCCATTGAAAAAGGAAAAATAGCAAAAATCCTCGACAGGATCCGAACCAAAGACCCTCCATTCCTCAAAAACCTCCTTGACCATTCAGCTTCGTCAACCGCGTCTGCCTCGAGGACATAACGATTAATGGACAATTCATCCCTAAGGGGACCTTTGTGGCAGTCCTACCGTATACCGTACACATGAACGAGGAAAATTGGCCCAGGGCCAAGGAATTCATTCCGGAAAGGTTTGACCATACTACATACACGCTTCAAGATGCTCCATCATGAAAAAATAACTTTATTTTATAATAAGATGGATATTATATGTTCAAAAATCCAGAAAAAGGGTTGAAAATTGAAAATTGGTCGCACTGAGAATGGTTCGAGGGATCGCGCCCGACCAGATACGACTTTCGCGCTGCGATATATATATCTCCTCTTTAACTATCTCTCACCCTCAAAAACTCTCAAATTGGTTGCATTTGGAATGACTTTTCGTCGCCTAATCGAAGATAAATATCAAAATGAACTTTTCCAGTAAGGTTAGACAAGACTACATACGTTTCAATAACTTTATTTGTGAAGAATAAAATTCATCAGATAATCCTGTCTCAAACTACATTGGATAAAAAAAAATTGAAAAAAGCCATTTTGGGCTGAAAAAAAAATGTTTCGTTTCTTATTTTCGACTTTTTGAGCGTTTTCAGGTCACACTTGAAATGGATTTTTGGCGCGAAATTCGAAATTCGTCTCTAGAAATTCCAAAATTGTCCATTTGGCCGCACTGGGAATGGCTTTTGCCGCCGAATCTCGATTTGCATGACTTTGCCTGAGACGAGAGAGAGCTTAGAGTTCAGAGAACTTGTTGTCCCCGCAAAAAAAAATAGTCCAGCGCGCAAGTAACTTTTGGTCGGTTGCAACTCCGAAATTGCAATTTTCTTATGGAATTCTCATCAAAACCATCTCTTATGATATCTTGTTTCAGATTCCTCGACTGGAACGACAAGGGGTCACTTAAGTGGATTCCTTTCGGGGTTGGCCCTCGTTTCTGTGTCGGCATGAGGTTTGCCGAAATGGAGTTCAAAATGTCCCTTGCGAGGCTGATTGAACGATTCGAATTAAAATTACCGGAAAATGCACAGGTAAGGTCCAAAAAAAGTTCAAAAATGAGATAAATTCACTTGAAAGTTCCTGCGACCGACTTGAAGTGACTTACGACCGTTTGTATTTTTCATAGGAGAAAAATAGGCTTTTCTTAGTGAAAATCGATTGCCACAAGACCTTAAAAAAAAGAAAACTTTCAACTTTTTTCAAATCGACATTCTTTTGGATTATCCTTGGAGCACACAAGAATTTCATTTCGTAGCTATTTTTTTCAATATGTTTACCCCCTTTTTCGGATGACTGAGAATACTGAAGCTAGTACATAAACTTTAGATTTACTTCTTGAAACAGTAAAATTGAAAAAAGCTCAATTTTCCAGGAAATGATCCCGATGGTCAACGGCGTCATTATGCGGCCCAAGGACCCGGTCAATGTCATTTTGAATAAAAGGTCTTGAAATATTGATTTTTGTGGATTTTGTTGTTTATTACTTGTATAAATGTTATGAATCATTAAAATCGTTCAAAGAAGAAAAAAGAAACGGAAGTTGATTTTATTGCAAAAAAAAAAGAAATTTTGGATTTGGAAATAACAGCCTAAAAAATTTTTGATAATAAAATATATTAAATTCAGCCAATTTACTGCATTATACTATAATCTTGAAGAATTCGCTCGAAGGAAATTTGATTTTACGCGTTAACTTGAAAAAAGCCAGGACGAACAATTAGGCTTCAAGAAACTACTAGAAAAAAAAAATCAACCCCTCGTAAAAATGATCAGGAAAGCTTGAAAAGTGTGATTACATGAAAAATCACTTGGAAAATTATTTCTTCTAGCAGTTTACGTAGCTTGGCTTTCAATGCCTCCTCGTGAAAACCGTTTTCGGTCGGACGCGCTTTAAAAAACTCGCAACGTTTATAGCCACCCACGTGCGAATATAACTCATTGAGTTTGAGCCTTTCGGAAACCTCTCAAATTCTTAAAAAAATCGAAAATTAGTTTTCGTACAAGTTTTCAAACAAGATAATGTCAAAAAATCGAATCTTGAAAAATAGTGGGTCGGAAGACGACCGCAAAATCGGGGGTGAGAGTATTCAGGAAATCTTAGAAATATAGATGCTTTTCGGAACTTTCAAATTTTTTGTGAAAATGTTTGAGAAAAGTGAGAAAGTCTGCCTACGAAAAAATACTTGAAAATATCTTTTCTGGGGGTTAAGGAAGCTTAGCTTAGAGTATCTTCTCGCGGAAGCCGTTTTCGGTCGGGCGCGCATCGAGAAACTCGCGACGTACTGAGCCATTCCACATACGACCATTATTCTTTGTGTTTCAGCCTTTGCGAATTCTCTCAAGTTTTTGAAAATCGGAAAATACACGTCCTATAAGTTTTCAAACAAGATAATTTCAAAAAATCGAATCTTGAAAAATAGTGGGTCGGAAGACGACCGCAAAATCGGGGGTGAGAGTATTTCAGGAAATCTTAGAAAAATGGATGATCTCCGAATTTTTCAAAACTTTGTTAAAATTAGTTTTCTTTTTTTAAAAGTCTGAGAAAAGTGAGAAAGTCGGCCTACGAAAAAATACTCGTGAAAATATCTTTTCTGGGAGTTCACGAAGCTCAGCTTATAGTGCCTCCTCGCGAAAGCCGGTTTAGGTCGGGCGCGTTTCGAAAAACCCGCGACGCTTCGAGCCATTCTACGTGCGACCATCCTTTTCCAAGTTTCAGCCTCTGGAATTTTTCCGTATTCTTAAAAATCGGGAAAATCCATATCATTTCAAGTTTTCGATCAAGAAAATAAAAAAAAAAACTTTCTTTTTTCTCAAATTTCAAGTTCAAAATCACACCAAACTCCAATCATGTCACTTTTTCTTTTGATTTTTTGTTTCACAATCGCGAAAACCTCAACAAAGAGCACGTTGGGGGGCGAATTACTATGCAAATCGCGGTTTTTCCAAACATTTTTCCACGAACTTATTTGATTTGCGATCATTTTTTGTTGTCTAGTTTTTGGGCTTGATGTCATTTTTTTGTGGATTTTTTGTTGCGGTTTTAATCTTGATCATGATTAATTCAATTATTTTGCATTAAACCTCCACACAGACATATAAAAAAATTAGAAAAAAATAAACTTTTTTTCTTCAAAATTTGATCGAAAAAAATCAAGTTTTTTTCTGATTTTTTTGTGAAAAAAAGTATCATCAAAGTTCCCCTTTTTCCGAAATTGGACACCTTTTTCAGTTACCGAGCGCTCTTTCCAATTCATAAATGAAATTCAATGAAAAAAACATTTCAGGTAAAAAAACCGGAAAAATGTCCTACATCCAGCAGTGCTTTGGCAGTCAAATCAAGGTTAGTTTTTTTAATGATTCTAACCGAAAAATCATTGAACATCATTCTTTTTAATTATAGACCCTTCAGTAGTTATAATCTCACTCAACTCAAAATTTGATTCCTTGAGTGATTCCTTCAAAAATGTTTATTAGGAATTTCACTTTTCAAGTCTAAAAAAAGAACTTTTTTTACTATGAAATTTGGAAGTGAGCCCATTTCTGACCTGGTGAGAATCTCAGATATCTTCAAAAAACACTCAAGTGACCATTTTCCACTTCTCAATGCGAACAATTATTTGACGCTTTTCAAGCCGATTTTACTTCATTTTCAAAAATTACCATTGGGTACCGTTTATTGAAGTTTAGACGGTTATTTTTCTTAACAAAATCACTGAAGAGACCACTTAGAGCTATCGAATCTTTCCAAATAGTTAAGTCAATAGTTTCAAGTTGAAAAAAAACTTCCACTCTTCAAATCTAAATTAACCATGGAGCACAGTTTTGAGAAGCTGAGACGTTGTTTTTTCTCTCAAAAAATCACTAAAGTGACTACTTAGATCTATCGAATCCTTTCAAAAAATTAAAATCGTTTCAAGCTAAAAAAAAAAGAATTGCAGTCCTAGTTTCGAGAAACTGAGACGATTATTTTTCCTCATAAAATTCTAAAAGTGACCCCTTAGAGCTATCAGACCCTTTCAAACGATTTTTCATAGTTTTCAATCAGAAAAGTACTTGATTTCTTTAAAAATTATCTTCTTGAAACCCTTGAAAATAGTTTAATATCATTTTTAACGCGGAAAAAAGAAGGTTTATAGTCCAAAAATGAGCCATGGAGCGCAGTTGTAAGACTGAGACGATTATTTCTCCTCATAAAATCCCTAAAGTGACCTCTTCGAGTTATCGAGTCCTTCCAACTAGTTCAATAACACTTTTCAAAATAAAAAAAGCTCCTAGTCAAAAAATATCATCGACAGAGTGCAGTCGTGACAATCCCAGGCTGCTTATTCTTACAAAATCCCTAAAGAGACCACTTGCAGCCATGGACTTGCGGATGGCGCGAAGCTGTGCCGGCTCTCCCACTTCTGGCCGTCTTTTTCGCTCTACCGAAATTCTTCCTAATCGTCCAGAAAATCGAGCCCAAATTCGACTCTCCTCGCTATTTTTGGATCCATGTGGTTGGTTTTTTCAAATCCTCCTTAAAATCAAAAATCGGAAATTTATGATTTCTCTGCGCTCTCTTCCGTGCTATTTTCAAATAGCCCCGCTGGCGAGGGAGAAGAGAGCGCAGAGAGGTCATAAGTGAAGGCGAATGAACTATTTTTAAATTTTTACAGACGATTTTCACTCTACTTTTCGTGGAGAACTTGATTTTCTCGGCAATGACGCTGTATGAAGACGTCAGCTTCCGGCCATTCGTCCACGTTTTTCAACTCATTTCCTATGTTAGTTTGAATTTTATCGGACATTCTAGATTGAAGATGGCCGCACTTGGAATGGCTTACAGTATTTTTTTGGAGCTTTTCAACAAAATTTTGTAGTTTTAAGCATTTTTAGATCTTTATTAAAGTTCTTCAGCGAAATTCAATAATTGGTGGTCGCATTTGGAATGGCTCGAAGCGAAACCATTCTTCCTGTTATTGAAATTTAAAAAAAACTATCTTTTTCTGCGGTTTTTGGAATTTTTTAATTATCAGATTTGCACGTTTCAAGCTCAAAGCTTAAATGGAAATTTTCTGGAACTGCACCCGACCTAAAACAACTTTTCGCGTGATGGCACAAAAGACCCTGTTGAAATCGTTATTTGAATGCAGAAACCTTTATTTAGTTTTCAAACAGCTCTTAAAGATAATGAAGAGCTTCAAAAAAAGAAAAACAGAAAAAAATTTGAAATTTCATAAACTGAGAAAAATATCTCTTTTTCCGAGTTGTAGTCATTTTTCGTTTCTTTTCAAACCCATATTTTTTTATTTTTGAAGCCTTTTTATTTCATTTTTTTCCCTGATTCGAACAGTTTTCAAATTGAAAAAAATGAGAAAAATAAATAGAATTATTATTCAGAAAAACTCAGCTTGAACCAGACAAATCAGGATTTTTCAAGTTCAAAGCCAGGTCAAATTTCGTCCCACGATAAAAAAAATTAGTCCAGAAGGTATTGAAAAAAATATTTTTTCAGTCGCTTTACTTTTTCTCGAATTCCTTAATAAAGAGAAAGTTGAAAATTTCCCATTAAGTTTGTGATCCGAAAATTGAGAAACTAAACAATACGAATACGTTTAAAAAAGAAAAAAACAATCTAAGAGCATTCTGGAAAAGTCGGTCGGTTCGGTCAATTTTTTATGACGCTTATGTTTCCATGTTTCAAAATTTGAAACGTTTTTTTGATGAAGGTGTTGACGGTTCTGAAATACCTGTTTGTTGATTATATGACGAGTTTTCGAAGTCAGTTTTTTTCAAAAATTCTGGCCATTATATTCACAAAAATGCACTTTTTTTCTGACTTTTTTTACCATTTTTCGCCAAAAAAACTTATAAATCTAAATGAGCAATATTTCAATATCAAGTCAAGTTGAAAATTTTGACATGAAATTTATTGAAAAAAACACAAAATCTCCTATTTTGAGTCGCGAATATTCGTTTTTTCGAAACCTAAACTTCATCAAAACCGGGAATTTTCAGCATTTTGGACACTTAAGAACTGGAAAAACTTCGAAAATTTCAAAAAATGATCACTTTGAAAGTCATTTTTCTTTTCCAGGACGCCCCAACCCAAGTTCAAAAATTCTCCCTCTTTCACAATGTCCTGCACTAATTGTCAATCATCCAGGAGTTATCCTGGGGGCGTAAAAACACGAAAAAAAACGACCGTATACCTTGTTTTATGATGGATCGCTTGTCTTTTCTCGAACTTTCATTTTTCTTCTCTTCTTCTTTGTCCCTTGACGGGTTGTAATGTTCTTTTCTTTGATATATCGTGCCCTTTTGAACTAAAAAAGCTTCAGAAAGTATCAATTTATTTTAAAGAATCACAAATGATCCGAAAACTGAGATTTTTTCCGAAGTTTTCTTTGGATCAAAGAATTTGAAGCTCTGAGCCATTCCAAATGTGGCCAGAATGGATCTATATTTTTTTGATAAAAACTTCCAATAAGATTTATTTCACTTGAAAAAAAGTTTCTGAAACATCAAACGCAGGTAGAGTAAATCCTAAAAATTCAATTTTTCCGGTTTTTTTCACATTTTTTTATTCAACTAATGACTTTTAAAGGAAATTTTTATTTAAAAAAAAGTTGTACTAAAAATTCAGGCCGTTTTGGTCGCGTTTGGAATGGCTTGCGGTTGCATTTTGAGAAACTAGAGAGCTCTTGAGAAAATGTGATTTACAGACCAAAAAGTGAACAAATGGATCATTTTAGCTCTAGAAGATCGTGTTAAAATTCAAGTAGCCACTAAAGGGATTTGTTTCCAATTAATCTCTTAAGAATAAATGTGAGTAGCCTGTTTTTCAGGAGCTATCTTCAGAGGTTCTTGGTCAAGTCAGAGAGGCCTCTTGAGGGATTTCAATTTGAAGTGGTTGCTTAAGTGAAAAGAGCAGCTAGCTTGTCGATGTAGAGTGGACACTTTAGGGAATTTTTAGATATCTTAAGCGGCTATATAGTGCTTTTTTGTTCCAAGTAGACTCAAGATTATTAGAACTCAAGTGGTTATTTAAGTGACTTTCAACTAACTCCCAAGTGGCCACTTGAGCATTTCACTTCCAATTTTTTCCATTCAGAGCTTTGCGAGTTTTAAAGACGAATACTTTCGTTTAAAAAACATTTTTTTCTCTGGAGTGCCAAAAAGTGATCACTTGAGTGACTCATCGCTAACTCTCCAGTGGCCACTTCATTTTTTTTTCCTTCCATGGGAATCTTTGAAGTTTTTATAAGCAGAATTTTCGGAAAAAAAAACTGAAGGTGTTTACGTTTAAAGCGGACTCCGCAGGATCTCTAAGTGACCTTCTCAGTGACTCTTCATGTTATTACCAAGCGGTCACTTCAGTGTTTTCTTTCCATCCGAAGTTTTGAAAGTTTCAGAGACAGAAGTGGCCATTTGAGTGTAGTCTTGCGTTCTTTCAACAAAGTTCGATTCAGAAAAAATGATTCGTTCAAAGTAGACTGTAGGCTGCCAGAATCCAAGTGACCACTTGAGTGACTTTTCAGCTTATTATCAAGTGGTCACTTCAGTTTTTTTTTCATCCAAAGTTTTGCATTTTTATAAAATAACTGAAGGCATTTTCGTTTAAAGTAAACTGAAGCCTGCCAGAATCCGAGTGACCTCTTTAGTGACTCTTCAGCTTATTACCAAGTGGTCACTTCAGGGTTTTTTTTTCTTTCCATCCGAAGTTATGAAGGTTTCAGAGCCGAAAATTTTTCAAAAAAGTCGAAAAATTAGCTATTTATCTCAGAACACGAATAAAGGGAGAATTTATGTTCCAGGGATTAGAAAACAAGACGAAAGACACGGGAAGTATAATGGATGAGTCGTTGATCTGGCCTTTGAAATTGCGTGCGAAAGGCACCTGTTACCCGGCCGGGAGCATAAAACAAAACGGCCCGATTTTTCATGTCTTTTTACATTTTATTTCTTGCTTCTATCTTATTTTTTTCTGGGTAACATCTAGTTTCCTTGAGCTTTTCTAGGCTTTCTATTGAATATAGGAAAACTTTTTTTCTTATTTTTTTGAAATAACATCTTTTTTTCGATAACTTATAGGGAATAAATGAATTTCCTTGAGCTTTTTCTATGTCAATTAGACGAAAAAAAGGATTTCTATGACATTTTTGAAGCAAGCTTTCTTATTTTTTTCCGAGACAAATTAAATATTTTTTTGTTTCTCCGGGCCTTCTGAATGAAAAAAACTTTTTTTGATTAAAAAGACTTTTTTTGAGCTTCTCAAAGCTTTCTGAGAAAGTTAGAATAATATCTCCGAAGTTCTTAAAGCTTCTGGGTGGAAAAAAATAATATTATCTCAAATTTCATCTTTTTTTCCGATAATCAAAAAAATATTGAGATCTCTTCACCTTTTCAAAAGAGAAAGATGAAAAAAATATTCCGTTTGGTCAGAAAAAGTCAAAAAGTAGAGTTTTTTTCAGATGTCAATTAATTACTTAGACAATGGCAAAATTAAAAAAATCATAAAACTCCGTCCTTTTTTATTAAAAAAATTAAGCTTTTTCTGAGAACTTTTAGTTCGTTTTTTGATCAGGTTTATGTGTTTTTCTTCTTCCTTTTTCAAATAAGTTTTTAATTATTTCATGAACGTCTAAGTTTTTTTAAAAATGATTCACATAAGTATGGAGGATGTATATCTTTTTCAAAGTTGGAAACCTAAAAAAACATTTTTTTGACCAATTTGGGACAATATTTTTTTGATTTTTTTCAGAAAAAAATCGTGAACATTGAAAAAAACCGTTTATTTCTGTTCATTCCTACAAGTTTCTTTTTATTTGATTGATAAAACATCTTGACATAATCCTACTGTAGAAGGTCAGAAAAACAAAATTCCATTTGCTTCAATATATAAGTTCTCATCTTGAAACTGTAAACTTCCCAAGAGTTTTTAAATTTTCAAGACTGAGATTTTTTTTCTAAAATAGAGGGTTCAAAATGAATGAATTTTTTTCCATAGGCCATAAATTTCCCTATAAATCAATTTTCAATCAAATCAGCTAATTCTGAGTTCTTTTTCAACATTGAATGAACTTTTTTCAATTTCAACTCTCAAAACTTCAGATCGAATCGATCAAAATATTTATAAGCTCCCAAATATTGAAAAAAACTCTTTTTACAGATTTATTGAAACTTTTGAAGCTTCTAATTCTCTCAAAATTGACCAGAAAACTCTTCAAAGTACTCGAAAAAAGAAAGTCCGAACCTGCGAAAAAAACCTATTTTTCGAGAAAAAAAAGAGCTCACAGAATGGCCCATTTTGCAGGGGGCTTGATGGCGTTTTCAGACATTTTTATCCTCGAAAACTTGAAAATTCTGCGATTTCAGACTTTCAAGCGTATCAAAGTACAATTTTTTTCTCGATTTTTTAAATTTTCGGTACAATTTTTAAAAAGTCGAATTTTTTCGGCACCTCAGTAGTTCAAAATCTATTCATAAACTTGGAATTTTTTTATCTCATTGTTTTTCGCTTTTTTTCTGTACTACTACGATTCCTTTATTGTCAAAAAAATAATCATTTAAAAAAAATTCCCTCGGAATGAAATAAATGAATTTCACGTAACGCAACCTTTAAATGATAGGTTTCTAAATTGATTCATAAAAAAAGTTTGATAACTAAGTTTTTTTGATCGACAAAGTCCCTCTTTTGATAAGATAAATGAACCGGAAATGAAAAAGATTATTTAAAAAGTCCTTTTTCTTTGAGAACCCAGGGTCGCATTTGGAATGGCTCGGCAAGGAAAGAGGGGAAAACTCTGATTTCTTAGCCGTGTTTTTTTCAATTTTCAAAAGAACAAATTTTTTTTTCATTATTCACTTCTTATTTACGGTCTTTTTTTGACGGGAAAAAAAAATTGCCTTCTTTTTTTTAGACTATTCGCCAAAAGTTGGAAAAATCCCATTTTTCCCGTGTCTGGAACCAGAAAAAAAGAAAAAAAAAATGTAAATTGAAGAAATAAATTTATTTCTTTTTCTTGGATCTTATTTTATTATAATATTCAAACTTCGAAAGAATATTTTTTTTAATGGGAAAATTTTTGCACGTTTTAGTTATAGACGTCTAAGTGCTGCTACTAGACCACTAAAAATTTTAGTGGCCACTTTAGGGGCTAATCGGTCCAATCTGTTTGTATTAAAATTATCAGACTGGAAGGAATACTGGAGGAAAAACTGCTGAAGTGGCCACTAAAACGAAAAATAGTGGTCACTGTAGAGGTGGGTTTAGTGGCCACTTCAGTGCCCTCTCCAAATAGTCCTTGGCGGGCCACTATAGTGGCCACTAAAAATTTTCCCAGTATTCCTTTTCGAAAACCCATGGCCGCATTTGCAATGGTTCAACAGCAAATTAAAAAAGGCAAGTTTTTGAATTTTTTTTTAAAACTTTTTTTGTACAACTACTTCCTTCATATCAAAGAAAATCAGAATTAAAAAAATATAAATATATATTCAGAAACCGAAAAAGATGGTATACAGGTGGAATATGTTTTAAAGCTTACTTATCACTCTAAATATTTTTTTAAACTAGAATTTGAGACTTTTTTTCTGACCCAAAAATCGAAATCCGCTAAAAACTAGACTCTATTCTAACCGCAACGCGACCGCGACGCTCCGAGCCATTCCAAGTGCGGCCAGGATATTTTGAGATAGAGCTCTTTTTGAAGTTCCATTTAAGGTTCTAAAAATCCCTAGTTTTTTTAAGAAAATATCTAAAATTTATCAATATTTTTCATATAATTTTTTACAACAGTGCTTTAATCAAAAAAACTTTTTCAAAATTGCCTGTTAAAATATTATTTCTCAACGGTAATGTCATTTAAGACATCTTTTTTTCCTCAAAAAAATCGATATTCCTCCGAAAAATTCCGTAAAAACAGTGGGCAAAAGCTCGGAAAGATCATATTTCAGTGGAAATCGATCTGAATTTTCTGCACCTTTCTCTCATTTTCCTGTATTTTCATGAATAAAACTCTGAATTTTATAACCTTGAGAAAAAGCTGTGAAGGAAAATCAACAGAAACGGGGTCAAATATTTACTCATCATTTTATCACCTCCCTTCGGAAATTGACCCAACTCCGCTTTAGTTTTCGATTTTTTTGAGCTTTTAAAAAAATATTTTTCCAATTAAAAAAATCTTTAAAAACAGGAAAAAAGCTCATATTTGGTCATTTTGGAAAGCAATTTGCACAAATTCCTCGTGATATCATATTGGAGTCAAAGATCGCGCTAACTAGAAAATTATCACCTATTTTATCAGTGATTCAAAAGCAAATAGTCACACCTATCCAATTAAAAATCGTTATCTTTCTTTCCTTTTATTTTTTGACGCTTTTGCAGCTTTTCCCAAGCTTTTTCTCTGATTTTCGGATTTCTAAGTTTTCTTTTTTGAGATTTTGGGCAGTTTTAAGGGAGAGTATAGGGTATTCAGAAATAAGACAAATTTTTGGAAAATGTCTTTTTTTCTCTTCAATCTTTTTCACAGCTTTTTCATGGATTTCCAGTAGTTTTAGATGATTTTTTTGAATTATTGGAATATTATAGAGAAACGTTGCAAAATTAGGTCTTGAGACGAATTATTAAAATCTTTTTTGGCTCTTCTAATCTGACTCATTTTTACAGCTTTTCCTCTGGTTTTCTGGGTTTTTAGGTAATTTTTTTGGATTTTGGGAAGTTTTGAGGGAGAGTATAGGAGATAAATTGTGGAATTCGGGCTTGAGACCAGCTTTGAAAAACATTTTTTGATACTTTTCTTTTCAATTTTCCCCAGATTTTTATTCGATTTTTTGGTTTTTTAAAGTAATTTTGTTAGGATTTTGGGGAGTTTTAAGGGAGAGTAGGTGATTAATTGTGAAATTCGGGCTTGAGACGAAATTTGAAACTTTTTTTTGGCTCTTTTTTTCGCAGTTTTTTCTTCGACTTTTTGTAATTTTAGATAGTCCATTGAAGTTCTGTAGATATAACAGGAAAAAAACCGTTAAATTTGGCCTTCAGAAGTATTTTCAAAATTTATTTTCGGGTTCCACTCTTTTGGAACTTTTCCGAAGTTTCAACTAAGATTTTTAGTTCAAGTCAATTTTTTCAGATTCTGGGAAGATCGCAAGAGTCTAAAGTCTAGAAATTCGGTCTCGAGACGAATTTTAGAAATCCATAATCTCACTATTCTCCTTTGCAGCTCTGACCTCGATTTTCTGTCGTTTTTAATAACTTATTGAGATTTCGAGCAAATGGTAGGAGGATTGTGAAATTGAGACTTGAAACGACTAAAAAAAAGTTTTTGAAATCAACAACTTTTGGAAAGTTTTTTTTTTATCAATTTTTAAAGCTTTTTCTCGTCATTTTAAGTTTCAGTGAGTCTTACACAAAAAAATCTCAAATCGGGTTTTTGAAACGGATTTTTGAAATCTATTGTTTTGTTTCAATTTGTTTCAAACATTTTTCCCAGCTTTTGCTTTGATTTTTTTAGATTTTTTTAGGTAATTAATTAAGATTTTGGGGAAAATGATGTTAGGAGACTTGTGAAATGCGGCCTCGTAACGAGTATGAAATTTTTTTTCTTTTCAACTTTTTTTCAAAAAAACTTTTTCTCGTTATTTATCCAGTTTCACTATGTTCTAAAAAAATTGGTAATTTGGGTCTTGAAGCGAAATTTAAAAATATGTTCTTCGGCTCTTTTTTTCCAACGTTTTCAGTGCTTCTTCTCGTTATTTATCCAGTTTCAGTGATTCTCAACAAAAAAATGTCAATCTAGGTCTTGAAACGAAGTTTCAAAAAAATCAGTTTTGGAGTTTTTCTCTCGGAGTTTTTTTCTTACCTTTTAGGGATAAAAAAATCAGCTTATAGCAAATTTTTTTGGAGCATATTAAGTTCATTAGATGCAGTTTTTGATCATGTTTTTTTCAAAAAAAGGGTCCAAAAAAGTCTAAGGGTGCTCTGAAAACCCTTTTTTTTATTTGGAAAAAAAGTTCGGAAAAGCAGTACAAACTCGTTCTTCGGAGTCTTAAGAATGTGATAAAACTCGAAAAAACTATTCAAATTCCGGAAGGACCTGGGAATTCATAAAAAAATGAGAAAAATGATTTTTTTTGATAATCGACACAGCTTCCTTTACACTACGAGAATGAGTCCAACCGAATGAAATAATTTTTTTTTTTGCTTTTTAGGCCTCCAAACCCTTTTTCTGACGCTTTCTAGACAAATTCTGATTAGAGATTCGTAATCAGCGTTAAAAACTATGTCTAGGAAAGTGAGTTTCATTCGGAAATTAATACTTTTTGCTTTTTAAAAGACCTCTCGATAAGATTTTCGGCAAAAATAACATATTTACGGTCCCTAAAAAAGCTTCACTTCCTCCTTTCCTTGAGATTACTGTAGTTTACTGTGTAAAAACATAAAATATACGTATTATTTTTTTATTATTTTGCAGATCTCCGTTGGCCTGAGCTTCTGCGTGTTGAGCCGACGTTTGAAAGAACCTCATCCGGTCATTTCCTTGGCCCTTCTGTCGACTTTGATCTTGAAAATCGTTGAAATCATCGTCAAGGTTAGTCTTTTTTCTGTTACAAAAAAAAAATTATTATTTACATCAAAATCGATGATTCACACTTTGTAGTCCTATTAAAATAGCTGTTAAAATCTGTCTTGCAAATTTTTTTCGCAGCATTATTTTTTATTTCCTTATTTAATAAGTTGGAAAATGAAATCGAACACTGGTTACAGTGAGAAAAAATCCCCTTCCCCTTAAGAGGACTCTTAGAGAGGACACTAAAGTGGCCACTAAAACTTCTTTTATAGAAGCCGCTAATTGGCGTCTTAGTGGCCACTACAGTAGTTTTTCCTGTTCTGCTAGTACTACTCAAACTTCTAAAGAGGCCACTAAATTCCAGTCACTTAAGAGACCTCTAATTTTTCTACTATAGTGGCCACTGCAACGTCAAAAACCCTAAAGCAATCACTTGAAATTTTCCCAGTCTTTCACGGTTTTTTCTCAACAATGTACTACTGGGAAAAACTGAAGTGGATCTTCAAGGGAATCTGAAATTTAGTGGCTCCTCTAGGGACTGTATTAGGACCTCCTAAAGAGAGAAACTTATAGGATGAACCCTATATGAGGCCCTTGAAAACCCTTTTTTCGTTTGGAAAGGTGCTCCTTTAGTATACCTCCTTAAGAGGACTTTTTTCCCCTATAGGGCCCACTTTTCGCAGTAGTTTGAATTTTTGTCTGAGCTGAAATTCAAGTTAAGTTTTTTTAAAACTTTTTGATGAAGCAAAATAAATCATGAAAGGAAAAAAAGATGATTTAAATATTCAAGGACCCAATTTCACTATTATTGATTCACAATATTTTTCAAATTAATTCTCAAGAATCGAAAAAAATTTGAAAAACTCATTGAATATCAACCCGGAGATAACGTTCATACAGGGATCTCAACCAAATTATAACTTTTTTTTAAAATAAGATGGCCGATTTCGGATTACTTTTTTCGCTTATCATTTCTATTCATAGAGACTTTGGAACGTACTAGCGACGGGTGGAAATGGATAATTTCTTCAAAATGTACCACTTTTTAGCTTATTCACAATTTTAAACGCGAAAAAAGTTCAACAAAAATCGTTTCTTTACAGTTCGAATATCTTGGTACACTGATTTCTCAAAAATAATCAACAAGTTCAACAATTTCAAGGCAATCGAAGGAGATTTCGACGCTGCGGCAAGCGCAGAAGGCGCCCTTTTAATGGCCGAAGTCGCGCTTTTGGCCGAGGCCAAGCCTCGACAAAAACAGGTAATTTATATTTTAATGCAATTCACTCACAACTCTATAATGCAGCAGCACAAAAAAAAAAGAAAATTTTTTCTGAAAACTTGTGTTTTCAGAAAATTTTATCGAAAACATACACAAACCTCAAACTTCGCCATTTTCCCGCAATGAAACTGATACATTTCCTTTGACATCGAGTTATCTGAAAAAGCTAGCATAAAAAAAAAACAATAAAACTACTGCCGTGTTCAAAGTAATTTCCGCGAAATGCAAAATACCCGTTAGAGAAAGGAAAAGATCACTAAATTTTGGAGAGTCAGAGATCATTTTGCACGGCGTTTCTGCCAGTTGAAGAAAATGCAAGGAATTTGAAACTCGGCAAAGTCTGCGCACTTCTCGAAATTCGCCCGCGAAATTTGAAAAAAAGTGGCTTTTATTTTTTTGATTTTTTTGTCAATTTTTTTCATATTTTTTTCACTTTTTTTCTTTTCGTAGATTGCTGATAGTATTGCGGGACCACGATCGGGGTATACTCTGGGTTGTTAGACGTTTTTTTGAAAGTAGTTCTGTGAGGCTAACTTTAAAAACTCGTGATGAAGAAGCGTTTTGAAAATCTCCACCTGTTTGTATGGAACATGTTTCACCCCATTTTATGTTTTCTTATTCTATTTTTTTGTCGATTGTTCAGATTCCTAGGTTGTGGACATCAATGAGATGAAGTTACATGAAAAAAATGTCTGTGAAGTTGAGAAAGTATGTTCCGGAATTCATTTATATCCGGATATTCCGTCAACTTTTTTATAATAAAAAAAGTACTTTCTGTAAAACATCTTTTTATTTGTTTCTCCACAGCAATATAGTTTTTATTTAATCTCTTTTATTTTTCCTCGTCTTTTTTTCTTCAATGTTCATTCGTTTCTCACACTTATATCATCGGTTAACCTTATTTTCCAAATTTTTTGTGCATGCACTAAACACGTCCTAATTGACGGAGAGAAGTGGGCGGGGCGTCGCAAAAGAAACACCGTGTTTGCATTTCGCGGAAATTACTTTGAACACGGCATATGAAAAATGAAACGAAAAAAATTCTAAGTCACATGGTTCTTTGCGTCGCGTGTATGCACTACCAGCATTTTATTTTACGAAAGTTTGGTTTTTGTTTTGTTTTTTTATTCGCGTTTTCTCAATATTGAAATCAATATCTTGGATTCACGCTTTTTCTTGTTTCGGAAACACAAATACCCATTTCGTCAGGCAATCTTGTCATTAAGACTTGAAAGAGTGGGTTCGAAACATTAAACTTGCGACTCCTACCTCTCGCGGCTAAAAATTCATTCCGAAAATTATTTTTGTGTATCGCTTTCATGTAAAAGTTTTTTAGTTTTTAAATATTTTTATAAGCTATTTTTTTCATTTTCAGAAGTTTTTTTCAATGAGTCTTTTTTTGATAGAAGTTTCAGCAGTTTTTTTATCAAGTTTGATTTCGTTTTTTGAGGAACTTATTATGATTATGATGTGAGTTTGTTTCAGAATGTCAGTCCGGAGGAGAAATCGTCGTTCTTCTCGAGACTGTTCTTCTGCTGGATGAACGAAGTAGTGCGGACTGGTGCTTCGAGACCACTTATCAACGAGGATTTGTACCCACTGGCCGAAAAGTGCACCTCTCATTCGTTGATCGAAATCTTTGATCGGGAGTTTCAACACCAGAAAACTAGTTCGTTGGAGAATTCTTATTTAAGTGATTTTGTGGAGTTGCAGAGCAAAAATCAACAGAGCCGACTTCATTGGTTTGGCCATTCGTGAGGAGTCAGAAAAAGCTGATTATAACTATCACTTTGAGTCGAATGGTGGCCGACGTCGTCCACTACTTGAATCCGCTTCTTTTGAAGTTTGTCGAAGCGAATGTGGGAAACTGGGGATTTAATCAAATATCATTAACTTGAGCGTAGTCTATCTGCGCTCTCCATCAACCAAAAACTGTATTTTTTAAAGTCATGTCAGGACCTTTTTCAAGGGCTCAGGCCAGCCGTAAATCAGCTACAAAGCGCGGCGTTTCCAAACGGGGTGGGGTACTTTTTTTACTTTTTTTTACTTTTTTTTGTAAATTCACTTACTTTTTTTTGTAAATTCAGAAACAAAAATGCTTGAAACAGATCAAAAAAATGTGCAAGGATACATAACTGTTACTAAAAAAACATTGGCAAGAGTTGTTTTCACTCAGAAAGGAAAGTTCGAGCCTGACTCCCCTCGAGATGTTTATAGTCCATTCCACAAGAGCTTGTCACGATTTTTGTTTTTATTTGAGAAAATGAACCCTTCTCTTCGATGTGGGTGGCGTGCCTGTGGGCATGCGCCTTTAATATAAGACTAATTTAAAGGCACATCGAAGGGAAGTTTCCCGGAATGGTTCCGTAGCTCGAAGGAAAATCTAAATCCTTCCCTCTTAGGTATTAAAAATAGTTATATCAAATTATTTCTTCACAGTTTCTCTTTGATCGGTCCTCACCGTTGAGTCGCCACGCCACCCGGACGTTTCTGAACAAGTCTAGGGACCAGTTAAAAATACTAAAGTGGTCACTAGAACTGCTCAGAAACGTACCGAGGGTCTACTTTTTAAATTTTGCAAAGGAAGTTGGGATTTACATCAAAAATATACGGAAAAAAGTTAATTTTCTCATCATTACATTATATTTGAAGGCAATTGATCGACTACGTCTCCCTGAAAGATCAGCCCTTGTCTTTCGGAATTTGCATCGCTTTAATTATGTTCCTGTCGGCCGAGATCCGGTCGATGCTCCAGAATTTCCAGGTTCCCTTTCTTTTTGTGAAATTTTAGATTTTAGAAAAATTTTTAAGTTAGAAAAAACATTTTTTTTTCGAAAATTAGTCAACTTTTTTATCTCTCAAAATTTTTTTCTGTGCAACGAATTCCGAATTTTGGAGAGAATAATAGCCAACTTCGAAATATTCCCGTGACCGGACGTGGAATGGCTCGACTCGAGTTTTATCTTCAATTTTAAAGGCTCAGTAAAACCCAAAAATTATTTTTTTCTATTTCAAGAAGCGCAATAGTTTTTAGCACGGAAATTTACCGAATTATTTCAATAACCAACTTCTAAAACAGTAATTTCAGGTTTCCGGTATGTTCAAGTTGGCCGTTTATTACCAGAGCACTCTACAGAACGCTATTTTGAAGAAGGTCAATTTTATTTCTTTTCCACAGACAAAGTCCAGAAGACCTCAAAAAGACCTTGAAACAAAGAGCCTAAAGCCCCTTTTTGAGTACCTAGCAAGGCGTCAAAGGTTCTCGGAATTTGCTTTTTTCACCTTTTTTCCGCCTTTTCACACCTCCTTTGAAGGTCCTTTTAGAAAAAGGTCTGAAAAAAGGCGCCTTTGAGACAATTCAAAAGTCTTTTTTCTCCAAAAATCCTTTTTGAGACCTTCTGAGCTTTTCCCGTGTCTTCTCTTTTTTTCTACTTATTTTTCTATAATTTTTTTATATTTTTCTATAAATATTCCATTTCTCTTTTCTATATATATATATATATATAGTCACTATAAAAGCTATTCCGACTGGCTCGATTTATCAGAAATTTTCGAATAATTTTTTTTTCGTTATCCAAGTGAGGATTTTTAGTGAAAATTGATTTTTCAATTTTTTTATTTCTCATTCCGTTTCCAAAAAAAGCCTAAAAAAACTATAAAGAACTGATTTTTTTGGTTTCATTAGTTTTTTTCTCTTTCAGATAGAGAAGATATGAACTTTTTCATTTTTTTAATGAAACTGTTTTTTTCAAAAATAATTTCTCCAAATTTCAGAAAATCAAAGTTTTTCCGCAGCTTTCGTTGAATTTCTTCCTCGAAAAAAATTGGTTCTCAGCTTTTTTTGAACATTCGCCCGTTAGGACGCTTTCGACCGTTGTTTAAAGATTTTCAAAAAAATTTTTATCCAATCACTCCGATTCCAAAAAAATAACTGTCAAAATTCAAGAAAAAGAGCATTTTTTTCAAGGTTTTTGGAGATTTCTCCATCCGCTAGAGCCCATCGAACCGCTGGCGAGATTTTTGAATCATGCCGCGGTTGATATAGAAATCGTGATCCATTCGATTCCCTACCTGCAGAACACCTGGTCCGTCCCGTTTCAGGTAAAAAAATATAACGATTTTTTTGAGATAAAATGAAGTTTTTTTCGTAGTTTCTAATGTTGTAACTTGCTGGGAAGTTTCAAAAAACGCTTAAAAATCGAAAATTGACTTCAAATGAGAAAGAAAAAATCGTTGTTTGTGTGGATTTTTTGAAGGGTTATTAAAAATTTGAGATATGATTGAAAAAAATAATATTTTAGGAATCAATGATTTTCATTCATGACTTTCGAATTATTGTGTGAAATAATAGGTTAAGGTGATCCCTTTAGGGAAGCCTAAGGTCGCCACTTAAGGGACCACTCTGGCGTTCCTGAGAATGTTTACGGTAGCCCCTTGAAGGGGGCCTACAAGAGCCTCTAAAGTTGCCACTTTAGGGGCCACTCTGGCGTTTCGAAGATAGATTATAGTTATATTATGACCCGCTATGATCTATTGAAAAATAAGAAAAATACATTTATTCAAGCAATTTTGGAAACAGTGAGTTCATGTAGGTGACCCTGGCGATGACGATGCTCTGGCTGACCCTGGGTCCGCCCGCCCTGGCCGGGGTCGCCGTCATGGCCCTTTTCATCCCGTTGAACATCTTCACCTCGAAATTCGTCAAGAGGTCCCAGATGGCGCAGATGAAGGCCAAGGATGAACGGACCAAACTTTCTAATGAGGTTCAACTTTTTCATTTTTAAGTTTGAGTGGTAACTTTAGGGTTTTGACGTTTTGGTGGACACTATAGTAGAAAAATTAGTGGTCACTTAAGTGACTGGAATTTAGTGACCCTTTTAGGAGTTTATGGGGTACTACTAGACCACTAAAAACTACTATCTAGGATTTACTTCAAGGGCCTGCTATAGGGTTCATCCTCTAAGATTCTCACTTCTAGAGATCTTGATACAGTCCCTATAGGGATCACTAAACCTTAGACTCCCTTGAAGACCCACTTCAGTTTTTCCCAGTAATAATTTGTTAGGAAAAAACCATGAAACACTTTGAAAATTTCAAGTGATTGCTTTAGGGTTTTGATGTTTTAGTGTACACTATGGTAGTGGGGCGCGCCGTAGCGCAACAGGTTATGGGCCTGTCTACGGTCTAAAGAAACGATTTTGTTGATTTTTTATTCGCGTTTAAAGTTGTGAATCAGCCTAAAACTGTTTAATTTTGAAGAAATTATCCATTTCCACCCGTCACTCATACGTTCCAAATTTTCTATAAATAGAAATGATGAGCGAATGGAAAGTATTCCAAAATCGGCTAATTTACTTTTAAAAAAAGTTATAATTTGGTTGAGATCCCTGTATGAACGTTATCTGCGGGTTTATTTTCAATGAGTTCTTCAAATTTTTTTCGATTCTTGAGAATTAATTTGAAACTTTTGTGAATGAATAGTAGTTAAATTAGGTCCTTAAATCTTTAAATCATCATTTTTTCCTCTCATTATTTTTTTGCTTCATCAAAAAATTTTTAAAAAACCTAAATTTAATTTCAGCTCAGACAAAAGTTCAAACTACTGCGAAAAGTGGGCCCTATAGGGGAAAAAAATCTCCTTAAGGAGGTATACTAAAGGATCACCTTTCCAAACAAAAAATGGGTTTTGAAGGGCCTCCTATAGGATTCATCCTCTGATTTTCTCACTTAAAAGGTCCTGATACAGTCCCTAGAGGAGCCACTGAATTTCAGACTTTCTTAAAGGCTTACTTCAACTTTTTCCAGTAATAATTTGTTAAGAAAAAACCGTGAAACACTGGAAAAATTTTAAGCGATTGCTTTAGGGTTTTGGCCTTTTAGTGGTCACTACGGTAGTCGAATTAGTGACCACTAGAGTGTTTAAATTCAGTAGCCTCTTTGGAAGTCTGAGTAGTACTAGCAGAACAGGAAAAACTACTGTAGTGGCCAATAAGACGCAAAATAGCGGCTTCTTTAAAGGTGGTGTCAGTGGCCACTTCAGGGTCTTGAAGTTTTAGTGGCCTCTCAAGTGATTAATGTTTGGTGGCCTCTTTAGGAGTATAAATGCCACAACTGAACCACGAAGAACTACTATAGTGGCCACTCAGGCGCAAAATAGCGGCTATAGTGGCCACTATAGAGGTGGTTTCAGAGACCGCTTTAGCGTCCTCTCCAAATAATCCTTGAGGGACCTCTTAAGTAGCCACCAGACTTTTTCTTAGCAAGATGAAACGATTTTATACGACATTTCTATCAGCTTTTTCATTATTCAAAAAAAAAGTCTGAAAACTACTCGAAAATCCCTGGCCGCACTGAGAATGGCTCGAAGTTTCGAGTTCAAAAATTTTTTCTCATTTCTTTTAATACTGGAACTGCAACTGAGCTGGTCGCACTTGGAATGGCTCGAAGTGTTGCGGTTCATCCAGCAAATTGGTCACAAATATTCAATACTTTTGCGCGGAACTCGTTGGAGGTCGGATGCGGTTTCAAGCCAATCCAAATGCGACCGCAGTGGCTTTCAAAAAGATGGAACATGCAGAAATGTAGCCCATTTGCCACAGCTAGAATCAATCTGATTTCTCTGCACACTCCATTTTTTACATATTATTTCATATTTTCATCACCTGATGAGGGAAGAGAGAGCCCAGAAAGGTCAGACATTTTAGAATTTGGTAGAGATAACGCAATGCAACAGATCACTTGAAATGAGTTTTATATATATCGGAATTAGAGTTCTCAAAATGACCAATTGAAAAAAATGATATTTTTTTCAAAAAAACGAAAAAAATTTTTCTTTTTGACATTTCAAACGAATGTCGTTTTTTTGAAAGATCAACCAAAAATTGATCACTTTCATTCTTTTCATTTTGTGTCTTTTTCAAATAATGACTGAAAAAAATAAATGGTCATTTTCTAAACAATCATATTCTGACTAGTAAATAAATGTTCGTCCTAATGACCAAAAATTTTTCAAAGTGAAAAAAATAAATGTTTACTTTTTTTGACCAAAATTTTCAAAGTGAACTTTAAATGTTCATTTTTTTGACCAAAATTTTCGAAATGAACTTTAAATGGTCACTTTTTTTGACGAAAAATTTTTCGAAATGAACTTTAAATGGTCACTTTTTTTGACCAAAAACTTTTCGAAACGAACTTTAAATGTTTACTTTTTTTCGTACAAAAAAATTTTTTTCAACTGTGAAAATTAAATGTTTATTTTTTTGGCCGATAATTTTTTCCGAACCTGGATTTTTCCGAACCAAAAATCCAAATCAATACTTTTTCCTTTTTTTCCTCATTCAATTAATTCTCCAGATAGAACCTTTCTTCCGGTCTGCTCATTTTTTTGACCGGTTCCATATAATTTTTTTCTCGGCCTTAACCGGCTTTTTAGCTTTGCCCTTGACCATCCAGATCACTGTTTTTCCAACAGATTTATCAATTTTTTTAACCAGAAATTAGTTTGAATTTCGAAGTAATCGATTCAAGATTTCATTTGGAGAAGACTGAGATAGAATTGACTCCGACACAGATACTGCCAAGTACCGTAATAGTAATGAATAAATGTTTACCTTTTTTTGAAAAAAAATTTTTTTAAAATGAATTTTTAAATGTTAATTTTTTTGACCGAAATTTCGAAATGAATTTTTAAATGTTTACTTTTTTTGACCAAAAAAATTTCAAAATGAATTTTTAAATGTTCATTTTTTTAACCAAAAATTTTTTTCGAAAAAAATAAGTAATTGTTCATTTTTTTAAATGCTCAGTTATGAAATTTAACCAAAATGAAGTTTTTAACAAACGGTTCATGTGAAATTTAACTAATTGGTCGAATTCATCAAACGTTCAGAAAATGTTTGGTTGAACGTTCGTTCAAACATTTACTTTTGAGAACTCTAATCGGAATGATGAAACATATTTTATTTGGGTAAAAAAGTAACAAATTTGTCAAGAAATGAAGCGTGATTATTTTTTTCATTCGCGGACCTTGGTAACGCGAATCGGACGTGTCGGGGCATTTCTAGTGACCACTTTAGTAGCCTCAGCACTTTTAAGTGATCCCTAGAATCGACAAGAAACACGTCCGAGTTTATTTGAGTTTATCTGATCAGCGATGGAGCGCAAGTGCACCACCTTTACGGCTTTCCCATTCATTTCGAAGCCAATTGATTCACGATTTTCAAGCTTCTGAACGGAATCAAAGTGGTGAAGCTCTACGCCTGGGAAGAGTCGTTCGAGAAGAAAATCAACGAACTTCGAGCCGAAGAAGTCCGACTTCTGAGGAATGTCTGTGTTCTGAGCCGAATCGTTGACGTCGCCAACGCCGCCAGCCCTTTTCTGGTCGGTTTTCTGATGGATCTATAATGTCTTCAAAAGTCTTATTAGGGTTCGAAAAATTGTTTTTTTATAAGCATGAGGATTCTTAAATTGACAATTAGAAAAACGCAAATTTTCAAGAACGTGTAAAGTTTTTTTGATTCATATGACGTCATTGGGAACTGCTATAAACTTTTTTTTTTGAACTTTTGCTGTTTTTTTTTTCTAAACAATAAGTTCTTTTTTAGCTTCTGATATAGTCAGCGGTCTTCATGATGACGTCAAATTTTAGTCTAACAAGGGAATTTTTTTAAATGAACGTGATATTTTTTCTCAAAACCGGTTTTTAAAAAAAAACAGTAGTTTCCCGATCTTCTGAGCAGACTTCTCTAAAATTTTTGCTCAGAATGACGTCATAAGTCCCATTTCGTCAATACATACATTTTTCCCATTTAGCATTTTAAGCATTTTCATGCCATCTTCTGCCATTTACAAACACAACACAATGCTTAACTCATCGAGAATCCATCATTTTTGAAAAAAAAATTTTTTGGTCTAAGTGTGCAAAAATGGTTTTTGACCCATTCTTCCACTTCAAGCATTTTCATACCGTTTCCAGTCATTTACAAACACAAAACAATGCTTAAATGTTTATTGCAATTTAAAGGCGTTGACAAATAATAGCATAATATTGTTTCTTCAAGACAAATTTTAGGTAAAAACCTCTTTCAATAATTGTTATTCAAACCGAAAATTCAAGGAAAAAACCCTAAAATGTGTCCTTGTTCAAAAATTGTGATTTTAATGGTGCCCACTGGGTATGTTACTTGTGGACAGGTTCCTTCTTGTTTACCTTGCGAAAATCTGGACGTTGAGTCACGGTAAGATTGGGATCACCGGAACCAGGTGGAATTGGCATAGCTTTGCCACGTGGCGTACCCAGGGGGACGCCGACAGCGTTTTCGAATTTGCCCTCGTAGCCTTTTGGGATGATGTATTTATCACCAACTTTTCCATCCATGATTCGACGGGCAGGTTTATCAGACATGGTTGTGCGAAGGTCTGGCGAGAATGGGCTCAAATTATTATTATTATTCTACTCTTTCAACCAAAGAAAAGTGATCTATTATGAAGACGCGAGAGTGAAAGACCTATATAGTTTTTAAAAAAGACAGCGAACGATTATCAGCCGAGTTGTGTGTTAACTTATCTGGACACCTTTCACACGCTTTAAAGCCCCGTTTTTGCACCTTATCAGCTTGAACTAGGGAGCGCAAAGCCCCACCCCTTCACGCCACCAAAATGACGATTTTTTTTTGTTGCAAAAACGGTTTTAAGGCGTTTATACTAGCTAAAGTTCCACTTTAAAAAAATAAACTGTTTTTGTTAACCTATGTAATCGACAACGCTCTACAAGACTGAATATTTTTGAAACCATGTATTTTTCATAAATAAGCGAAAAGGTAAGATTTAACTCGAAAAAAACTGACAAGTTTCACAAAATCGTCGCGTTTCAGAAAAACCAAGTGAGGAACGCTTCTAAATTTTTAAGTATGTTATACATTAACACTTTCTTTATTTTTTGAGTAAAAAAATTAAAAAAATCTACCGACGCGAAAAAAATATCAAAGCTTGTAAAGTGACACCAAACTTTGAAGCTGACATGCGAAAAAAATTTCAGCGACAGGATATACTTTTTTTATTTGATTCAAAAAAACTCACAATTTTTTTCAAAAAAATAAAAAAATTCAAAATGAAAAACAATTATTGGGACAGCGAATCAAATTATATTTGAGTTTTTACCAAAACCTCCTTTTTTTCGCCTGCCTCGTTGACGCATGAGAGAATAGGATCGCGTCTACATTTTTGATCAGGTTATTAAGCGTTCAAAACTCTATCAATGAAAAAATTATGAAAAAAATCGATCGACGCGAAAAAAATAACGGCTTTGAAAACCTCGAAAAAATAGCAATTTTTTTTGAAATTTTGGAATAATTCGTGCAAGCATTCGTAGCTGTGTTTGCGTCAAACACACCGATGCGCCCTTTTAAATGTTGCAGGAGCCGTTTTTCGGCGTCAAATTGCACCTTTTCCTGTTTTATTTCGAAATAACATTATTTTTCATTTTTTCTTTTTTCCAAATCGAATGATAATAATTTTTCTGAGTAGAAAAAAGAACAATAAGCTGAAAAATCCCTTTCGTGAGATTTTGCCTCCAGTCGTACGCCGCTCGCGCTCGTTTTTTGGCCATAACTTTTTTCTTAGTGAAGCTTTTTTCAAAAACTAAACGGATTATGAAAATGGACAGTCTCCGCTATCGATAAATGTGAAAAACATTTTTTGAATCGTTCTGAAGAAATGGCTTGCGGTCTCTAGCTTAAACCCCGATCTTCGAAAAAGAGAGAGAGAGGAGAACCTTGCAGAACATCCTGAAAAAGACAGAAATTAAGAAAGAAACTGAAAGTGAAAGTTAGGGAGCGCAAAGCCCAGCCTCTTCACACAATCAAATTGACGATTTTTTCGTTGCAAAAACGGTTTTCAAGTGTTTTAAAGGCAAAGGGGCAGTGAAAAATGAGGTTTCCGGTGAAAGCAGTATCTTATATAGTTTTTCTTTGCGAATCGAACGGTGTACTCAAAAAAATTACAGATGTTACTACTTTTGAAGAAAAACGCGATTTTACTTTCCCGCCTTTGATTTTGAAAAAAGCTTTGGATCGGTCTACGGACAACTGTTTACAGTAGCCGTACACGCGATGTTGCGGACGTCTCATTAGACTCGCATTTTGGGAGAAATAACCGGTTATCTGCTTCAAATTAAGGGTTTCGCCTCTGAAAAATCGATTAAGAAAACAGAAAAAACACACCGATAATAAAGGAAACGCAAATAATCGCTATCCCAATCGAAACCTGCGTAAAATCATCATTTTTCACCAAAGAAGCGTTTTTGCGATTAAAGTTTGCAAAGTATACATGAATAGAAAGCTTTTGTGACGAAAAGAACTTTGGGGACAACAGAAAAAATTGAAAATTGAAAGAAACGAAGAAAAAAGCGAAAATCCGGAAGATGGGAAAGCCTGTTGTCCATAGAGCAACTTTACTGCAAAGTGCCCTTTTTGCGGGAACTCAAGCTTTCCTTTCTTCGACTTTGAATAATTCTTTCTCCAAAGCTAAGAACTTCTGTACGTTTCCAAGTTCACCGTTCGATTCGCAATGAAAAGCTCTACAAAGTACTGCTTTGAACTGAAACACCGTTTTTTACTGCCCCTATGCCTTTAAGAAGTTCAATCCGGAACTTAAAAAATATCTCTTTGACTAAACATATGTAACTGACATCCCTCTACAAAACTGAATATATTTCAATTTTTCCATTTTTTTCAGAAATACACTGAAAAAAATAAATTATCACAATCATAATTAAAAGAGTTCAGATATACACGCAGAAATAGATTAGTAAATGTTAGTATTACACGTTTTTTTGGTGAGGTGCGCTTCTTTTTTTCGGTCCGTATTTTTTTCTTCTTGACTTTGTAACCCTGAAATCTTTTTTTCCGAATCATTGGGACAAGTTTTTTTCTCAGACATTTTTTTCGAAAATTTTTTTCGGAAAAAAATATGATCATTAAAAAAAGCACTTATTTAAAATTTCAGTTCTTCGAAAATCAAGAAATCTCCTCGGTCGATTTTTAACATGTCTGAACCAAACCTAGAATGTCCATTCATATGACGTCATAAGACCTATTTCATGACGTCATAACTGCGAGAATCACCATTTTTCCAGGTAGCGATCGCGTCTTTCTCTACTTTCGTTCTGTTGAATGAGCCGAACGCCCTGACGCCGTCGGTGGCCTTCGTCGCCTTGACGATCTTCAACCAGTTGAGACAGCCGATGAGAATGGTGGCCAACGTCATCAACACCTTGGTTCAGGCCATGGTCTCCAATAAAAGACTGAAGGTTTTTTCGATTCATCAAGGAATGAGGACTGGGAAAGTCGGTCCACTGATTACCTTTTTGATGTCTTTTTTTGAGATTTTTTGAAGTTTTTTTTTTTACAATATCCAATGCGTATAATTCATAGTAAACTTCGAATATTGGCGGTCCAAAAACTAGGATTTTTTGATTTTTTTTAAACTTAAATTTAAATACTTGTAGTGCATAGTGATAAATGAGACTTGAGGGTACATTTTAGCGGATAAAAAGAAAATTCAAAAAATGCATTTTTTTTTAGAAATCGTATTGCTCACAATGCGAACGAGTATGGACTCTAAAGCCGTAGAAGTTTTGAAAATCTCGAAAAAATAGCCATTATCTCTCCAAACCAACAGATATTACCAGTAAAAAGATTTTTTTGATAAAATTTTTGAACGCTTCGTTCGCCGAATTAAAAATAAAGCTTTTTTTACTATGATAAAAAAAAATTGAAAAACAGCAAACTCAAGTTGGTTCTACCAGGGAGATGAAGTGCGCTCTAATGAGAATATCTTAACATTTTTGGAATGTAATTGGAAGGACCTCGAAGACCGGACATTTTGAGAAGTTCTAGGGATCACTTAGGGGTGATGACGCTACTAAAGTGATCACTAGAAATTCGCAGAAACGTCCGCAGCACGTCTATTTCGCGTTAGCAATGTCCGAGGGGTTTTCACAAAAATAAGGTTTTATTTTAGGTCGAAATCATTGATTTTCTCGTTTTTTGCGACAGGAAATGCTTAGATTTATCTTTATATTGTTAAACTTTAATTTTTCGCCCGTTAAAATCCTATTTTTTTAGTTTTTCAGCATTTTTTTCTAAAAAGTTCAACTTTCAGATTTTTAAACTTATTATTGATTTTTTCGTTCAGGAATTCATGAACGAAGACGAGTTGGTGAGAAAAGTGGAGACGTCGATTGGCAACGCTGTAGTAGTCAGGGAGGCGAATTTGAACTGGAAGGGGCCGGATGCGCCGCCCGTCTTGAAAAATGTGAGCTTCGAAGTGGCGACTCTAGGGATTTCATCAAGTGCCCATTAAAGTATCTTCATATTGGAAAATGACGGGCTGGCTCGAGCCATCGAAAAAAAGGTCCTGGCACGATAAAATATGAGATAGTGTCTGGTTGGTGGAGAGCACAGACAGAGAACGCCTCTCTTAGCAACTCCAGAGTGGTCCCTTCAGGGATCAGGGAAAAACGGCTCTACAGAAAATAAAAAAGAACCCCCTGCAGAGGTAAAAAAAAAAGTGGTCCCTATAGGGGTTTAGGGTCTGACCCCTACGCTGATTAAGCTTAAGTGGTCCCTTAGGAGTCGTTCAATTTGAAAATTAAAAGGCAAACTTTGAGGAATTTTCTCATAGAGGTCATAATAATAAACGACTAGAGCGGCCATTAACTGAAACCCCTGTAGGGGCCACTTACGCAAGTTTTAGTGACCTCTAAAGGGGGAAGTACTGTGGTCCACAGCAGGGAACTCTAAAGGAGCCCTAAGGTAATCCCTATAGGGACCACTATGGAGTCCGCTCTGACTTTTTATCAGAACTTTCAATAGGAAAATTGAATTAGGATCAATCTTGGAAAACCTCTCAAGTGACCTCTTGAAAATTGATCTGTCAAGGGACCCCCCAGAAATATCTCTAGGAAATTTCCTTTTGGACAGGTTTAAGGTTTCCGAATCTTGAATCAAGAACTGGAATGTCTTTTTCTACGATAATTCCATTTAATGAATGCTCTAATGATTTTCAGAACTATTTCAAAAAAAAAGTTTAAAACTAGATATTTTGAAGATATTTCTTTTCTTTTCTGATAAATTGATTTGAGATCACAGCGACGGTCCGTACAAACCAACTGGTGGCGATTGTTGGAAGTGTTGGCGGCGGGAAATCCAGCTTCCTTTCCGCTCTTCTAGGTAGTTCTCTTCGATTTTTTGGGGTTTTACCGGTTTTCAGAGTCATCAGAAAGTTTCTAGGTTAATGAACGGTTGAAATTTTCGAATAAGTATATATAATTTATTGATGAAAGTTGAAGCTTCCTTTCCGCTTTTCGGAAGTGTTTTTCTCCAGTCTTTTGAATTTTTAGAGGCTTCAGATTTTTTTATGAGGATTAAAGGTTAAAATCTTCAAATAAGTATATGAATTGGGATAATGAAAGGTTCAGTGTTTTTCCCGCTCATCTAGATTTTTCAGGTTTTACAATTTTCAGAATTTTGCTAACAAATTTCGAGAGAAAATTCAAGTCAAAAGTGAAGTTTTTTGTATTTTTTGATCTTTTGTTACAGTAGACTTCTAAAAAATCTGAGAAGGGAAAGAAAAACTTTTTGGATTCCCCAGTTTTTGGATGTTTCCAGAATTCGATTTTTGCGTGAAATTTCGAACCTTTTTTGGTTTTTCTCTCAACTTTCCTTCTAATCTCCCTAATTTCCAGACGAAATGAACCTTCTGAGTGGACGGATAAAAATCGGCGGCACAATCGCCTATGTCCCACAACAATCTTGGATTTTCAACAAAAGCGTCAAGGAAAATATCCTTTTCGGAAGCCCCGAAGATCCGACTTTTTATCAGGATGTGAGCGGTTTTTGTGGGCAAGTTTAATGATGAAAAAAAGCTTAAATTTGAAGGTTTTTTGTTCATAAGGATAGGATATCATTGATAACCGTTTTCGGGGCCCTCTTTGGAATTTGTGATTTTTTGAAGTACGCCTAGGAAGAAAATGCGCTCTAATGAGAAAAGAAAAGGAAATATTTGAGAATTTTTCAAGGCTTATAGTTTAAAAAAAGTCCACTGAGTATGTAAAATCGAGAAAATTTGCTCCAATAACAAATGAATTGAAATTTTTGGCTAATGCCGTGTTCAAAGTAATTTTCGCGAAATGCAAAATGGTCTCTGACCCTCCAAAATTAAGTTATCTTTCTCTTTCTCTGACAGCTATTTTGAATTTCGCGGAATCACTTTGAACACGGCATAAAATTCCGTGAAATTAATTCAATTGGTGTCAAATTTCAAACGGTAAATGCGCTCCAATGATAAAAAAATGAACAGGAAATATTTGAGGGATTTTTCACGTTTTTCGATTGAAAAAGAGCCTTATTTGAATAGGAAAAAATGAGAAATGTAGAAAAAAAAATGAATCTTTAAATTCATTTATGCTTTTTTCTCGGACCACGCAAACCAGACGCGCCCTGGTCTTTTCTGAGCCGTTCTAGGGAACACCAGGGTTGTGCGTCAGGCCGGGCGGCCCGGCCCTGGGCCGGCCTGGCCCGGGCTTTGGGCCTTATTTTTTTAAGAAAAAGCCCGCGTGGGCTCGGGCCGGGCCGGGCTTCAAAAAAATATTTAAAATTTCATTTAAAAAATTTTTCACCGAAATGTGACTTTTACTTCTAAAATCATAGTTTTTGTTAAAGTTTAAGAGAAAAAATGAGCAAAAACGTAATTTTTGTCGTAAAAAAAACTTGATATTCGACTAGAAAAAAATTGCGCGATTCGGGCCGGGCGGGCCATTTTTTCTTGAGGCCCGCTAAGGCCGGACCGGGCTTGCGAAATGGTCGGGGGGCCGCGAGGGTGACGGACCGGCCCTCGCACATGCCTGGCGTCGGGCCAGGCGGCCCGGCCCGGACCGGCTTGGCCCGGGCTTTGGGCTCACAATTTCAAAGAAAGCCGGCGTGGGCTTGGGCCAGGCCGGGCTTCTTCTTCTTTCGAAATTTCATTTTGAAAAAATTTCACGGAAAAATTATTTTTACTTGTTGAATCATAGTTTCTAATAGCTTTATGAGAAAAAATAAGCAAAAATACTTCTTTTCTCGTTAAAACAGCAAAAAATTGGTTTTGAAGAGAATTTGAGTTTTTTGGGCCGGGCCGGCCATCTTTGCTTAAGGCCTCCCTAGGGCCGGGCCGGACCGGGCTTGGGAAGTGGCCGGGGGGCCGAGAGGTTGACGGGCCGGCCCTCGCACAAGCCTGGGGACCACTTAAGAATGCTGATCCCTTTTAGGGATCACTGGAAATGGTCCGTGGGGCGTCCGGTTTGCGTTACCGAGGTCCTAGCGTCCCAGGTCAGGCATCGAAACAAAATTCCCACCGAGAATATTTTTACATAGTTTCTGTTGACTCTGAGCAAAAGAACCAGCAAAAACGTGACTTTTGTCTTTAAAAAAAAGCTTGATATTCGACTTGAAGGAAATTTGAGTTTTACGGACCGGGCCCGCCATTTTTGTTTGAGACCTCCAGGCTTAAAAAATGGGTGGGGACCGAAAGACTGATGGACCGGCCCTTGCACAAGCCTGAACGAGTTCAACTGATTAAAAATCCGGAAAATTATTTCAATCAGACTCCACTTTTCCAGGTGATAAAATCTTGCCAATTGGAATCGGATCTTTCGCGGCTCGATAATGGAGATGATACATTGGTCGGAGAAAATGTTGGTTTTTTTTCGAAAAGTGTTCTTTTGCAATTTATTCAGAAATTCAACAAATGTTAACAAATATTTTCAAACCCTTTTTCATTCTTATTCATTTGAAATGATATTAGTGACTTGACTTTCCTTTTTAAAAGACACCCAATTTCTAACTGCTTTCTTTTCCAAAATTGTCCTTTGATCTTTTTCGAAAACGTTAATATCTCAAAAGACTTAGGAGCTCCAGAGAGGCCCCTGAAGGGCCCCCTCCAGGGACTACTTTGGCAATCCTAAAAGGGACCCCTAAAGCTTGCAAAACTGGTCCCTATAGGAGTTTCTTCCAGATTTGAACTCAATTTCTTGACAAAGTTCGCTCCATTGATAATAGTAACGCCTTTTTATTTTTATTACTGAGAACCGGAAACGCCCCGGACGTTTCTGAGCATTCCTAGGAATTACTTTGGGGACCTCAAAACTCTCAAGGGATTCCTAGAGTTTTCCAGAAAGGTCCGCGTTACCGAGTTACTGATTTCTTTTTTTCAATGAGTCGGTTTTTTTTTTATTGAAATTCCCAGTGAATTTTTCAGGGAATCACCTTGTCTGGAGGCCAGAAAGCTCGGATTTCGCTCGCCAGGGCTGTTTATCAGGTTTGTTTTGTGTTTTGTTTTTGATTTTATGAAGTAAGGCTATTTTTATTATCTGTGTTATCTGGGTAGGAAATATAACTTTGCTTTTTTGGTATAAATTTTTTAAGAGTTGACCAATTATTCATAAAAATTTGTACAGTTGTTTCTTACAGTGTCACTTTGTTATTACCAAAATATCATCCTGATAATTTAACTTTTTTTAAACTGTAAGAGCCTAAAATCAAAAAGTTCACCTGACAAGTTTTTTTCTAGCCGATTTACTTGATATAAAAAAAATAATCAATTAACTAATTTTGGTTTTTTTGAAGCGTTGAGTTCAATATAAAAAAATTTTTTTAAACCTTATTCCTGAAATGGAATGAGATCCAAGTGAAAAACTCTTTTTTTATTTCGAATTATTTAGCCTCTAATCTCGATCAGAAAGTTTGGTTGAAATTTTATTTTTTTATAGTAATATTTATAATTATTCACAGGTAAAAACCAGAATACTATATAAAAGAAAGGTGGGAACACAGCAGAAATAACTGGAATGTTGTATGCATACTTCATTTTCTTTAATTTTTTCATTTTATATATTCAAAGTCTCTTACGAAGTTTCGAGTTTCGTATAAACCATACGTCGGCTGGATCCTACCCCGGGGTGCGGCCTACTTCAGTACATTTTCAAGTTTTTTTCCTCGCGCAAAATGCTGAGGTGGGATCCAGCCGTTGTATGGTATCAACTGATTTCTATTTATTAAATTTAGGACCGAGAAATTTATCTATTGGATGACACACTCTCTGCAGTCGACGCGCATGTGGGACACGCAATTTTCGAAAATGTTAGTTTAAAAAAAACGGAAAAGTGGTCCCTTATATAAGGAGCTGAAAAAGCTCCGTTAATAGCTCCTAGAAAGATGAAAAAAGAAGTCTTCTGAGCTAGAGTTGTGAACTTTGAAGTGTCCACTCTAGGGATTCTATCAAGTGCCCATTGAGATTATTTTCACTGGAAAAAGATAAAAATGATATAGCTGATTCACGGTAGACTTGAGCCATCGATAACTGGTTCTGGCACGATAAAATAAGAGAGAGTGCCTGGTTAGGGGAGGGCACAGACAGAGAACGCCTCTCTTAGGAGCGCTGAAGTGGTTCCTATAGGGATTAGGGGAAAAACAGGCTCTACAGAAAACAAAAAAGAACCCCTGCAGAGGTAAGAAAAAAAGTGGTCCCTATAGGGGTTTAGGATCTGACCCCTGAGCTGCTGGAGCTTAAGTGGTCCCTTAGGAGTCGTTCAATTTGAAAATTAGAAGGCAAACTTTGAGGAATTTTCTCATAGAGGTCATAACAATAAACCACTAGAATTCTCCCCTAGAGCGGCCACTAACTGAAACCTCTGTAGAGGCCACTTACGCAAGTTTTAGTAGCATCTACAGGGGGAGGTATTGTGGTCCCAAAAAGAACCTTCACGGGCTGGTTAGGGGAGAGCACAGACAGTGTTCAGCTTCTAGGGGTCCCAAGCTAGCCTTGGATTGACTGTAACTTCAGGGGATCTTTTTTGAATCCTCTGGAATCTTTTCAGTTCATTTTTATTGAATGATGTAAAAAATTGATCCTTAGAATCTCTCTTTTCCAAAAAACCCTTCGAGGAGCTTTTCCGATGTGCCCAATAAAGGATTTAAAAGTAAAATCCACAAGAATACGGTCAAAAATGGACGATTTTCCAGGTGATCGGCCCAAACGGCCTATTGAGACACAAAACCCGACTCTTGGTCACCCACAACCTACAGTATACCAGGAATGTTGATCGGATCTACGTTATTGAAGGTTTTTTTGATTCAAAATTTGATACTACTTGTTTTTCATTATTAAATGGTTGAATATTAAAAAGAAAAAATTGAAATCCTTACTCTTTTTTCTTTTTTTTTTTTGGACATGCTGGAAAAAGTCGCTCAGTTCGGTTGCTTTTTTTATGATGAATATTTTTTCAATTTTTAAAAAATTTGGAAGGTTTTTGGGCTTTATTAAAATATTAACAGTTCAATAAACGTATTTGAAAAATATTATAACCAGTTTCGAAGTCAGTTTTTCAAAAAAATTCTGCTCATCAAATCAAAAAAAATTCACTTTTTTTCTGAATTTTTTTCTATTTTCGCCGGAAAAAAATGCTCTCAAATCCTAATGAAAAACTATCTTCCACTAACATATTTCGATTTAAGTTCAAGTTTAAAAAAAGGTTGATTTGAAATTCATCAAAAAAACACGAAATCTCCTATTTTGAGCCGCTAATATTTGGTTTTTTTGGAAACTTAAAAACCTCACCAAAATCGAGAATCCTACGCATTTGAACTCTCAAACAATTTAATAAATTAAAAACTTCAAAAATTTTTCAAAAAAAATAGCAACTTTGAAAATAGCGACTGAACTTATCGATTTTTTTAAGGTATTCTGCAATTTATGACTCAAGATTCATTATCTCATAATACAAGTAGTTTTGTAAAAACGGTAATGTCAAGTTTTAACTTTTTTTTGGCAAGGTTCTGAAGAAAAATTATTTTCAAAAAAAACGTCTACAAAATTCATTAAAACCAACGTTCGATTCTTCTTAGAATTGTTAAAAAAATTTGAATATTTATTGATTTTTTTACCATTTTTCCCGATTTTTTTCAGACGGACAGATCGTGGAACAGGGAACCTACGATGATTTGAAAACAATGGGAGGACCTTTCCAAAATCTCTACGAAGAGTTTGAATCGAAACAATCGGAGAAGGAAAAAAAAGACGGAGATGAAGAAAATTTGATCGATGGGCAAGTCGAAGGTGTGTGTGTGTGTGTGGGGGGGGATGAAAACAGAGCTTTAGCCAAAAAAATATTCGGTTTGCTTACAAATCTTTACTTTCTCAAGGCGGTTTCATACAGGAAAAAAATTCGTACAACATTATTCTAGAGCCTCTCCACACTTTGTTAGAATCTCCAGATTGGTCCCTATAGGGGCAATTTAGAGACCCTCGAAGCTTCCCCTCGAGGGACCACTTTACGTCATCCTGTAGGGGTCACTAAAACTTGCGAAAGCGGTCACTATGGCGTCTGAATTAGTGGTCCCGAAAGGGGCATGCTTGCCTTTCAATGTTAGGATATCTAAGAGAAGAAGCATTTCCAACAAACCAGCGTTTTTGAATGAAAAGTTTCGATTTCAATAGAGGTTCTATCAATCAATTTTCATTAAATATGTCTTTTTCATTTTTAAAATCGAAAATAGTTAAAAGACCTTTAGAACGACTCTATAGGCGACCACTTGAGCGTTAGGGGCTTATTTCATACCCTAAATCCCTATAGTGATCACAAAACTTTCTAAATTTTGAAAAAAAAATACCCACCAAAAAAAAGCGACCAAACTGACCGATTTTCCCAGCATAAAACCAATTTTCGAATTTAAGCTCTAACCCACTGAAAAAAGCTCTCAAAGTGATTTTTCGCTGTAATTTCCAACATTATTATTCCGAAATGCAAGAAATGAATAGCGATAAAATACGTTTCATCCTTCCCATATATATAAGAAGTCAATACGTGTAGTCCATTGAATTGAAAGCATGGTATTACGTTCATTCGCCTCGTTTTTCCACAAGTAGATCCCTCAGTTTCGCGGGTACGGGCACGGCGGTGAGGGTGGGGCTCGGGCACGGACCCCGTGTACACTCTAGGGTTGCCTCGGCCGATTGAGAGAGCTGCCACTTCGAGTGAAGAAAATACACGGAATTGCATGGCATTGTTTCTTTCAAATTCTAAAATGTCTGAGCTTTCTGGGCTCTCTTTTCCCTCATCAGCGAGGCCATGAAGATATGAAATATCATGTAAAAATGCAGTGTGCAGAGAAATCAAACCGGTTTCAGGCGAATGGGTTAGTACTTGTTCAATCTTTCCGCGAGCTATTCCAAATGCGGTCGGATGCATATGGTCGCATTTGAAATGGCTCGAAAGCGCACCCGACCAAGAAACGAGTTCCGCGCGGAGGGATCGAGTATTTTCTGTTGCTGGATCAAACCGCGATCTCTAATTTTAATTCTAAAAATTCTGTAACTGGTCAAAAATCCTGAAATGAAATGAAGAGTTGAAATCGGAAAAACGAACTTTTCGGACTTTTTATATTTTGAAAAAAGGAGGCTTGATTTTTTGTTAATAATTCGACTGTTTTGACACCAAAAAAAAATTAAAATTCCAGAATACTTTTTTTAATTGCAAAAAAAACGTTTCCAAAGATCAAAATGTCCTAAAAGTTGGTCAGGTTATAGATTCTGATTATTAATACCAAAATCAGAATAAGAATCGCATTGTATCAAGTTAGCCGGTTAGAAAAGCGGCATTTTTAGGGTTCAACTATGTTAAAAAATGATGGAAAAAGATAATTTTCCTATTTAAAGAATTAAATAATATCACCAAGTTTTATGCGAAAACTGATGTCCTCTTTGAATCCTCACTTGAAAAAATAAATGTGAATGGATCTCGATCATTTTTCATAGACCAAGCTGATAAAATTCGAGTTTCAGGAGCAGCTTTGGTCAAGCGAAAACTGACGGTTGATAAGATAAAAGATAGCGACCGACCTAAGGATAACAAAACTGGTGTGGAGACGGTTCAGCTGGGAAGGGTTCGTTTTTGGAGCCATGAGAAATGAAAAAGTAAATATAGTAAATCGTTGGTAAGGCAAAATCTCAAAGTCCATAACCTTGGAGAAAAAAAAATCGCTTTCGTGAAAAGATCAGAAATTTTTTTCGGTGTTCGAAACATAAGAATAATACGATGAAAAGGTTCAATGAACAAGGCGAAAATGAAACTTTTTTTTTTCAAGGTTGAGGTTTACAAGATTATGATCTCTGAGATCTGCTTACACAGCTCGCATGCTGAGCAGGGTAACCTCGCCGTGCTAACACGGGGTCTCCGCGGGTGCCCCCGTATTAAACCCGTAAAAGCCCAGCTGATAGAACTTTTGGCAATTTTTAGCCCAACCGAGACCCCGCTTTAGCACAGCTGAGTTACATATTTTTCATACACCCGTTGTTCCCCCGTTTTAGCCCAACTGAGACTAAAATAACCTCAGAAACACGGGTTTAATACGGGTACACCCGTTGATACACCTGATCAGCATGCGAGAGGCCATAAGTCGGCTGGATCCCACTCCGGGGTGCGTCCTATTTTAGTCCATTTGAAAAAATTGCTTTTTCGTGGGTTCCAGTCAATGTATGACACAGGCTTACGGCTCTCAAGATTTGCAGACTCGAAATTTCCTCATAACATCAGTAAATCCGTTCCAACTTGAAAGGCGAGATGGGTAAATGAGAAAAGGCGACGCGTCGCGGTTTTTTTGCGGGGAACTTAAGGTCAAACGCGAGCCATCATTTTTCTCCTTTTTTTGACAGTTTTTTTCAAAAAAATTCATATTTTTTTGTGGTTTCGAAAAACATTTAGTTCAATACATAAAAAAATTAAAATATATAAAAAAATTAATTTTTCTACTTTTTTCCATGATTAAGTTTAACCCCTGAGCTCCCCGTCAAAAAGCCGCGTCGCGTACGCAACGCGTCACCCTTGTCAAACTACCTATATCGCCTTTTAAGCGGGGAGTACTTGACTGTGAAATGAGACTGTTTCGTCTTTAAGATACTCTCACAGAACAGGGAATGACATAAAAAAAGTTTATCTGAGCTGCTTTAAAATTTTTTTCACTTCTTTTTTTGGAATAAAAAAATCGAATTTCATCTCATTTTTTTCTAGTTTTTTTGTTTTTTTAGTTTTTCAGCTTCCAAACAGTACTAAACAAAATTTAACTCAACAATTTTTTTATTTTAAATGGTTCGGAAACGTATAAAGACCTTTATTTTTGGACACGTAAAAGTCATTTTTTTCAAATAATATCACATTTATTATTTTTTTCTAAGGCTTGATATCATTATTTTTTTATATATTGTTCAAAGCAGCCTTTCAAAATTGAAAATGAAATGCTGCGATTTGAATTTTTTTAAGACCAACAAATGATTTGAAAAATATGAGATTTCGTAGGAATCAATGCAAAAAAATTCGCGTAAAAACTGACGATTTTTTAGTATTTTTCAAAGAAAATTGTTGAAAAAAATGCTCTCATTAATTTTTTTTAAAAACATTTATTTTATTCTAAAGATGGTTTTTTTTTAGTTTTTTTGATATTTAAAAGGGGCAAATTGAAAATTTGATTTTTTAAGGCCATTTCTTTGCGTTTTTAAGTTTAGGCTTGAAAATCTTGCCAAAAACAAGCGAAAGAAGAAAAATTTTGTTCATTTTTTAATTTCAGGTGAATAAAAAGCGTCTACGGTCTCTATTTTTGCCACGATGGGATGGTTCAATTCGATCGGCTTTTTTTCTATTCTTCATGTCTCATTTTGCGATTATGGTGGGTTTTTTGATTTTTGAAGATTTTTTTGAGTAAAAATGAAAAGAACGCGACCGACCTTGAAACGGCTCGTGCAAGATCACTTTTCTGGAGTTTGATATACCTTTTTTTGAGAAAAAAATCTAGAAAAAAACATTTTTGAAAAAAAGTTTATGGAAACAGGGGAAAAATCTTATTGAAGCAGAGAAAACATCTGAAACTTGATATATTTTTTTGAGGGAATTTCAAAAATAAAAAGTCCAGATCTAAGCGTGAAAAATGGTTTGAAAGGGGCCTCCATCGTCACAAGTTCCGAACGCGTTATTTCCCAAATTTTTCCCGCATTTACTCCGTAAACATTTGATTAATTGCATTTGTCTTATACTTATAGCGGTTTAACACGTTTTCTGTATATATAGATTCCATATAAGTCTTTTTCAGTCCCTCCGATCTCTCTGGCTTTCGGATTGGTCCAATGAGAATGCGGAATCAAAATCCAACAGCAACGTCACCAAAATCTCGACCGAATTCCGATTGGCCGTTTATGCCGGATTCGGAGTTTGTGAAAGTGAGAATTCTTGATTAAATCATTGACAAAATCAGCTTTATTTGTTGAGTGAAAAGGTTATTTTTTCCGGGAAAGCAAATATGTTTTTTTTGTAGGGAGAGAATCATCACGACTACAAAAATTCTGCCTTCACTTATTTTTTTCAATTTTTTTAGTAAAAAAAGCATTCATTTTTTTAAAATATTATTGTTTTTTTTCGAAAAAAACGCAAAAGGTTGTGGAAGTTATAAAAAAATACTGAAAAATTTTGTTCTTACCCGTTTTTATTAGGTTTTCAAGAAAAAAAGGCTTAATTTTTCACGTTTTTAGCATTTTTTTCATAGAGCGAAAGGCTATGGAGAATGTAGATCAATGGAAATTAAGCCAAAGAAAATTTCACTTTTCTTGATTGTTTTCTTCTTCTTCAAAGAAAAATAAGCTTATTTTTCCACCCCCGTTTTCAAATTTTCAAAATCAACCAGCTTTTCAAAATCTCCATCATGTCTTCCTTACAGTCCTAACACTGTCCTGCGCGTTCGCCTTGTTAACCTTGGGAACCCTGCGAGCCTCCTACGGGCTTCATGCGCCCTTGATCCGCTCCCTGCTACGAGCTCCGATCACATTTTTCGACATCACTCCCGTTGGAAGGATTATCAATCGATTATCGAGGGTTCGTTGTATGCTGCACCCTTTCACTAGTCTTTTTAATAATTTCAAGTTTCATGTTCATTTCGAAACAATAGCTCAATTTGGTTTGGCTTCTTTCATTTCTTATTTCCCACGCTTTCTTTTCATTTTTTGCTTCTGAATAGATGCATATCAAAGACAAAAAAAATGTACTGGTGCATGAAAAAAATACAAATCTAGATAGCGTTCAGAATAAAGAGAGACCTAGAGAAAAAGAGTGAAAAACGACTCTGATGGCTTGAATAGAACTTTTAAAGGAAATGGTAGTTAGAGAGCTTGAAAAACAGAGAGACCCAGAGACGAAGAGGATGTGAAAGTGTGTCTGGTGTCTCCTGATTTTCCATGTTCTCTGTCCATTTTAAGGATTAAGAGCTGTTGTAATGAAAAAAAAAAGGTGGAGAGCTTTAGAAAGTGAGAGACACAGAGAAAAAGAGTTGTATAAGTGTTTGGTGTCTCCTGATTCTCTATGCTCTCTAGTTTTCTCGGTTTGTTCTTTCATTCTGAAGGTTTGGATGGAACTGTGGTAACGAGAAGGAAGCGAGAGATCGTGGAAAACAGAGAGATTCCGAGGCAGAGAGTAAAATAGACGGTGTAGGACGTCTCCTCATTTCCACTGATCTCTAGTTTTCCTGAACTTTAGACCTTTATAATGACTATGAGGGCTTGAATAGAACTTTTGTAAGAAATGGAAGTCAGAGAGCGTGAAAAACAGAGAGACCCAGAGACGAAGAGGATATGAAAGTGTGTCTGGTGTCTCCTTATTTTCAATGTTCTCTAGTTTTCTCGCTTTTAAGCTTTTTGTTTCATTCTGAAGGCTTGAACTGAATTGTGGTAACGAGAAGGAAGCTAGAGATCGTGGAAGACATAGAGACCCAGAGACAAAGATGATATGAAAGTGTGTCTGGTGCCTCCTGATTTTCTATGTTCTCTACTTATCCATTTTTAAGGATTAATTTGAGCTGTTGTAATGAAAAAAAAGCTGCATAGCGTGAGAAGGTGAGAGACACAAAGAAAAAGAGTTATATAAGTGCCTGGTGTCTCCTCATTCCCTATAGTGTCTTTTGCCTTTTTCCATTTTTTTCTACTCTAATATGATTGGTATCATTTTTAATCAAAATCAATGATTTTTTCGATCTTTACCGTTGAAAAAACCCTCATTTTCCTTCTCAATCTTCAACATTTTGATTCATTTCGTTTTGATTTCGATTTTCAGGATCTCGACGTCATCGACAAGCTTCAGGACAGTTTAAGGATGCTTACTCAAAACCTTTTCAATGTTGGTTTTATGTTTTTATTCATTTTTCTTGTCAAATTTTCACGGAATTGCTTCAAATTTCTAATTTTGAAACATGAAATGAATTTTCAAGCTTCCAGGTGGTCACAATTATGGTGCTGGTCTCGATTTCGACGCCAGTTTTTCCTCGTTTTTGTCATCCCTCTCATTTTTGCCTACTATTTTTATCATGGTTCGTTATGGAATTTTTATCATTTTTTTCAAGCGAATTTCGAAAATGTTTTTCTTGAAAAAAAGTTTTTTTCTCATGGGATACACTCATTTCCGGCCGAAAAAAACTGGGAAACGATCCTTTTTTTAAAAAGTTTACTTTTTTTCAGAATATTCACTTTCTAAAAAGGTTTCGTTTTTTTAAAAGAGAAGTAAAGAAGACAAAAAGTTGTTTGAGATGCTCAACAATGTGAATTTATGAATGAATTCATAAATTTTCCAAAAAAAAATAGAGTTTGAACTTTCAACTGGTTTTTTTCAGAGTTATTTCATACCGACCGCCCGTCAACTGAAACGGTTAGAAAGTGCGAATCGCTCCCCAATTCTTTCAGTTATTGCCGAAAGTATCCATGGAGCTTCTTCCATCAGGGCTTTCAAGAAGGTTTCGTCTTCAAAAACCATATAAAAAACAGGATTTTTAAAATTTCAATAGAAAAAATCATCTACTAAACGGTTAGGTAAAAAGCAAAAAAAGCATGTCGAAATTTTTTTCGATCAAAAAAATTGATTTTTTTCTCGAGTTTTTCAAAAATTAAAAAAATTGGTTAAACAAACGAACATGACATATCTTTATGACCAGGAATGTATGCCCTTAAAGGCATAGGGGCAGTAAAAAACGGTGTTTCAGTTCAAAGCAGTAATTTGTAGAGTTTTTCATTGCGAATCGAACGGTAAACTTGAAAATGTACCGAACTTCCTACTTCTGGAGAAAAAATAATTCAAAGTCGGAGAGAGGAAAGTTTGAGTTCCCGCAAAAAGGGCACTTTGCAGTAAAGTTGCTCTATGGACAACAGGCTTTCCCATCTTCCGGATTTTCGCTTTTTTCTTCGTTTCTTTCAATTTTCAATTTTTTCTGTTGTCCCCAAAGTTCTTTTCGTCACAAAAGCTTTCTATTCATGTATACTTTGCAAACTTTAATCGCAAAAATGCTTTTCTGGTGAAAAATGATGATTTTACATCGGTTTCGATTGCGATAGCGTTATTTTGTGTTTCCTTTATTATCGGTGTGTGTTTTTTGTTTGACTAAACGTTTTTTCAGAGAAGAAACCCTTAATTTGAAGTAGATATCCGGTTATTTCTCACAAAATGCGAGTCTAATGAGACGTCCGCAACATCGCGTGCACGGCTACTGTAAACATTTGTCCGTAGGCCGATCCAAAGCTTTTTTCAAAAATAAAGGCGGGAAAGTAAAATCGCGTTTTTCTTCTAAAGTTGTCACATCTGTAATTTTTTTGAGTACACCATTCGATTCGCAAAGATAAACTATATAAGATACTGCTTTCACCTGAAACCCCATTTTTTACTGCCCCTATGCCTTTAATTGAGACCTTTTCCGATAGAAACCCTGAAAAAACTATTGGACGGTATTTTAAAGGTTCAAGAGCTTCTTTTTCCCACTGAAAAAAGCTCTCAAGGCGGTTTAACGCTCCAATTTCTAACATTGTATTCCGAAATGCAAGAAATGAACAGCGATAAAATACGTTTCATCCTTCCCATATATATAAAACTCATTCGAAGTGATCTGTTGCATGGCATTGTCTCAAGCAAATTCTAAAATGTCTGACCTTTCTGGGCTCTCTCTTCCCTCGTCAGGTCATGAAGATTTGAACATAGTGTGTAAAAAAAGATGGTGACAGAAAAAAGAAATCAGGATTTTTTTCCCCGAGCCATTCCAAATGCGGCGGAACTCGAACTTCGAAAATGACAAACTGATAAATATTGGAAGTTTCAGAAGCAGCTTTGGTCAAGCGGAAACTCACCGTTGATTAGATAAAAGATAAAATAGATATCCTCTTGAAGCTCTTAACAGCCCTTTCTCCTGAGATTTTTATACGTTTTCAAAACATTCCTCTTATGCTCTTAATAACCCTGTTTTTTTCAGGTAGAAAGCACAAAAAATCAATTGGCCAGAAAAGTCGACAAATTCTTCCCAATGTCGCTACCTGACAGTGATGGGCAATCGTTGGCTGGCCACTCGCCTCGAATTATTGGGTAATACGACGGTAAGTGTCCGCATTTTACAGATTTTTTTGAATTTCAAGACAACCACTTTACGTGAGAAGTTGTAGGAGTTTTTGGCAAGAAAAATTTGAATTGTTAAGAAATTTCTGACTGTTAAACTTGAAGTTTTTTCAAACGTACACGTAGAAAAATATGATCTAATAGTGAAAAATCTATTATCCTAAAATAATTGATTTTTGATCAGAATTATCGAATTTTTAACCTATTTTTCTACTTTTCCCTCATAAAATTGGGATTTTTGGTTATTTTACGGTTTTTGGTTTTTCCTACAGCAAAACGTGTTTTTGAAAGAGTTTAACCGATCCTTTGACGTCTTATTGGAGCAAAATAAATTAAATTTCCAGCTTTAAAAACATATTTTCCGAGATTTTTTTAGAGTTTTCTCTATACATGAAAAGTATCGTTTTTTTGAAAGATCACCACGGATTTTTCCATTATTTGAATCGGAACAACTCCGATTTTTCAACTTTTTAACGTTTCCAGGTGCTCCTGGCCTCACTTTGCACAACTTTTTCCACCAAATATTTTGGTTTGTCTGCCGGTATGGCCGGTCTCTCCGTTTCCTATGCTCTCTCGGTTGGTTTCTGAATTCTGATCGATCTTTATATTTTTTGATCGAAGGCTTGAAATTTCCCCGAACAGCATTCCGTTTTTTGACTGCGCGCGGTCGCGAAACGGTCCCGCTTTCGATTTTTTCTTTTTTATTTTAAAACAGTCTATTCAAAAAAAAGAAAACCAATTGAAAACGCGGCCGAGATTGCCAAAGACAAAGACGCTTCGCGACCGCCCGCAGCAAAAAAGCGGAATGTCGTTCGGTAAAATTTCAAGTCGTGACAAATAGACTATAGTTTGAAAATCTTCCAGATCACTGAAGTTCTAAATATGGCAGTTAGAATGATGAGCGAAATGGAGACGAACATCGTCTCCATCGAACGTGTCAAGGAGTACCAAGCCATCGAACAGGAGGTTCGTTGTGGCTCAGTTGGTAGAGGTTTTGAATGGGAGTTTGACGATCCTGGTTTGAGTTTTGCTGAGGCTCCACCATTTTTGTTGGCTGCTGAATATGTTTCAGGACTATTCTTCACTGTTTTCTGTCCAATTTTTGGGATTTTCAAGAATAATGTGACTTAAATCAGTAGAAAGAAGGTTATCAATCAAACGACCCTGGTTCGAGTCCTGCTGGCGGCGGAGCATTTTTGCCGCTTTTAAAAATTTTCCAAAATTTTTTTTCTGTTTTCCATTCAGTCTCAAAAAACCCAACATCATTTACCTTGTGATTTTTCAATTTTCGACGCCATAGCTCAGTGGACGAATGCATAGGCTGGTCAAATGGCACGACCCTGGTTCGAGTCCCGTCGGCGGCGAAGCATTTTTTTGCCGTCTCTAAATTTTTATCATTACTGTTTTTCCAAAACTTTTTTTAAATTTTTTTCGATTTTCTATACATATTCCCATTGTATATATGAAGACACTATCAATTAATGACTCGTTTTTGTATGACTTTTGAAGCAGGGATGCCTGAAAAGCTGAAAATCGACATATTTTTTTCAACTTCAGAGTTTCCTGTTTTTCAGGCGAAATGGGAAGGCGAGACGGAACTTCCAAAAGATTGGCCCGAAAAAGGAGAAATTCAATTTGAAAATTACGCGATGCGATACCGAGAAGACCTGCCGAAAGTGCTGAAAAATATCGATTTGAAAATTTCTGGCGGCGAGAAGATCGGAATCATCGGAAGGACTGGATCCGGTGAGTCTGGCTCAGTTGGTAGAGGTTTAGATGATGAGTAGGAAGGTCGAAGGATCCGATCCTGAGGCTCAGAAAAGCGGAAATAATAGGCACGAAAAGATTTTCATCCTAATTTGTTCGTAAAATCGTAGGTTACTGTAGAAATCTCTTTTTTGCAATTCAGTCTCACTAATCATTAAAATATCCGTTTCTCTTTGAAATTTACTGGTTCCTTGAAGTTTTTGAAGAACCCTGTCCCTTCATTAAGTATTTTTGAGTTGATTGGAGAGTTTTTCTGCCTAGCTCAGTGGATAGAATCCTTGTCTGTCAACTTGAGGGCTCAGGTTTGAGTCCTAGAAGGGGGAAAGCTTTTTGCTGGATTTAAAAAATGTCAAAAAATAAAAAAATATGTTTTTATTCGAGTTATGTCGCAGTACGTCAACAACGCTTCAACGAAATCTTTCCTTGTTTTTCAAATTTTATTGAAATCGGAACTTCGTTCAGTCAGCTAATTTTAGGGAAAAGCAGTTTAACCATGGCCCTCTACCGAATGATCAAAGCGACTGAAGGAGAAATTAAAATCGATGGAATTCCGACGGATTCCCTGGGTTTACATCAGCTGCGCAAGAAAATGATCATCATTCCGCAGGTTTTTCGATTTTTCGCTCTATATGAGAATGACTCGACGCGTCGCGGTCGCGAAGCGGTTACCTCGGAAAGAAAACGAAAGGCGCCCGGTGGTATCTTATAGCATAGAGAAGACGCGAAGGTCGGGCGCAGCTTTTAAAAACGCAACGCGACCGCGACGCTTCGAGCCATTCCCCTGGGACTTCCTGGTTTTTTTATTATACTGTTATGACTACGAAATCGCCGAATATTTTGAAGAAGTTTTTCATAATGCTCCTGCGACGATAGTTATTCATTAGAAATTTTAACGATAATTTTCCAGTCTCAAATATTTTTGGGGTCATTTTTAAGGAGCCCGTCGTATTTTCCGGAACTCTCCGATTCAACCTGGACCCATTCAATGAGAAACACGACGATGAGATCTGGAAAGCCTTGGACGTTTGCCAACTGAAGGAATTCGCATCGTCTGGGACTGGAAAATTGGATCGACACATCGCCGAGGGCGGCAAGAATATGAGGTAAAGAAATAAATCAATTTTTTCGACGTATGAACCCTAAAGAGCTCACTTGGGCCTGAAGTTGATATTTGAAGCTTTTGGGACGGAGAAGTGTTTAAAAAAAGTGAAAAAGGCTTTTCCTTTACTTTCAGCTTTTCACATCAATAAACGCCTTTTCAAATCGTGTCAGGGCCATTTTTTGAAAATCTAAATGTCCCTTTAAAACCAAACAAGTTTCCTATAGCATGGGGGAGCGCCAACTCCTCTGCCTGTGCCGAGCTGTACTTCGCGGTGGTCGAATCGTGATCCTCGACGAGGCGACGGCTTCTGTGGACGCTGTGACCGACGGCGTAGTCCAGCGGGCGGTCCGGACACACTTCCCGACCTCGACGACCCTGGCCATCGCCCATCGACTTGATACCATTGCCGATTCTGACAGGTGGGCTCAGTGGGTAGAGCTTTTGACGAGGGAAAAGTGGTCCTTGAATCGATTCCTCTTGAGGAAATGGCAAAAACTGTATGGAAATTTTTTTAAATATTGTTCAAGGTGTTCTTGGAACTGGTAGACAAAAGTTGAATGGAAAAAATTTTCGTATTAATGTTCTAGAAGGGGTTTTTGACATGTAGGAAGGCTGACTCAACCAGTAGAACTTTTGAAATTGAGAAAAAGAGTCCTTTGGTTCGGTTCCTCTTGAAGAAATAGCAAAAAAATTATAAAAAAATCCCATTTTTCTGGAGCTTTTTTTGCAGCTTTTTGTGAAAGTTTTTTTCAAAATTTAATCTGAAAATTGAAATGAAATTAAAAAAAAAATGATGATTTCTCTTGAAATTCCGAAATTATATCTAACAATTGATTCTCAGAATCCTCGTACTGGACGACGGTCACGTCGCGGAATTCGACACCCCTTCAAATTTACTCAGAAATCCCTAATTCCCTGTATTCTCAATTATTAGAGAAGTCCAAACAACGATAGTTTTTCATCAAAATTATCTCTATTGTGCCATTTTTTCACCTTCAAAGCCTTATTATTTGCTCAAAGCTTTACTTTATACGAGAAATATTTTATTGACATGACACTAATAAATGTTCTTTTTCTTTTTGAAGATTTTGTCGAAGACTTTGAAAGCTTTATGAATGTTTTTCATATTGCTATATGAATGGAAAAGTATATTTTCAACCTGAAAATGGAAAAATTTCCACCAAATTGACCCCCTGATTGAGGTCAAATTCAAAAAAACAGCTTTTCCGAGGAAAGTGTGCGCCAAGGTCAAATTCCAATCAATTTCGTGTCGTTTTACGAGCGACGGGTTTTTTTTCCTTTTGTTCTTTTTTCTTGGCGTTCTGGGCGTTTGAAGTAGTTTGTTATTACCAAGGCAATTTGGTTCGGAAGCTTTTTTGCGATATTTCTTCTTTTTGTATATTTTTGAAAACCGACTTTTTATTTTTTTACAGTTTTGAATTTTTCTTAGTGTTTTTGTTCGGTTCTAAATGCATTATAACATTTTTAAGATTTTTTGCTGGAATTTTCGAGAGTTTTAAGGCTTTCATTTTGTCTGGAAATGTGTAAAAAAGATATTTTTCTTCGAGATTTTACTAAAATGTGGTGAAGTACCAGCAAGAATTTTTAAATACTAAAAGATTTTTTAGACTTTACTCTTGAAGAATTACGAAATTAACCTTGAAAGAAACTTTATGGCGTGTTTATCAGAAAAAAGGAACATGTATCAAAAACGCAAAGTTGTGTTGATTTGCCCCCAGAAAAATACATTATCGTTTCAAAGTTATTTTCTGTGTTTTAAAACATGTTTCGTATGTTCCGAAAAACATGCCATGAAAATTTGCCTTTTTCCCGAAAAATTACCCTCAAAAAGTTCAGTTGATCGAATGGACAGATAATTATTGCGCCCTCAAAAAGTTCCCTTGTTCCGATTTTTCAACAGCAAAGATCTTATCTTGTATTCCTTCGCTTTTTGATCTTCCTCTTGAAGTTCAAAAGTATGTTCAAACAGAATGGTGTGATGTACTGCTTGTTCTACCCGAACATTTGTGGGTAAACGTGTAAATTTGCTCGGGAAGAAAAAAAAAACTGTCCGTACACGAGGACAGCTGTGCAAAGAAACCGTCGGCCTTGGCTTTTTCTTAAGGCCTCGCGCGGGGCCGATTTTATCGATCTTTTTGCGGTTTTGGGCCAAATTTTATGGTTTTATAGGTATCTAACGGTCCAGCTGTGCTTGTTAGGTTTTAGCGCAGTCGTTAGAATTCGGGAAATGACCATTTTTGGCGCAATTTCAGTCCAAAGCTTCGATTCAATCTTTTCTCTTTCAAAATCACTTCTGAATAAATTCTTTCACGATTCTACACTATATATATTCTATGTGGTTTAATTCAAATTTAAAAAAAAAACAAAAAAGGATTTAAATATGATTATAATATTCGTTAAAAAGATTTTTTTTTGCCGTTTCAGGATAAATTTTTCATACAAATTTTGTTAAAAGGGTCATTTTCCAAAAAATTTGTGGAACCATTTTTTTCACTTCATGTTCTCACTGGGTCCTTGTGCCGACAAATTGGCTCAAATTTTTTCTTCAGACCGTTTTTTTCTAGATGCGGCCAATTTTTTCTCTCCTTTTTTTCAAAGAGGCTAGCTTGGTGGGAATTTTTTCGAGGTTTCGTTTTGTTTCCAGTATATCTTTTTTTGCTTCTATTTTATTTTTTTATATTTCAAAAAAACTCCCCAGAACTTTGTTACGACTAGAATTTTGATAATGAGGAATGTTTATTCTTAGAAATCTTTTTTTAACTGATGGCTCAACAAATATCGAAGCGAAGGAGTATTATTATCAGCGTTTTTTTCGGAATATTCATTTTTTTAGTGTCCTATTGTTTTTTAAGGTTCTTGACATATTTTTCAAGCTTATTTTATATAACTATTCGTTTTCAGGATGTCTTGGCAAGGTTTCCATCTCCACTTTTTTCTTTCAAATTTTCTAAAAAAAATTTTTTTGATGGTTATTCAGCGGCACAAAATTATTTTCTAGCTTTGCAAGATCGTTTATTCACAAAATGTCTGTTAAAATCTTTGCAGGATCTTAGAAATAAATATATTGATTTTTTTTATGATCCAAAAAATGAGCTTCCTACAGAAAAAGCGCTAAAATCGCAAAAATTTATTTTTTTCATGAGCTTTTCTTTTTCGTGTCGAAACGTTTTATCAATTCTATTTCAGAGCTCTTGATTTTTGTTAATGATTAGCAAGTTTCAGACGAGCTCAGCTGGCTCGTGCTCAAGGAGCACCAGCGGAAGGAAAGATTCAGTCGTCGACGTCGCCGACGAAGATGGTGACGGGCGGCCGGACGGGAGCGCCGCTGCTCGGCGGCGTCCTCCTCGGCAGCTTGCTCAGCATGGCGCTCTTCTCGGGCCCGTCGGAGCTCGTCAGCAGTTCCCTGGCCGCCTGGTCCGGCTCGACACAGTGCTCGCCCAGCTCCGCGGCCCGACTCACGGATCAGACCGGTGCTTTGGAGCAGAACAAGGTCTACAAGGACGTCAGCGAGCACTGGGTGGTCGGTTTTTCTTTTTGGCTTGAATCTCTAAGTTTAGCGAGAATTCTTGAATGTCTAAGGGGGAATTTGTTGTCAGTCTTTGGCTTGAAAACTCATATTTTTATAGAAATCCTATCCTCGTTTATTTTTCTTGTAATAAATAATGAAATTTCCCTGTTATATTTGGTAATTTCCTTTTGATGAAGGGAAAAAAGACAAGTTTTACGATTTTTTCGAGACGATTAGCCGTTGCAAATGAAATGAGAGAACATAAGAGTTTAAAGCTTCTTTTCAAGTTCCTAAGAAGTTTAAAAATCTTCTCGGAATCTTTTTTTTCTCTCCTGAAAGGTCCTGTCTAAGAAAAAGTCAAGAAAATAAGAGGTTCATGAGGTTTTTTAAAAGCCTTTTTTCGTGAAGGTTCTTTTGAGTTTTTTCTGATCTTTGCCCGAGTTGGGTCATGAAAACCCTTCGCGTTTTTATTTTGGAAAAAACTATTGGAAGATTGAGACAGTAGGAGTTATTTCCTAATCGAAAATGAGTAATTTTAGGTTTATTTCTCTCTCAGATTAATTTTTTTTTACTTTAAAAGTACTGCTAAAAGCTATTTCGAATTATTAATTTAATAATTTTTGGTTTAATTAATCCAGTTTGAAAGCGTTTGCCGTGTTCAAAGTGATTTCCGTGGGCTTCAAAAATATCTCTAACTCTCCAAAAATCAATTATATATTCCTTATCACTTCTACACCGCTTATATTTCTAAAATATTTGTTTTTTTGTGTTAATTAGGAAAAAAATGGTTTTTTCCAGGTGCATCAAGATGAAATGCCGCCAGCGCCGCCGAACCAAGACGCCACGCCCAAGGTTTCTATTTATTTTTAAATGTCATTTTACTGTTTCAGATCATATTTTTAACATTATTATTTATCATTAGCTTTCGTTGAGCAGTCGATATTGTTCCAGATAATTTTAATTCTCAGGTTGTTCGGTCGAGATTCGCGGCAACTGAGTTGGGCACTCGGGAACGACTGATGGTGGCCGTGATGGCCGAGTCTGCCCTGGCTCTTTCGATCAATACCACCTTGGGAAGGTATACAATCATTTTAGTAGGGTTTTAGGGTAGTTTTGATGAGAATCAGAACAAAAAAAACGAAATTTGAGAAAAAAAAAAGGGTAGAAAATGAAGAATTTTAGGTCTTTTCCACCGTAAACTTGTAAAGGAAAGTTAAATTTTACGAAGTTTTGTAGTTTTCATGATTTCTGATTTCCCTTTAACTGTGTATTTGGGATGTTTGTGAAGAAAATCATTGTTAAAAATGCAAAAATTTGAAGAAAAAAAAGGTTGAAAATGAAGAATTTTAGTCATTTTTTTATTGAAAAACTTGTATGGAAAAAGTTTAATTTTAATTTTTGAAGTTGTCAAATTTTTGAAGAAGCTTTTTTTCAGAATAATCATCGTTTCAAACAAAAAAATTCAAGAAAAAGTTATTATTTTTTTAATTTTTCCAACAATTTTTCACTGAAAGATTGCCGGGAAAAAGTCGAATTTCATAAAATTTTTAATTTGTAGATTTCTATGAATTTCTTTTTTTCTAAATCATGGGTTTTAGGGTAGTTTTTCCCCGTTTTTCACAGTTTTTTTCAAAAAAAGAGTTAAATTTAAAAAAATTTTTTTCACAATTTTTTTACTGAAAGATTGCATGGAAAATGGGAATTTCATAAAGTTTCATAGCAATTTTGTGAATTTCCCTTAATTTCAATATCCCTGAATCATGTAATTTAATATAGTAGTTATAGAAAGCACTGTAAAAAAAACACAGAATTTGAAGAACAAATGGTTGAAAAATGAGTGGTTTTTTTATAAATTTTTTTACTATAAACTTCATGGAAAAGTTGAATCTTATAAAGTTGGTTTTAACCGTTTTTCTCTGCTTATTTGAATTATTCCCTTTCTTTTTTGTAAAAAACGACCAGAAAATCTTTTTTTTTAACTGCCGTGTTTAATGCAAAATGATCTCTGACTCTCCAAAATTTAGTTATCTTTTCATTTCTCTGACCTCCTTGCTTTGAAAAGAAATGAATAAAGATGCAAAGACAAATTACGTTTCAGAAAACAATTAAAGATGTTCAGGTAACTTTTAATGTCGATTGACCGGTCATAAATTCTGGTATATAAATATAAATCGCCATTAGGCGCAGACTTGTTCTGCGCCATTTGGGTTTAGGCTGAGTTGGATTTTTAATTTCTGTTGGGAATGTATTTTAACTCTTTATCATATCCGGTTGACCGAAAAAATGCTTTTTCCTACAGAAAATGCTCTGAAAAATTGCGTTTTCCTGTTTTTTGACGAGTTTTGAAATTTCACAGAATCGGTTAGGAAGATTGAATATTTTCAGAAGTTTTAGTGCAAATTGAATTTTCGAAAAGGTTTTTATTAAACTTTGCTTCATTATGAAAAAAAAAACCAATCATTTTAGGCAAAAAATGGCTTTTTGAAGCTTCCAATCGATCAGTTTTCGTTCAGAAAAGAAACTTTTTCGATTTCTGAGCATATATGAACCTTTTTCAGTCTATTTCTTCGAACAATCGATTTTTTTTTTCTTGCATTTGACCAGAAAAATGATGAATTGAGGTCAAAAATAGCTAATTTCAGCTCATATTTCGGTAAAAGAACTCAAATTTCGAATGCGAATTTCAACGATAATTAAAATTTAAGTCCTTTTTACTCAATATCTGAACAAAAATGAAGCTTTTTTTCTCGATTTTTCGGGAATTAAAATTATTTTTATTGCAGACACGTGCCACGGGTACACTTGTTCGCCGACGCCGGCCGAATCGACAACGATTTGGCCCAACTGACCAATTTGAGCCCCTATAAGTACGTAAAATATTGGAATTTTCGTGTGGTTTGGGGTCTTCTTAGGAACGCCAGAATGATTTCTGGAGGGTTCGGGGGAAAATCAGCTCTTAAAGTGTACAAAAAGTGCTTCCTAGAGGGCTTAAATTCAGATGGTCCATATAGGAGTCGAGATTCTGACCCCCAAGCCTCTTAAGCTTGAGTGGTCCCTACAGTGGTTTTTCAATTTTTTCTATGGTTTGTCGTACAGGGGCCCCTAGCATGCTCCCCTAGAGTGGCAACTTTTGAAAGCTTTAGTGCCCCTATAGGAGAGAAAGTAAGGTGGTCCCTCAAAGGGAAACTACAATAGTTCCTAAGATTGCCAATCTAAGGGCCACTCTGGCGTTTCAGAGTACTCCAACGAATTTGCCAGTTCCCAGCCCCTATAAGTATGTGATTTGTGATATCCTTGTGATTGCCGCAGTGGTCCCTAGAGGGGTAGGATAATCAGCTCCCATAGGGGAAGAATAGCACTACCTAGAAAGCTGAATCCAGGTGGTCCCTATAGGGGTGTAGGCTCTGGCCCGTAAGCCCCTGAAGCTTTAGCAGTCCCTAAAGTGGTCTTTCAATTTTCTATGATTTTTCGCATAGGGACCACTAGAATTCTGCCCTAGAGTGGCCACTTTTGCGAGCTTTAGTACCTCTTCAAGGGAAGGTAGAGTGATCCTTTAAGGGGAACTTACAAGTGCCTCTAAAGTTGCCCCTACAAGGACCATTAAGTTATCGAATAAATTAATTGGTTTCATATAAAATTTCCAGATTGAATGGCCAAAAATCGCATTCGATGGTCCTCGGCCTCATGTTCAACATGGTTTGTTTCATTTTATCGATTTTTTTTCGTGAATTCTCAAAAATTTCCTGAGTAGTTTTTAGCTTGAAGGTATATGTAAGAGTCGAACTATAGAAAAGAGTAAACGTTATTCTTCGATACGAAAAAATGCTTGAAGTAAATTAAAATTCAGTTCTAAAGCTTTGAAATGGACTTTTTTCAAATTTTTAATGAACTTAGGCTGAATTGGACCCTTATTTTTGATTTCCTCGATGAAAACTTTTTTTTCTCATTTGATTCACAAAAATCAGAGTTTAGAAAATCTAAAAAGCTATTTTTTTAAACTTTCATTGACTCAATATTCCTGTCGTGAGTTTTTTTCTTCTTTATTGAAATTTTTTTCGAATCGAAGCTCATTTTTTTCTATTTTTAGGACGATATTTCTTGAATTTCGGAAGGTTTGTTTGATGATTCATGTAGTAAAATCGTCGTGATAGTGATTTTTCTTGTCGTTTTGGTGGCTTTTTGTGTTATTTGAAACGGATAATAATGAATTATCATTCATTTTGATATTTTTTTGCTGGAAATTTATAGCAATGTAGAAAAATTTTTTTATGTTTTTTTAAGGGTTAAAAAAATATTTCTGATGATTTTTTTCCGAAATTTTTGAACTTCTGGATCTTTCTAGAAAATATTAATTTTGCGTTTTTTTGAAAGGCCTATTTTTCAGATTTTTTTAGATGACTTTGCTTTTTTTCTGATTGCTTCTAAATATATTTCTGTTATAAATATTATGCTCCAAACGATCTTTTTGAATTTGAGAAGGTATACTCTTCATCAGAAAAAAACGGTATCCTGATCAAAAACCTCCTTGTATGTAGTTTGATTTTTTTGGAACCTACTGGAGTTGTAATGACTGTTATTTGTAACACTCTGGTGGAATTTTTCAGGTCGTGAAACCCCCCAGAGCTCTATAAGGTTTCAAAAAGATTGAGCCCTATACGAGGAACTTATGAGCAGAAACGACTCTCCTTATCTTTTCTGACAGTACTGTATAACCCAATTTTCAGACGGTTCACGAGAACTATGACTGGTTCCTGATCGTCAAGGACTCCACGTACATCAATCCGTTCGTACTTTTGAGGCTGATCGATACGGTTTGTTCATCTTTTTGATGATTAAAAAAAGTTGCTGAGATTATTTAAGGGGCAGAAGCGTTCAATCTCCTTAAAAACCAATAAAAGAGGCTAATTTTTCAGAAGTTTTTTCATTGTGCTTTTGAAAAAATCTTGAAAGGTTTAAGAAATGTTCGAACCAACATTTTACTGCTTCGAAATTTTCAGTTGAGGCATTTTTTATTCACAATAAACTTTGACGAATGACAGGTTTTTTGAGGGCGCAAATTTTTGAAAAAGGGAAAACGACATATTTTTAGTGCTTCATCGAAAATAAGGGCTAGAAGATCTGAAAAAGTTAAGATTAGGAACCGCCTGTTTTTTTTTTATTAACTCACCTAGAGCTCAAGAAAAATAGCCTCACGAAATTTGTAGCATTTCCTAATCAGTTTTTTAAAGGTCAAGATGTTTTTCGATAAGTATAGAATATATGAAATAATTAAGAAACCTTGAAGATAAATTGGAGCGAGCCGGTTTTGATGGGCGAAGCGGCGGACGACGGAAGCGGAAGGTGTCGACTGGACACTGGAGTTTTGCTCAGCAACCCTGCCATGCAGACTTTGATCCAGTTCGTTTTGGGGTCGTTTTTGAAGAAAAAGGAGAATTTTTGAAGATTCTGGAACATTGCTGAACTGTACTTAAGTCTTGTTTCGAGGGAATTTTTCCTTAGAGTTGTCAAAAACGAAAGGAAAACTCAGAAACCCCAGAAGAAACAGTAAATTTGAACGCAACGCAGCTTTCAAGTCATTCCAATACTTCCGCTGCCCAAAATCCTGCCTTTTCCTACATTTTTGTCATTTCCGTTTGACGATTCTTGGAAAAGAACTTTTTAAACAATTTTACGAAAATGAGAAGAAAGAAATATTATTTCAAAATGTTCCAGACAACGCCACACGTGCAACATGCTGGCGACGGCGTCCGACGGAGATCAGTTGGCCTTCGAAAAATGTCTCCAGCTGGCCACCAACCTCACCTGCAAAACGGAGCATCAGGTTCGCTGAAACTGTGAAAATGTGTGGCCAAAATACTGATTTCTTTTCCTCTCATTTGGCGAGAAGAGAAGCGCCAAAATTGTCAACAATCTGTTCTTCTTTAGTCTTTGATTTTCAAGTTTAAAAACGGTGAAAACAAGAAACAAAGCGCAAATAACCCTGAAAAAATGTTTCTAGTCGTTTAGATATGGTTCGTAAATTTGAAGGAGCGAATGTTGAAATTATTAATGTAACATTAAGAGGATGAAATTATGTGATTACAATGAGATTGGGAAAGAGTAATACGGAATTACATTAAAATAAATAATTTAAGTATCGCGCAGCCGTTTCGGGTCTATAAAAATGGACGGCTTAGAGGGCGACCCATCGTCAGCATTTTCCCTCTTGCTTAAAGCAAAATATAATGTAAATTTTTTAGCTGTAACCCTAGGCGCGTATTTTTATAAAATTAGGTAAAAGAGTAGAAGAGTAAAATTGAACGAATGCAAGGAAGCCTGGAAAGCCTTCCCAAATATGCCTGAATTAAATACTGTACTATCGATAGAAACCGTAAATTTGCAGGGCGTACGGTATGACGTTTGGCGAGGGGCTGAACGGGCCGATTCCCCAGCCGCCCACGACTCGATCGAAGAATGGCGCAACGCCCCGGCCTTCAACCGTTCCTTGGCCGTCCCCAGGATCCTGTCCGACGCCGACGCCGTGGCGCTTCATGACCACTTTGTCGGGGTTGAGATGGAGAGGTAACTATCCAGATTTTGGTTGAAAACTTGGGATAAAACTCAAAAATGACGCAAAATAGAGAATAAAAGAGGCTCCCTGTGAAATATAATCTGTTATCGCGCTTTTTTTAAAACTTTTTCGAGATTGTAGGAAAAGTTTGATGATTCACGGCGTTTTAGTTAGTAGAAAAAATTTTAAAACCAAAAAAATTAAGGGGGCGTGGTCAAAATCTTCCCATGTGACGTCATGGGGAAACGCGTAAACAATGGAAATATTAAAGGCGCATAAAGGGGTTATGAGACGAATCCATTTTTCGTTTCAAAAAAACGCGATTTTACGGTTTTTTTTTTCGTTTTAAAACACATGCCGTATTGAAAGTAATTAAGCGAAACTCAAAATAACCAACAGATAAGGAAAAATATGTCTTAAATTCAGTTCGCGAAAATAAAGTTTAACGCGGCGTGTGCCAGAGCGCCGCTGTGTATGCACACGACACATTACACTTTACGGAAAAATTTAATTTGGGCGGGACGTCGCTAAAAAAACGCCGTGCGATTTATAAAGTTTAAAAGAACCCTTACGAAAGCGAATTCATGAACTGAAAAGTTGCCAGATTTTTTTTTTCAAATCTCATTTTTTAGAACCGAGCGCGAAATCGAGCAAATGGAGATGGAAGTCGCGAAACTGACCGAAGAGGCGGCACACGAAAAAGGCGAGCCGATCAGTTGGCCCGAGGCTCTTCCGGCCTATTCCAAGCCTCCCAATCGATATCAAGTGATTGAGAAAAATAGAAAAAAATACGCGAAATTGGGTACTAGGTGCCCTCTTACGAGTTCTTCAACATGAAAGAGATCTTCCGGAGTGAACCCATGCAGAATGTGCATCCCCTGGAAGGGAACGACCTCGAAGACGTCCTCGAGGCCGTCGAAGCCGCCCGACGTCAAGTCGAGGCCGAAGAACACGACCTGGAGTTCCTCCAGATGAGGAACGGCTACAGGTCCGTTTTCTGGTGAAACGGTGTGAAATGTAGGAAAAAAAGGTGTTTTTAGAGATTTTTTCATGACCTCTTTTTTATTGGAAAAATGAGAATGGTAGAAGGTTTAGGGACGACTAACGTGTTTCACTTGAAGGGCTACTAACAGAAACCCCTATAGAGACCACTAGCATGATCTCTACAGGGGCCACTGACCTGTAGAGACCACTAGCAAGACCCCTATAGGGGACACTATCTGAAAGCCTTATAGAGACCACTAGCATGATCCCTATAGGGGCCACTGACCTGTAGAGATCACTAGCGTGACCCTTAAAGGGACCACTAACTGAAACCCCCATAGAGACCGCTAGTAGGATCCCTTTAGGGGCCACTAACTGAAAGGCCTATTAAGACCACTAGCATGCCCACTATAGGGGTCACTAACGGAAATCCATATGGAGACCAACTACATGATCCCTATAGGGGCCACTAGCTGAAATCTATATGAAGAGTGGGATAAAAGAGATTCCAATTAGAAAAATCCGGGAGGAAGAGTTTAAGGCCTTTCAAAAAGGTCTGACCATTTATAAATCAGATTTTTAAGGCTCTTCGACCCCCGCCGCGGAATGGACTACATGATCGACCTGACCTATCGAAGGAACGGCGCCGGGGCTCTTCCGCAGCCGCCGTCGAACGACGCCCAGCAGCCCGAAGATGAAATCGTCCAACGGAGGGTCCACGTCAACCGAATGATCGCCAGCACGCAGTTGATGAGCCAGGTTAATAAAAAAAAAACATAGGGATTTGAAAAAATTCAAAAAAAAAGGTGAAAGATTCATAGAATGTCCCTAGATAAGAATTATGATTTTTCAAAAAAGGAGATTTACGAAACTTTGCAGTTTCACAGAATGTGTATGAATGGGTTTTCAACTTTCGACCCGTTGTATTTAACCAATGAAACGGCATGGCTAGAATATATCATCTCTGGGCGAAAGTCGTTTTAGGTCAGGCGCATTTTTGTAGCAAGCACTTTGTAACCTTAAAAATTTGAACAGTTCATCTTGGTCTTTAGAGAAAGAAAAAAATTAAATTTTAATGGTTTCTTTAGTTTTTCGGACTTTAATTTTTTTCATCAGTAAGTTCGTTTTGAGAAAATCTAAATTTGGGTTTGAAAAGACCTTTTTTCACTATTTTGTCGGTTCAAAAGCTTAAAAAATGCCCTGGTCGCACTTGGAATGGATCGAAGCGTCGTGGTAGCGCTGCGGTTCAAATTAGGCTTCGAAAGATTTCGTTCAACTTCTCGCCGAATTAGTAACTCTTCGCGAAAGTCGTTTAAAGTCGGAAGCATTTAATTAGGCGTCCAGAGTCTTTCACTTCTTGGTGAACTCAGTGTATAGATTTTTTTACTAGGAAAATAAAAACTACGATTTTTCCAGGTCCCCTACGTGAAAGAAGACACGGACGTGACAATCGTTGTGCCCGTTGGAAGCGAAATTGACGTTCGTTTCGGAGAAATGTTCGCATTTTACATAATTTTTGGATAATTTAGGTGATGCCTGCCAGGAAACACCTGGCTCGACATGCCCGACTTTGTCTTTCCCCTAATGAGGAGACTAGAAAAGTTTATTTTTCCAGGAATTTCCAAAAAGTAGAGGATTTAGACGCGAATGGTTGTCGCGATTTTCCCTGGAGTGGACCCTCGATCGGCCACTTATATCACCAATGATCTGGAGGAGTTGAAAAGGAGGTCAGGGGTTCAAATTTTGAGAAGAATGGATAAATTTGATTTGTTTGAAGAGATTGAAATAGTTAAATGACCTCAACAGGAATCCGTTTCTAAACTTTTGTTGCTTCCAGATGCAAGAACTCGGCCCTGGACACGGACGTCCTGACGGTGCATCCGTCGGTAACGTCACAGGGCAAAGGTACGGTAGCGGCGGCGGCCCTAGACGACGCCGTCGATCGCTACGGCGCCAACACCATCTACGCCCTCATGTCCCCCCATGCCGACGTCCAGAAGGAGTTCTTCGACCGCCTTCGCATCAACACGATCAAGCATTATCAGGTTTGGGCAGTTTGGATGGCTCTTTGAGGAGTTGCTTGTAGAAGGGTTGAAAAGTTGAGAGGGGGGGGGGTTTGAATAGCTTTTTTCAAGCGTTATCAGGTGATTGGATTGAGCAGTTGAGATGGCTCTTTGAGGGGTTCCAGAGCTTGTAGAAAGCTTGAAAAGTTGAAAGGGGGGTTTAAATAGCTTTATCAAGCTTCAAAAGTTTGAAAGAAAAGAGGTTTTTCTCAAAGATCTATAGGATTTGTGAAGATTGGAGTTTTTTGAGAATTCAAAAATAATTTCAATGTTTTTTTCACTGACAGCTTTTCCGAAATTCCCAGGTCTTTTTATTTTTTTTAAATATCGGTTAAAGAACTAGATCCATTTTGATATCCTTTCAAACTAGGGATTCTGACCTCCCTGCGCCCTCTTTTCCCTAACCTGTGAATTCATAAAATGGAAATAGCACGTAAAATTGAGAGGGATGCTGAGAAAAAAAAGCAGTCAGACTCTTTTAAGCTCTGGAGAATGACCTGTAAGCTTTTAGGAAGTTAATCAATAACTTTTGTAGTGTATTCCAATGAGATATTGAAATTTCATGCTGATGAGGGTAGACCAGCCCTACTGAAACGGGCTCTCAGCGGGTTCACCCGTGTCAAACCCGTTTGGGCACACTTGGGAGATATTTTGTGGTCTTTTGCCACCGTTTTAGCCGAGTTGATTCTCAGATTTTCGAAATAAACACAGCTGAGTCCCCCAGTTCTTCTTGAACCCCCCCCCCCCCCCCAGCCCTGCTGACACGGGCTCTCAGCGGGTGCACGCGTTTGAGCACAGCTGGAAGATCTTTTGGAATTTTTTTCCACAGCTGATGCACCTGGTCAGATTTTTTTTTCTTGCACCCATTTTCTTCCGTTTAGCACAGCTGAAACATAAACAACCCAAAAAACACGGGTTTAATTCGGGTAGACCCGTTGAAGCACCCGCCCATCATGATAAAATAATAACCTTCAAATTTTTAGGTCTTCTTCCCAGTCCCATTCGTCGAGTACCACCCGATCATCTCCGGCATGGACATCACCGAGGAGGAAGCCAAGCAGTCCGAGATCAGCTCCAAACAGTCGACCCTCCGAGAAGCCGCCCTGTCCCGACTCCGAAACGGCGTTGAACCCAAACGGACCCGGCCGCTGATCGTCCAGAAGGACTACGGAAGATTCGACACCTTGGACTACTCCTGCTTCGCCGTCTACGGCGTTGACTATGTCGCCGCTCGGGCCAGACTCGGGCCGAACGACAAGAGAAACGACCTGATCGCCGCCTTCCTCGGTCAGGACCAGATCCACGTCCTGAGGACCATCGAGCCCAACTTGAGAGTTCGGTGAGCGCTTTTTTTCGGGGAAGAACGGAAATTTTGAGTTTTCAACCTCTAAGGAAGGTTGATTGAGTCTGAAGCTGGAATTTCCTGAGAATGTGCCTAAGGATTCAATGAAGGTCTAGGAAAAGGTACCCGCTACCTGCGCGAATTTTTATTTTTTGAGGTAGCGAAAAATCGAATTCTTGTCACGAAGTCATGCTGAAACCCCTTATTTCGCTTTACTGCTTTCGAAAAAATGGCTTTTCTAGCAAATTTAATCTAATTATTGATTTTTGGGCTCAGTTTTTCCGAAAGGGCTTTTTTCTCAAAATTTTTTTAAAAAATGGTTTAATTGACAGAACTTGAGCCAGTGACATTCTCAGACCAATATGCGTAAGATTGAGAAATCTTAGAATTTTTAGAAATTGGAAGGGAATAGGATTTCTTCAAAACCAGAAGCTGAAACAGTTATTGGTGAAACGTGAGAAGTATAGAAATTTTCAAAAACTGACTTTTTTATTTGGCAAAAACCAGTTTCCGCCTGAAAGAATCGAACCAGAGACCTATTTAACCGAAAGAAAGAGCTCTTATCAGAATACCGAGGCTAAAATATGAACTTTAAATGATAAAGCTTCTATGGATTCGCCAAAAATAGATTCATTTATTTTGCTCAAACACGAAAATACAGAGTATTTGAAAAGGAAGAATTTGAGTGAAGATGAACCCGATATAAAAACGCCCTAACGTGCGATTTACCGGTACGGGAGACACGTATTGAATATTCATCTCCCAAGGGACCGAACCAAATACCTTTCCGCCCAAAAACAAGATCGCTAGCCACTAGACTAAAACCCCCATTTTCCAGGTACCACAAACGAGTCTGCGAGCTTCAGTCCGTCGACCCGGACGACGTCGAACGATGTCTGGCGAGCAAAAACGAGAACGTCGCCGCCAAGGATCAGTTGGCCAAGCTGCTTTTCCACGAGAAATGATCGATTATCGACTTTCCGCCCATTTTATCCACTTTCGTCGCTTCGATTTTACTTAACTTATCCACATTGCTTCACTTTTCATTGTTGAATCTCGTTTGACTGCATTTTTTTTTTCAGTTTTGAATTTTCCTTGGAGCTAGCATGAGCAATACCGTAGAAGGTAACATGTTTGAAGTGGTAGGAATAAGTTTTAGCTCCGCCTTTTTTTCGTTTTTGAGCTTTTCCATATCAAAATTGCTCCAGGCAAGGGTCCATTAAGCTTTCCATGAGCTATCATGAGCAATAAAATAGACCATGCCCATTTTTCATGACTAGTTTTGAAAAGGCAGGAAGAATAATTTTGCCTGAAAATAACTAATTTTGAGGCTCCGCCCATTTTCCAAATCGATTGTTCGCTCCAAGGAGAATTTTTAGCATTTTCTTACGGATTTCTTTTTTCAATTAACTGCATAATAATTGCCCTAATTCGCTTGTAAAATGTGAGATTGAATCGATATATAACTGCATTATTTGGCCTTGATTCTTGCCGTTTTTTGTGAAAACGAAGATTTCGCTTTACCTGTTTTTGATTGTGTAGTGCTTTATCCGACGTACCATAAATGATTGCATAATTAAAAAATTGTATTTCGAACAAAAAAATTTTAATTTTCACGAATATTTGTTCAAAAAGTATTGGTGGAGAGGTGGGAAGCTTCACTGATTATTTTGGGTCTCTTTTTGATTTTTTTAATTGTCAGATCTTGGATTTTTTGTTGAAACGATCGAAGGAGAAGGCGGAGACGTCAACGCTCGTGGGACGACCGGCGGCCATCTCGGCGAGAGCGCGGCCGATCGCTGGAGCCACCTGCAAAAATCTGAGATGGGGGACCGATCCAGCGACCTTTCTGATGATAGACAAGGTTGGTAGCCACTGGACTACGTTTTTTAGGCCTGGAATCTTGTTAGATTCCGGCAAAAATCGAGTTTCTCCGATGGAGATTGAACCCGAGAGTATTTTGTTTTTGATTAAGAGCCTTATCGATTTTTTGCCGCTGAGATTGAATCAGAATCTTTTCAAGTCATAGACAAAAGCTCTAGAGCCGAGACACTCAGGGGGCGTGGCCTGTCTGCGCTCTCCACGGACCAGACACTATCTCTTTTCTTATCGCGTCAGGACCCTTTTTTTGATGACTCAAGTCAGCCGGGAATATCCTTCAGGAAACGTCAGAGTGATCCCTAGAGTGGCGACCTTGAAAGCTATTGTAGATTTCCCTCAAGGGGCCACCTTACCTCCCTCTTTAGGGGGCGCTAAAGCTTGCAAAGTGGCCACTCTAGGGGAGCATGCTAGTGGTCTCTATACATATTCTCAAGTTTCAAATCAGAACTATAATTAAGCGACTACTGTAGGGGCCGCGTAAGCTTAAAGGCTTAGACCCTATATCCCTATAGGGACCACCTCAATTCTGACCCTTCAGGGAGCACTATTTTGTCCACTATAAGGGCTTTTTTTTTGACCAGTGACCATTCCAGTATACCTGAGTCAAGCAGATATACAAAATTTATTCTTTTTAAACGTTAAAAAATTCCTGTCTCTCGAAAGCTTGAAAAAGAAAGTTTTTGTTTTGACCATTATTTTATTTATTCCACTAGGGATCACTTAAAAACAGGGATATTTATAAATTTACGAGTTGGAAACCTAATTATCTACCTGAAAAGTTGAACTAGAGACCTTTTCACTTGGAGACAAGATTATTAGCCACTAGGCTATAAAGCTAAAGGTCAATTTAGTTTAATCTCATGGTTTGTGGAGCAATTTCATGTGTTGGTAAAACAGGGCGCGGTTTTTGGCACCACTTCAAAATTTATCGGATTTCTTGTGGAATATAAGTTCTTTTTTTGAAGTGAATATATTCTAAAGCTTTGAAGATTATGTAAAATAAATAAATTTTAAAAAAGCCAAAAAAAAATGGCAGACAACCCGAGAATTCGCGCTTTTTTAATGGTTTTCTTTAAAAAACGTCAATAGTTGTGTAAGAGTTTCAACCATACTTGGAAGACTTCTGAAACATCAAAATCACCTTGAATCCGGATCCCGAGCCACAGCCGCCGACCAACACGTTTTTCATTCCCGGGAATGGTCCGATCACGTATTTGTCGTCCTCGGAGACCTTAGATTCATTTTTTGGACTTTTTAGTTGAATAAAAAGAGGCGAAATTACCGTATATTTGCACTTATCGACCCTGGCCGCCTTGGAACCATCGACGGCGGGAATATGGCTTTGGATGAAGTCTCGGGGAATCGAGACGTATTTCTGGAATTTCAGATCTAAACTTATCGAAAAGTAGAAAGAAACGTTCGAAAATTTTATAAACAAGAGTCAAAAATTCAGGAAAATGGATAAATTCGAAATTTTGTGAAAGTGCGCTCCAAGGCTAATAATCAGTTTTTTTTTGTATCTCTCAAAAAAATTCACCCATTTTTTTCAATTAAAAAGAACTACATATTCTTTAAAATTTCCAAAAAAAATGTCCCTAGCAACTTGAAAAAAATGAAATATATAAAAGAGAATAACTTGATTTTTAAAAAAATTAAAAAAATTTCCCTTTTTCGCGCTTTTTTTCAGAGAAAAATTTTTGTAGTGGTCCCTAGAGTGGCTCAAATTTATTATTTACTTGCTTTTTTGAAGTGAAATCAAATACTTGGGAGCGGAGAAGTATCGACATTTTCTCTAGATTGACTTTATTTCCAAACTTTTCAAAAAAATTTCGATGACTAAAAAAAGTCAATAACCTCGTCAGATTCCTTCGGATGTTCATAATCGGTGATAGGGTCCCCTGTGTGATAAGCCATCTGGAAAAAATTTATACAGCCTGAGAAAATGTCCGCATGAGGAATGGCTCAAAGCGCTATTAGAAAAAATGACTATTTTCATCAGCGCGCAAGTCAATTTAGGTCGGATGCAAAAAAAAAGCAACCGTTGAACCATTCCAACTGCGGCCACGAGCTTCAAGTCGGAAAAAATGAAAACCTTGATCAAGTCCGGATAATCAGTAGCCGGCAGGGCGAAGCAGAAAGTCTGGTGTTTCGGATCCTGGCCAATGAAGACTGGCATGTCCCGACATTCGCCGGTTTTCGCCTTCCAGTAGCACACCGAGATGGAGATCGGCTGATAATTTATAATATTAGTCGAAATTTTGAAAAATTTATTTCCTCTGTACATGAACTCTTCTACTTGAAAATTTCTGATTCCTTCACGCCTTTTTTTCTCTGCGCTCTCTTATCTTTACATGATGTTTCCATGATTCTGTGACCTCGTCGGTGAGAGAAAAGAGAGCGCAGACAGGACAGACTCTTTGGAGGAATGTAAAAAAGTACCTCAATCTTGAGAGGAGCTTTCGGGAAAAACTGCTTGATCCAGACTCCAACCGTGAAAATGGCCTTTTTTGCAGTGTACGTCCGTTTTTGGGTCTCGACACGAACAACTGGACCGTCGGCGTAGTTTTTGACTTCCTCGTTGTCGTGGAATTGACCGCCCAACTTCAGGTACTCGTCCTGGAAAAATAAAATTTGATTTTTTTTCAAATGAGAGATTATTTTGGGTTCTTTCTGACTAGTCTCCAAGAAAGGATCGCTAATTTTAAATTTAAGGGGTCCCTAAAGGAGTTTAGGATCTGAAACCTTAGCCCCTAAAGCTCAAGTGGACCCTATAGGGGTCTCTCAATTTCATTCAATAAACCCTTCTTTATTCAGTTTTTCCCATGAGAATGCTTCTTCGCATAGAATTCCACTAAATAAAACACCTATAGGGACCACTTTTGCAAGCATCAGTGGCCCCTATAGGGGTTGGTAAAGTGGACCCTCCAAAGGCCCCTAAGCTTGCCCCTATAGTGGCCACTCTAGAGTTCCTACCCTCTTTATAGCTTCAACCATTCAAAGTTTGTTTTTTTTTTTTTGATTGAGAGAAAAAGAGAGCGCAGACAGATAGGTAAAATAGACTAAACTTGACGGACGATAGAGAAAGAGAGCGCAGACAGATAGACAGTTTAAATTCACGATTTTTTGTAGTTTTCAGTATGATCATCCATTTTTCAAATATATTAAGAGGGTACCCGGAAAGCATTCAACTGCTTATCAGCCAAGATAACGCCGCCCATCGGGTCCACAAGTCCAAACCATTCGTTGTCGAATGCGAATTGAGGGTACCTTTTTTGAATCTGAAATCAAAGTTGGATCATTTTGGTCTCGAAGAGTTCATAGGGCATTGCTGTTGAAAAATTTTCTCTGAAAAAAAAGTTCAATACGAATCCCAAAAAAAAACGATTGATCTTCATACTCAACTCGAAGCACCCTGAGCTCTCTGTGCCCTCTTTCCTCTACGTGGTTTTTCCTTGTTTCTCTAACCTTGCCATAGAGAGGGAAGAGAGCCCAGAAAGGTCAGACTGTTCCAAGTTTTCAAGAAGAACCTCAGCCCCTTGCAGAACTTCGTGGTCCACTTTGTGGGTTTTCAAAACCGCCGAAATGTTCGGGACGACGTTGCCAGTCGCCGCCCACAAAAGGCCCGTCTTCCTGGAAATTGCTGATCATTGCTCATGTTAGTCTTATTTTTATTTTGACTCTAAGGGCAAACGGTTTCGAGAGAGTGCGTGAAACTAGGAGGAATAGAAGACAGAAATCGGGAAAACAGGAAAAAGGAGGATAGGAGATACAAAAAGAAACAAGCTGGGACGTAGAGCGCGAAAGTCACGAATGGTCGGGCGCAAGAATGTTTCAAGGGATTCCGACGTCAAGCTGAGTGTCTATAGACGATTCACGGCTAGCTTGGGACGCAAAAAGGCGTGGCCTGTCTGCACTCTCGACCAACCAAGGCACTGTCTCGTCTCTTTTCGTGGCAGGACCCTTTCCTCGATGGCTGAAGCCAGTCGTGAATCAGCTATAGAACCCTAGGTGAATGGACTAAACTAACTTCCAAAGCTGTTCGCCTCGTTTCTTCTCCAACTCGTCGATCTGAGAGTAGGCGTCGTCGACCAAAGGAACATAGGCCGAGTCGGTGTGAGCATATCTCGTGATCCGACTTTTCCCATGGGAACTACCGTTCTCGTGGTTCGCTGAGTACTGAAAAGTGGCTAGGATTGTCTTGGGTTACTCTTCTTCAATTTTGGACTTTCTGTGACGGTCAGAAAGTTTCTTTGATCAGAAACGGTGATTAACCTGCTATAAACTATAAGAATCCCTGGAGTGCCAATCAGATTTTTATCGAACTCTATGAAAGTTTTATCCTCATGCCATTTAATGAGAATAATTGATCACCCAATGAAAAAGTTCATGCAATAGGGTAGAAAAAAATCCAGTTTTCGCGCTTTCTGCAGTGAATCAGTTTAGTGGTCACTTAGAGTGGAAATTCATTATATATACATCTGATGAATTACTTTCCGATAAAAAAACATGTAATTTTAAAACTTTTTGAATAAGAGTTGGCTGAAATTCTTTTTATTTTTTTCTGAAACAGAACCAGTAGCTCTCAGAACTTGCCAAAGAATTCTTCCGAAAACATTTGATTTTTTTTAGCCTTGGAGCGCACTTAAAACAAGAAAAAAAGCTCTTTTTCGCATAAAAGAAAATTGGACTCAGTTGCAGTTTTTTTTTTCAATTTTTCGTCGCTAATTTGTAGTAAAACCATACCTTTTCCAGTAGCAAAGTCTTCAAACCGAGTTTCTGACAATGATAGGCGGTACAGGTGCCGAAAATACCGGCGCCAACGACGACAACGTCAAAATCGGCCATTTTTTGACGCTAAATCGAGAAAAAGAAACTCTCTTATCGGTTTCTCACTATCAATGATAACGAAACGCACTTGTTTTCATCATCAAAGTAATCAAAAAGAAGGACAAACTAGATAGAACAAAACTCAAAAATCAGTTCGAGGTCTCTGAATTTATACCTCTCTCGAAGTGACCTCACAACACGCGGCAAAATTACACAACGTTTGGCGGATTTGAGTGGTCACTGGAGGGGGTTCGATAGCCTATCAGTTTTGATATATTGTAAGCGAATAACTTGGACTTTCTAGTAAATGGCCAGCTAGAGCCAACGGCCCAAAAAGGCTCTTATAATATTATTTTTTACACTTTTCCAAGGTTTAAAAATTATTCGAAAACAGCTTTTTACTGATTTAAGTTGAAAAAAATTGGCAAATTGGCCCCTGTAAAAGCGAAAAAAAAGCTTACGGCAAGCCGAATTCCCAAGCCGTCTCCGATCCAAGTACTACCGGCTCTCAACGTTGCTTAACTTGCCAGATCGGACGGGATGGCGTGTTTTCAACGTGATATGGTCGTAAGCGACGGTAGAGGTATTCTTAGGCAAGAAGTCTTCAGGCATGCTCTTGAAGCATGAAAAATTCGAGAAAATTTTGAAACCTTTGCTTTTTGTATAAAAAATCGAAAAAGAATTCAAAAAATGAAGTTTCAAAAAAAAATAAACGGAAAGTCAGGAAAAACCTTACTAAACTGCGCAATTCCATTTCTTTCTTTTCATTCCTGGTTTTTTTCGAAACTAATCGGTAACACTCATTTTCCTGACCTCTTTTGTATCGAAATTGGAGGAAGCTGTTGAAATTTTAATAAGTTGGAAATTTTTCAAGCTTTTCGAAAATTTTCATTTAGTTGAAACTTGAAATAGGACCGGCTCAAATTTTTTGACCTTATGAAGCTGTTTCAGATACCATTTATTAGGTCGCACAATTTTTATTCGATTGATACTAAGGCGATTAACATTGAAGGAACTTTTCGGATTATGAAGGTTTTTCGTATAAATTAGCCTTCCAACGAGACGGATTCAGCTTCTTTTCTTGTCATCAGGCTACTCGATATTAAATGTCCTTTGTTTTTTGAGACTCTTGATAGCTTTCTATCTGAATCAAGCTTCATATAAACCAGGCTTTCTTTTTTTTGAATTCAAACAAAGATAAGGCTCCGAGAATAACATTTATCGATCACGAACACAAGAATATATGCATAGAAACACCATTCAAAATGGTCAAAGGGGAATGATAGATGAACAGTCATCGGACGTTTATCGATGCATGTAGACATTGGGCCTGCGGACGTTGCGCTGCTCGCGCAACTGCTGCAACTCGCGCTGGAACTCGTCGCGTTCCTCCTGCGTCTGGAAGCTGTTCATCACGTCGCGGTAGGCCAGCATGTAGCTGCAAAAGTTTGACGATTATTAGTGAGGTAGACAGTTTTCGAAGGTCTTTCTTAATGCGGTCAGCATGTAGCTGAACTTATAAAGTTATTGGTTAGAGAAATTCAGTCAAAATGTCATTCCAAATGCGGCCATCCTGATCTAACCAGGGAATGGTCTCCGGTCGCAGTAGGACACCCGAATGTAGTTTTTCCGCTGATTCCAAATCTGGTCTCAAAAACTGCCGGAGAGATCTGTGAAAAAAGTTATGGGCCCTCAAAAGTAAACCCCCTAAAAATAAGGTCAATCGGAGACATAGGAATTTTCGACTTTTGAGGGTCCATAACTTTTTTCCCAGATCTCATTGGCAGTTTTTAAGACCAGGTTTGAAATCAGCGTGAAAAACTAAATCTAGTAAACTTGTTCTTATTCAAGGGTCCTCTGCGACCGGAGTATTCCCTGGTAAGTTTGGTAAAAACTTTCATAAAAAAGCCATTTCAAATGCGGCCAATATGTAGCTGAAAAATACAATTCACTAGTTAGAAAAAAAACTTTTTAAAATCCATTCCAAATGCGGCCAAATGGAAAGGGGAAGAAATTTTATTATGACGTCATTAGAATGAGTTATGACGTCATAAACCTATTACAAATGCGGTATTGGAGTCGAGCTCATTTGGTAGGCTCCCGGATAATGGAGATTGAAAGAAAGTATTTTTAAGAATGAAAAGGAGACGAATATTGATTATGACGTCATAGTGCCATTCCGAATGCGGCTCTGAAGTCTAGTTTTTCAAATTTTCTTTTATGATCTAAGGAGGCGACCCCATCAATGGATAAGATTATCACCAAATGCTGTATTACAGACGACTTCTGAAGCAGGACTCACTCCTTGATGCTCTCCTTGTAGGCGTGGGTGAGTTCGGCGCAGAAGGGCGTGCGGCAGTTGACGTCGTGGTCGCAGCGGAGGATCATGTGATGACGGACGGCGGTGAAGAAGGCCTGGCAGATGACGCACGTCGTCCGTCGCTGACAGTTGCGTCCGTGGATCGCCGTCATCTTGATCAGCTGGCACATCCGCGAGCAGCCATTAGGTGCGTCACACTGGCCGGCGTGCTCCGCCCCACGGACCCAGTAGCGACGAACTGAAAAATACGCGGTTATGACGTCACTTTTTGAGCTTTTTTTGAAAAAATGTGTACTCTCCTTCTCTTTTATCTTTTGAAGGTTCTGACCTAAAGCTAAGTAGAAAAATCCTCGAAATGACGTCATAAATTCAACAAATTTCAATGAAAAGTTTCAAGATGACGTCACATATATCATCTTCATGAAGGTTGCTCGAAATTTCTCATAATGACGTCATCTTCAAGTCAGAGATGAAAAAGAAGTAGGATACCTTGTTCGGACAAGCTAAAAAAAGTGACGTCATAGAATCGTCAAGTTTTAATCTCTGATTATAAGTAGTTGATGACGTCATTTTGAGAAATTTTAAGCAGCCTTCATAAAGACTTGATTATTATAATTTAGCAAATTTATGACGTCATCATGAAACGTTTCATTCAAATTTGTATAGGTTATGACGTCATTCTGAGGATTTTTCGTTTGGTTATCAAAATGTCACGATTCTATGACGTCACTTTTTGAGCTTGCTCTCCAAAAAAGATATCCTACTTCTATGTTATCTCTGACTTTAAGATGACGTCATTTTGAGAAATTTCACGCAATCTTCATGAAGAAGCCACTTTATTAAGACATTTGTTGAATTTATGACGTCATCTTTCAAACTTTTAATTTAAATTTGTTGAATTTATGACGTCATTTTGATAATTGTTGGGGTGTAATTGAAGAAAAATTTGCTTGATTATCAAAAATCTGCCAATTTTTATGACGTCATTCTTTTTTTCAAAAATGGTGCGTTTCAGAAATTAATTTAGAGTACTTTTTCTTTTTTTACTTATATCTGACTCGAAACAGTAGATGACGTCATTTTTATAAAAAAAAAGTAGCTTGATTAGCAAATTTATGACGTCACTTCTTCACTTGCTCTCCAGAAATGTGCTGTAAAATCGATTGGGAGTGTCCTACTTCTCTCTTATATCTGACTATGAACACTGATGACGTCATTTATTGATTTGTGAAATTTTCCAAATTTATGACGTCACTTTTTGAACAGGGTCTATTAAATGATTCTAAACTGACTTTTTTTAAATAGGCATTTTTATGACGTCATTCAACAAGTTTCATGTTAAGGAAATAGTATCATTTTTTTCACTACTTGAAAAAAATTTAGGATTATTCAAAAATCTAGGAGTAAATGACGTCACTTTTCATTAAATTTTGATGACGTCATGCTAGAATTTGTTTTCTGAGCTTTACTTGAAATTATTTATTAGTTGAGTCAGCTTGTTTTCGATTTTAATTAGGTTGTCAGGGTTACGAGAAAAACAAGTTAGTTGTAGAATCTTTCACTTAATAATCACTAATCAGTGCACTTTTCAATCCGCCTAATGATTGATTACAACGTCGTTTGGGACTTGGAATGGTTTTTATTCATTACGATTCGATCTCAATTTTTTTTTTCGAGCTGTTTCAAGCATCTCGTGATTGGACTACAGTATAAGTGACGTCAGAACTCACCCTGACTCTCGGAGAGTCCTGGAGGAGGCGTGGTCGGCGAAGCGGTGACGTCAAAGTCGTCGACCTCGCGAGGACGACGCGGCAACGGCGTCGGAGCCGGACCCTGAAGACGTGCAGCCGAAGCTCCTTGAGCAGGCGCGCCGGCGGCCTGAGGCTGGGCACGTCTCGCACCGGTCTGCGCTCGGGACACGGCGATGACGCAATGAGGAAGCGTCGAGCCGTCGAGGACGTCGACGAGCGTCTGGAGCTGCTCACGAGGCAGTGGCTGAGGCTGACCTGGAGCGTTCTGCTGCAGAGCATTCGGAGCAGGCTGAGGTGGTGCTGGAGCTGGAGTACGCGGAGGGGTCGGAGCTCGAGTCGGAGCTGCAGGATCCAGAGGCGGACGAGCGATCAGACCAGCAATCGAGCGCTGACGTCTTCTCTGCAGGTACGGCTGGAACCGCGCCGGGAACTCGTTGACGACGTCTGGCGGCGGTGGCAGCGGCTGGATGAGGATGTGGGCCTGCACGACGTGGGGATTCAGGCGAGGCGTGACACGCTCCGCTTCGTTCTTTTTCGGATACTCGAGACACATTTCTGTAAGTTGGGATTTTGAGGAAAGATGGTGAGATTGCGAAATTTTAAGGCGAACAAGAGAAGAGGGAGTAGGAGAGACGCCAGATGATCAGAGTGTCTTTAAATTTCTCAGAATCGTTTTGGATCACTTAAGGCTTGGATGGTCAATATGATGGAAGATGGATAGAGATCAAGTAAAATGAAGAGACGCCAGACGACGAGAGTCTCCTAAAGATTCTCAGAATCCTTTGGGATCACTTAAGGCTTGAAGATAGTGGAAGAAGGAGAGAGAGCAAGAAAAATGAAGAGACGCCAGACGACGAGAGCGCTTCTGACTTCTCTAACCTCTCTTGCTTAGAATTGTTTGTGATCAGCCAAGGCTTGAAAGATCAAAAAAGCGAACATCGAAAAGTATTGGAAGCGTGGAGAGGCCCCAGACGACGAGAGCGTCTCTGATTCACGGAGCTTTTTGGAACACCTGAGGCTTGGAGAGTCAAAACAGACGGAAATGCGAGGGCGTGAGAGACGTGAAGAGACGCCAGAGAAGCCAGAGCGTTCTCGCCGTCGGCGTCTCTTCAAGGGTTCACAGTTTCCTCACTGTCACTTTTTTGTACGTCTTGGAGAAACAAAAGAAGCGGAAATGAGAGTGTGACAGAAGCATGAAGAGACGCCAGACGACGAGAGTGCTCTTCTCTGACTTCCCTGGCGTCTCTACAGGAGTTCAACGTTTTCTCAATATCACTTAGATATTTTTTTCGAAACACCTATGGCTTGAAGAAACCAGCGACGGCCTGAAGAGACGCCAGAGAAGTTAGAAACGCTCTCGTCGTCTGGCGTCTCTTCAGGCCGTCAATCTACTTTTTCTGTTTTTTCTAACTGTTTTCAGATTTTGTTTTTGAGGTTTTTGAGGTCTTCTGAGGCTTTTAGGAAGTTTAAAAGAGCATGAAAAAAAGTTTGAGGCCAATAAAAATTTGGAAAAAAATTTGTGTTAAAAAAATTTCAGTGGAAATCGGCTAATAAATCAAAAAAATCTCATTTTTTTGGAATTTTTTTCGAGATTCTTTTTCGTTTTTCGAAATTTTTTAATACTTTCATCGATAGTGAAATAACGCTCAAAAAAATGAAATTTCGAAAAATTTTTTTCAAAAAAACGATTCAAAATTTTCTGGATTTTTTTGAAAAAAATGAAAAATCTGCTTTTTTTGGAAAAAAATCATTTTTTTGTCGTATTTTTTTGGACCTACAGTTTTAGTCTCATTTTTTTAGCTTTCAGAAAAATTTTTTTGAAAGCTCTGAGAAAGTCCCAGGCGCTATCGGAGAACTCAAAAAGTTTTCTCAAACTTTTTTTAACCTAAAAAAAACTTATTTCTATATTTTTTTCTCTAGGAATATCATTTCTACGTTTTCTAGAACCTCGCCTAAAAAAATTTGAGACGTCTTATAAGCTCTAAGGAGCTTAAGGGACATCTGAAGACCTCAAAAAAAGTGAGACTATAAGGGCTTCATGATAGAAGCCTTCGAGACATTATGGCAAGGGATCCTGCTAAAGTGGTCCCTTAGGGGTGGAAGATTGAAGATTTGAGGGAAAATTCAGAGAGAATAAGGAAAAGTCGACGGAGGAGCGGTAGGAAAAATGAACGAAGATGGTGTTGGGGGGCGTGTGCGGAGGACCGGTGGACTGCGCCCGTCTGACCGTCGGGCGCCCTCCGCACTCTCTCGTCTCCCTCCCAGACAGCGTGGTGAGCGAGGAGGGCGGCCAGACGGCCACAGCGGGAAAGGCTCCTGGAGCTCCTGGAGGCCTTTTGACATCGAAGCACATCACTTTGTTATGATAAAACAAGCCAAAGAAAAGGTTGGATAATGATGGGCCGATCGATAGATTGGAGGAAAGGAAAATAGGAGAATTTCACTGAAAGAAGACTCAAATTGATCTCGGAAAGGTATTATTTGAAGAGGAATGATTTACCTGCGTTCCGGATTGATTTTTGGAGGTTTTTCTAGTTTTTTGAAGATTCAAGAAGAGTTTTTTGACTGAAACAGCTGGATCATTGATTCTTGGTGAACTGAAGGGCTGAAAAATACTAGAAATGAGCCTTTGGAAGGTCCTGAGATCGTGAAGAGTGGTCCCAGGAACGTAGAACTTGATGAGGGAAAATGATTTTCCTGCGAATCGATTTCGATGGTCGTTTTAAGGCATCAGGAGCTGTTTTCGACAGAAGCAGCTGATTCATCGATTTTTAGGAGACTTGGAGGGTAGAACATTTCGAAACAAGCTCTTAAGAAATAATTTTCGGATAGTTTTTGAGGCTCTAAAAGCGCTTTTTGGCTGAAACAAGTGATTCATCGATTTACAGACGATTTTCGGGACCACAGCTGATTCATTGATTTTTGAAAACACGGCACTTTTTTATGATGAAACAACCGAAAAAAGTTGGATGTGCCAATCGATAAATTGGAGGAAAGGGAAATAGTTGAAATTTGCTAAAAGAAGGCTCTGGGCTGGAAGGAATTGATCTCGGAAAGGTGGTATTTAAAGAGAAATGATTTACCTGCGTTCCGGATTGATTTTCGGAAGATTTTGCTAGTTTTTTAAAGATTCAAGAAACGTTGCTTAACTGAAACAGCTGGTTCATTGATTTTTGGTTAGTTGAATAAGTTTGGAGACTGAAAAATGGTTTAAAAAATGAGCTTTTGGAAGGTCCTGAGATCGTGAGAATTGGTCCGAGGAACGTAAAACTTGATGTAGGAAAATGATTTTTCGCGAATCGATTTCGATGGACTTTTCAAGGCATCAGGAGCTGTTTTCAATAGAAGCATTCATCGATTTTTGGGAGGCTGGACGATTGAGAAATTTCGAAAAACGAGCTCTTTAGAAGATATTTTTGGATAGTTTTCAAGGCTCTAAAAGCGCTTTTAGAATGAAAGAGCTGATTCATCGATTCACAGATGATTTTTGAAGTCGCGGCACTTTTCTATGAAACAAGAAAAAGGTTGGATATGATGGGCCGATCGATAAATTAGAGGAAGAGAAAATAGTAGAATTTCACTGAAAGAATACTCTGGGCTGGAAGGAATTGATCTCACAAGGGAAGTGTGTGAGGTGGATTTCGCAGGTCTGGTCCAAACTTCTGTGATAAGTAGTCCTAGGTGTAAGTCATCAAAAACAGAAAAAAATTATCTGCTATAAGGTGCCGGAAAATAGCCTGATTTTCTTCGGTTTTCCGGTTTCTAAATCATCTCCTGCAGGTTACTGAATCATAAGAAATACGAGAAAGCAAGAAAAGATGTTTTTGAGAATTTTCCTTAATTTTTCGACGATTTAGCAGACATTTCTTTTTATTTTTGATGACTATACCTAGGCCTACATATCACAGAAGTTTGGGCCGGATATGCGATGATCACCTTACACACTTTCCTTTTCAGAAAGAGAGAAATGATTTTGAGTGTTTTTCGAAGGGTCCTCAAGGCTTCAAAAGGAGTTGAAAAGTTGATTTATCGATTTTTGGATCCTCTCAAAATGGAGAATGAAAATTTGAGTTGTCAGATGGCCTGAGCTCACAGAGATTTTTCTTAAAAACGTGAAATTTGGAGACTACTGATTCACCTATGACAGATTGACTTTTATGGTGATTCACAAATGATTTTAATCAATCAATCAATATTTATTGGTTGTTTTAGTCAGATGGAATCGATTTCGAGGTAGATTTTTAAGCTCTAAGAGAACTTTTTAACGGAAAAGGCTGATCTATCGATTTTTGGAACGTCTTAAAATGGAGAATGAAAATTTGAGTTGTCAGATGGCCTGAGCTCACAGAAAATTTTCTTAGAAACGTTAAATTTGGAAATTATTAATTCACTTATGATACAGGTTATTTTATGTTTGTCATATGATTTTGAGGTAGATTTTTTTAGGCTTTAAAAATAAATTTTTTTAACGGAAAAAGGCTGATCTATCGATTTTTTTATAAATTCTTGGAAACAAGCATATTTGGGTTGAACTTTAAAAGGTTATAGAAATGGATTTTAGAGGATTTGAGGTACTTTGGTATTTTTACAAGGCTTCAAAACTTTTTTTCGATTAAAAAAGCTGATTTATCAATTTTCAGTTTTTCCCTAAAGACAAGGCTGTATTTGTATTGGACTTTCAAATATTTTTAGTTGATTTTTTTAAGATTTTTTTGAATATTTTTTTCTACTCTTTCAAGAACTTCAAAAAGCATAACTCGACTGGAAAAAAAGCTGATTCATGAGTTTTTTTAGATTTTTTTAAAAGCTTCGATTCAAAAAGATTAGAGGTTGGAAATCGGAAAAATTGAGCTAGACTGGGGTAGAGAAACCCAAAATTAGGAGAAATAAATTATATCCTTCTCGGTTTCTTTTTTTGGTTTTTGAAGGGGTTTTAGAGGATTTCGAAGCTGTTTTTTTGACTTCGAGAGTTTTTTTTTTACTCAAAGTGGTATATCAATTTGTTTTATTATCATTCATTTGTTTTGACTTTATTCTCTCTCATTGAAAATTGAGTTCAAGTGAGGTAAAAAATATTTTTCTGTTTACTTCGATTTGTACGAGATTTTTGAAAAATCCGAATTTTTTCAAAGTTTTTTTTTCATTTTGAAGTTATTTCGATACAATTTGAGAATGGTTCAGAAAATTTTTGAGATTGAAAAAAATTAAACAAGATCACAGAAAAAAATCATCAAACGTAACGAAGCGAAGAAAAAGCAATTTTTTTGCAGATTAAAAAAATTTTTTTGAAACTGAAATATGAAAAATTTCTGGTGAGGGTATTTTTCGGATATTCAATAAATTGAAAAAAAATTATTTAATTTTTGAGACAATTTTTCGAAAAAAATTATAAAAAGTTTTTGAATAAAATATTGTGCGGGGATATACGAAAACAAGACTTCTTTTTTTGCCGGAAATAAATTTCTTCTCTGTTTCAATAAAAAGTTAAGTTATCTCGAAAGATTCTCCAAAGTTTTTTTCTTTCAGATCTGTATGGTAAAAAGTTTGAAACATTTATTTGTTTTTTTCACGAAAAAAATCGTTCAAAGAATTATTTTTCACACTGATTTCAATTTTTTTCCGATTAAAATGTCATTTTTTTCTTGATTTTTTACTATTTTTTTACTTGCTGTTAAAGTTGAACTCGAGGAAAGAAAAATTTCTATTTTTTTAAATAAAATGATTTTTTTAAATATTTTTGAGGTGTTCCAGCAAATTTCAGCATGAAAAAAACTGAACATGAGGGGATAAGAAATATTAACAAAAAGCCAAAAAAATTGAAAAAAATTTTTTTCATCGTAAAAATTTGGCGAGAATAATGTTAAGGCTGTAGTATTAGGCAAAAAGATAGAATTAACTTTTTTTAATTTTTGAGAAAAAAATCTATAATTTTTTTAGAATTTTTCAGATCTTTAGAGGGTTTTTTTCTATTTTTAAATTCATTGAAAAAAAGTGAAAATTTTTCCATTTTTCAAAAAGAATTATGATCTTCTCATCAAAGCTCGAAATCAAAATTTCAGAAAAAAAGTATTGAGGACACTAACAAACCGGAAATAACTTATAAGCTTTAAAAAAGCATATATGAATTCGGAAAAACATGAAAATGATGTATATCAAAACAAAACAAAAAAAAATGGGAAATCCATAAAGTTCATAGGAAAAACAGAAGCAAAAAAAGAAGGAACACCTCGAAAATATATAGAGACGAGATAGTAGGAGGGTGCCAGACGGCGAGAGTGCACATGGTGAGAGAGTATCGAAGAGTGGGAGAGTATAGACGACGAGAGATTCTTCCTCGTGGGGTGGACGGCTGGAAATTCTTCCTCTTGAGTTCGTTTTCGGATAGGGAAACTTGTAATTTTCGGGATCCAAGGGGTCACTTAAGGGGTCTTTCAAGTGGTGATTCGGAGAGAGCGATATAAAATAAGAGTTCAAAAAAATTGGAAATATTTTTTTGTCTCTGACGAGTAAACCCATTAGCTGCTTACTTTAAAAAAAACAGGAATGTCTAAATCTCTTCTTTTTGCTCACTATTTCGCGAATCCTGTCTCAAGAGCGGTGAATAAACTAACATTAAGAAAAATCTGAAAATTCGAATTATTTAATTTTTTTTTCCAGAATATGAAGTCAAAATTGTGTATGAGGTCCTAATTTGCATCAAATTGCTCAAAAAAATTCTTAGAGGCGCAAATTTGAACATTTTTCTGCTTTATGGAGCCATTCCAAGTACGGGATCCTATGAAAAAAGGTTCACTGTTTCCGGAGGATTTGTGGATGCAGAGAAAGGAGAAATAAATGGAAAAATCAGTGGAAAAAGAGGAACACGTATGACAAATGGAAAAAAGTTTCGGGAAGACTGAAAATTGCTGTTTGAGAAGAAATTTTTGCGGTTCACATCTTTGTTTGGTAAAAAGGTCACCGGATCGACTCCTCTGCAATATTACCTTTTTTGTCATTTTTTCTAGCTTTAATTTTTAAAAAAAAGGCATTATTCGAAAACTTCATAGGATCAATCCCAGCTCACTTTAAGTGTTTTTTGCAATTATATAATATATTTCTGAAAATAGTATCAATTTTTGACAAAAGATTCATAGGGTAAGTCGGAAGGTGTCAAAAAAGGATCCATAGAAATTTTCCTTTTAGGGGGACAAAGGTTCCTTTTTTGCCGCCTTTTTGGGCCATTTCATCGGCCCTTATGCATCATTTTTGCTTCCTCTCCCTTTTTTCACCATTTTTCGAACCTTTAAAAACTCATAAAAAATGAAAAGCTGGATAAAGGGACTTTTTTTGTTTCTTTTTTGCTGCCTTTCTGCGGCCCGGGGGTTTTTTGAGCTTCTCTTTTTTAGCGGCCATTATCCGCCATTCCGACTTTGCCCGAGGTCTCTTATTTTGTTGTCAGTTTTAAAAACGTGGGTAAGTTCATATCTATTCACAACTCCTTTTTTAAATTTTCTAGACGTTTTTTGCCGGTTTTCTATCCATAAAAACCATTAAAAACGGGTATCTTTTTGACGGAGCATTCGCGATGATCAACGGTATTTAGAAATGATTACTTTTTCGATAAAATTTACGTTAACTTTTGGTTTGCTAATCTTAACATTTCAATTTAAAAACAATCTGCACTCTTTTCGGATTTTTGAGACATTTTAGATTTCACGTAGGAAAAAATGGCAAAAAGAACTAAACACGGAAAGGGATCGATCCCGTGACCTTTCCGGTAATAATAGAACTCTTTTGGATGCTTATATTCATATATTTTTTTTACATTTGCGTTTTTTTTGGAATTGGTACGTCAACTTTTTTAGTTCTTGCACCTTTTTTTTTTAGATATTTAGAATGTTAGGAAAATGGCAAAAAAGCTAGACATGAGAAGGAATCGATCCTGTGACCTTCTTGCTGATAATTGACGCTTGTTTTGGAGATAAAAGACTAGGAAAAATTTCAAAAACGGTAAAACTAAGTGGATGCGTTCTTTTGACTTTTTGAGTAATATTTAGAGTGTCTCCCAGAAAAGAAAAAGGCTAGAAAAAAGCCAAAAGTGTTAAAAATTTAGAGGATAGTACTCTTTTTTTGACCCTCAGAAGCTTTTGCGAGATCAGAAGAATTGGCAAAAAAACGCTAAATATGGAGGGCAATCGATCCTGGGGCCTTATTAGTGACAATTGAGGCCTATTTTTGGAAGATATAAGGCTAGGAAAAATAGCAAAAGTGTTAAACTTGCGGAGGATCCGATCCTGGGACCTTTTCCGTAGAGATTGAAGCCTAGTTAGGGAAGATAAAAGGTTAGAAAAAACGGCAAAAAAGGCTAAACATGGAGGGGAATCGATCTAGTGACCTTTTTACTGATAATAGACGCCAATTTTGGGAAGATATAAAGCTAGGGAAAATGGCAAAAATCTTAAACTTGCAGAGGATCCGATCCTGGGACCTTTTCGGTGGAGATGGAAGCCTGTTTCAGAGAGATATGACTAGGAACATAGGAAAAAATTTGAATTTTCCAAAGTGTGGAAAAAGGACCAAAAAGGTAAATATAGCCTACCGCGAAAGTCGCAGATGGTCGGGTGCAAATAAATCTTCCGACTTTTCGTGCAATTTCTCATTCTCCTCACTCATTTGAGATAGATGAATCCGGAAAAAAACGGAAGTTGATGCCTCTTTTCCAGTTCAGAGACGCAGAAACGTCGTTTGTGCTCGTTTTAACGCTCCTCCAGCTCTCTTTTATCTTTTTTGGTTCTTATTCCTTTTTTTTACACTTTAGTATTAAAAAAAAGTCTGGAGATTGACTTGAAATTCAGGAAAAATGAAGCTCTTTTGGGCAATCTTGAAGGAAATTTTCATAACAAAGTTCAAATTTTATCAATTTTCTGATTCCAAAACTTCTTTTTTTGATATTTTTTGTCCTTTAACTTCAATCTCCATGTTTCAAGCTCAAAATTCCCAAACTTTTCTCAGACGAAAAAAAAGAACGGAACCCCCACACGTACGAGTTACACAGCGAGCAAAGCTGAAACATCCTCTTTTTCTTTCTTTTTTTCCTCTGTTCCGATCAATTCCCATTCCGAGAATAGTTTTGAACAATCCCAATCAAATTTTCTTATCATTCGAGCCAAAAAATCCCCAAAAATCGATTCGAATTCCCAAGAAAACCCATAAAAAGTCGCCTTTCCTAGTGCAAACACGACATTGCGGTTTCGAATATCCGTGTTGTTCAATAAATATATGGGAAATGTCCTTGAAAAAGTTCAGCCGATTGTGAAATGGCGCCGCCTTCCCACTACAGGTGCCCATTAAAATGTTGATTTTCCTGTTTTTTCGTCGGAGTTTCCCGAGAAAATCGATTTTTACGAAGTTCAGCTTACTACTTTGCCGTTTTACCATCGTGAAAGAGGTCTCTGGATCGGTTCCTATTCGAAAATTTCTATTTTTGTCGTTTTCATATCTTCTTCCAACGCTTTTTGGCCTGGTTTTTAATATTGCAACTATTTAACAATTTTTAAATATCCAGGTGATCTTCTAATAATCATAAATTGGTAGAAAAAAGGTTGTTGGATCGGTCCCTTTCGAGAATTTTCGTTTTTTTTTTTTGCCATTTTGCCGCTTTCACACAGTACAGATCCTTTATAGATGGCAATTTCATCGATTTTTAGAAGCTCTCATGCTTTTTGACGGATTCCAGGCTACTGTCTTACAGTTTTAACGTGACAGAAGGTGTCTCTGAATCGGCTCCCCTCCAGGAGTTCGCCCATTTTTTGCCGGTAAAAATCGACTCTTCTTGTTGCGACTGATTTCGTCACCTGACTAAACTCGCAATCGTTATCAACTTTAAAATTCTTCAAATCTCAAATTCTAGAAGTTTCTTCAACCAGTTTACATACTCAAACGGATAGAAATCCACAAAAAAAAGCCATTGGATCGAATCCTCTACAAGTTTTCCTATTTTTGCCATTTTTTCTTGAACCTCTTTTCTCTGAAATCAGCTGTATTTATCAGCGAAAAGGCCAATTAACCGATTTTCCAGCAAGTTGAACAAATTTTGCAATTTTTCTAGCTGTATTTTCGCTCAATTTAGCCTAGTTTATCACCAAAAAGGTCACAGGATCAAATCCTCTCAAAGTTTGACTTTTTCGCCATTTTTTCTTGGGCCTCTTTTCTCTGAAATCAGCTGTATTTATCAGCAAAAATGTCGAGGGATCGATTACTCGGCAATTCGAACACATTTAGCAATTTTTAAGCTAAATTTACTCTCAAATTAGCTCTCATTATCACCATAAAGGTCATTGGATCAATTCCTCTTTTGATCCAATTGACTTTTTTGTCATTCATCTAGACCCATACCCTCTGAAATTAGCTTCAATTATCATCAAAAAGACCAGGGGATCAATTTATTTGCAAGTAAAACGCTTTTCACTATTGTTTCCCTAAACTCTATCATATCAGCTCGAATCATCACCAAAAAGGTCGTTGGATCAGATCCTCTCCAAGTTTGACTTTTTTGCCATTTTTTCTGACTCTCTCATCTCTGAAATCAGCTGCAATTATCATCAGAAAGATCAGGGGATCGATTTCTTCGCAAGTAAAACGCTTTTTGCTGTTTTTCTAGCTTTAAACTTTCTCAAATTAGCTCTCATTATCACCAAAAAGGTCACGGGATCAGATCCTTCAATATTTGACATTTTTGCGATTTTTCTAGACCCCTACTTTCTGAAATTAGCTTCAATTATTATCAGGATCGATTTCTCTGCAAGTTGGTCGTTTTTTGCAATGCTTTCTAGTCTTAAAATCAGCTCAAATCATCACCAAAAAGGTCGTTGGATCGACTCCAGCTCCCGTTTTTGCCAGCTTCCCAACGCAGAGTTTCGCAACGGGTGCGCGGCGGAAAAGGCGATTTCGGTCGGAATATTTGCCTCGTTTCCCCCTCGTCCAACGGCTCTTTTTTTCGCTTCCTTTGCGCCTTTTTTTTCTTGTCTTTCCCCGTTCCGAGGGAGGTTAAGGAGGCCACGAGAGGCGGCTGTTTTCTTCCAGTGTCCACGCCTTTTTTTCCTTCTTCTCTCGGAAAAGTGGGGTTTTCTTTCTCTATAAGTGTTTTATTCATAGTATGCTTTATTAGTATGTCTATTTCATCGGCTCTTGCAGGAAATATTGCCGTGAGAAGGAAAAAGTAACACTTTGATCATTTTAAACCACTTAAAGGGAGCCCTTGTAACAATGAAAGTTTTTGATTGACCTCTAAAAAAAATTTTTTTCTTTTTTTATAAGGGCTTCTGTAAAGAAAAATTAAGAGAAAAAAATGTTCTTGAAAAAGTTCAAAACCCCTTGAGGGAACCCTTGGAATAATAAATAAATATTTTTAGTTTGAAATTGACTTTTCTGCTGATTACCATTGGAAAATTATTTAATTTTTAAACATTTTTTTCAAATTTTGCGAAAAAAAGAAAAAAACTCGGAGTCATTCCTTCTAGTGATCACTTAGGGGTTTTTCACTTTTTTCACTTTTTTATCGACTTTTGTTAGAGAAATTTGCAGATGAAGAGAATAAGTACTGAAAAACTCGCAACCACTTAAGGGATCCCTTTCAAGAAATAAAAGATTAACTCATTTTTTTTTCCCTATTGATTACTGATCATCGAAATATTGATTTTTCAATTTTTGCATGGTATCTCTGGCATTTTATCGCACTCGAAATGATAAGAATTTGCTTGCCTTTGGTATAAATTCCTTGTTTCAAACCAATTATCGTTTTTCGGCTTATAAAAAGGTTTTCTCAAGTTTTTTTCATTTTTTAAAAATCTTGACGAGTTTCTGAGAGTTTTTATTATGTAACAACATACCATGGAAGTCGTTTTGAAGCTTTTTTTTGATATATTTCGTAGATTTCGCAACTTTCAAAAGGTTTTATATTCAATTTTTCGACGTCAATTTGCTTCTTTTTTTGAACTTTTTTTCGATTTCAAGTGTCAGAAGAAGTATTAAAAAAACGTGGACACGTTCTAAAAAAACAGGAAAAAGTTTCATTTCTAATTTCGAATAATTCTAAAAAAAGTTCCCAGATTTTTCCCTTTCCAACTTTTTTTACTTGTGAAATTTCAACTTTATAATTATTTTTTTGGTCTGATTTAAATAAAATTTGAAAAAAATTTTTCATTTATTTATTTTTTTGTCAAAAAAAAATTTTTTTCAACATTTTTTTCCAACTATTTTTCGTACTTTCTAGAATCTCATATTGCCGGAATAATTTGTATAAATCCCTTTTTTTAATGCTTGTTCCTATCCTTTTGCAACCCTCCCACTGCTATTTTTTTGATTTTTCAAAGATATTTTTAAATCGTAACACTTTGAAATTTGCATTTTTTTCCAACATTATTCAAGCTCTGTAATTTTTTTAATTCGAATCCTGGCTATTTTAGAAACGTTCCCTAGTAATTACTTGGCCATTGACAAGAAGCTCCTAAAAACTTCTCGAATGTTTCTTTCTTCATAAAATAGTTGTTTTATTCTCAAAAATCGACTCTTTCTCACTACAAATCCTCACATTTTTTTGCATTTTGCAACAATTTTTCTCTAATTTTTGAGTTTTTCGGAACTTTATTTTTTTCATGAATAAAGTGCTTAGAAACCTTTTGCACTGCTTTTATTCCTTTCAATTTTTTTGAACCTTTTGTTTTTTATGTGCTACATCATGTATCATGTAGTCTACATTAAGCCTTCAAAAACCTTATTTCACTGCTTTTATTTCTGAGTTTTGACTTTTTTTGAACCTTTTGAGTTTTATCTGCTACATGAAGCCTTCAACAACCTTTTTCATTGCCTTTTTCTTCACAATTTCGACTCTTATCAACTATTTAATCTATTTTCTCTTTCACAAGTTCAAAAGTTTCGGTTTTTCTTTTTCTGAACGAAAAGTTGACTACGAGCCAAGTTTCGAATGTTTGAAACTTAATTCACATTTTTGCATTTTCAGGTCCATATCACGACGAAAAAGCAGGAAAAGTGAATGGACGGCAACTGGCTGGCGCTGTTGCTCGAACGCAACAGCGCCGATCCGCTGGTCCGACTCAAATTGGGCGTTCTTCTCCAGGAGGAGCTCCGTCAAAGGGGCGTTCCTCTTCACAACAAGACCATCCACGAGTTTTGCGATGTCGTCTTTCAGTGGCTCGTCGCCAGCAACTTCAAGGTACCTCTTTAGGGGTTTTTTCGGAGATAGAACCTGAAAAAAGTACGTTTTTGATAATTTTCTAAGTTTACTAGGACTATAACGCAACTCTAACGCCCTCCGGAGGTTTTTTTTTTCTCGTTTGAACCGTCCCTTTCCCGATTTAGCAATGGAGCGCGAATGCCCTACCATGCCGCGGCTGTTTTTTCTTCACTACAGAAATTTTCAAAATCACCTTTTCTGTCAAATTTCAATCGATTTCGAAAAGAAAAAGCTTGAAAATAACTGAGGAAGGCCTTTGGAAAGCACAATATACAAAATTCTACAGGTCTCCCTGGTGGCTCTGGAAATCCTTCAAACGGGTCTCGACGTGTCTGGCGACGTCTTGGCGCCATACTACTTTGATCGATTGTCTTCCATAGTTGAACGGTTCGAATAATAACCAATTTTCATTGATTTTCCATCAATTTTAGACTTGGAGATTCGAAACAGCCGGTTCGCGACGCGGCAGTTTACGTGTTGCTCACGTTGGCTTATTTGGAAAACTCTTCCCCCAATGTTGGTTTTTTTTTCCGTTTGGTTAACAAAAAGTAGTTTTTCAATGAAAACAAAAATGAAAATCCGAGAAGTCGTACTTCTGGCAAAACTATAGAGGCTCGAGAGGACACTAAAGTGGCCACTGAACCCACCTCTATAGTGGCCACTATCTTCCGTTTTAGTGGTCACTATAGAGGCTCTCTATTTAGTGGCCACTTCAGTGATTTTTCATCCAGTATTCCTTCCAGTCTGATAATTTTAAAACAAACAGATTGGACCAGTTATGTTGATCCATTGACCCCTAAAGTGGCCACTAAAATTTTTAGTGGTTTAGTAGGAGCACTTAGACCTCTATAGTGGCCACTAACTTTTAACCTCTTAAGAGACCACTAATTTTACTACTATAGTGGCCTCTAAATTTTAACCCCTTAAGTGGTCCCTAATTTGATTACTTTAGTGGCCACTAAAAGGTCAAAACCCTAGACTGGCTACTTAAAATTTTTCCACTTGCTGAGATGCGTCAGAGTGGTCCTTAGAAGGATAAGGGGAAAAACCCCTAAAGGGATGACATTTAGGTGGTCCTTATAGAGGTGTAGGCTCTCACCCCCAAATCCCTGAAGCTCAATTGGTCCCTATAGTTTTTTCTTACCATTTTTGTTATGATTTGAAGGACAAAAGGTGTTTAAAAACGTAATATGCTTCCCTAGAGTGGTCACTTTTGCAAGCTTTAGTGACCCCTTGAGGGGAAACTTCAAAGGGTCCAAGTAAGCCCTCTAGGGATCACTCTGACGTTTTTGAGTGCCTCCGATTTGCCACGTTATATCAAAATATCTTTTATAAGTCGAATGAAAAATGCTGGGACAGTACTTATTTAGGAGCGATTTGAAGGATTTTGAGACAGATTTCAAATTTTTGTGGTGTTTTTCGAAAATATTACTCTGTTTTTTCGTCTCCTTTCAATATCGTTTTCTGCAAATTTTGAAGTTTACGGCTCTTTTTATTTGAATTTCATTGAAAAGTCTCCATTTTCTGTCTTTTATTTCCATTGAAAGGGCTCAAATTACATGTTCAGATTCTCATGGACCGACTGATGGCGGGAAACAACGGGTTCAGCCACAAGCAATGGCTGGTCAAAGTCGGCTGCCTGCACATCTTACGCGAATTTTTGAGCTCAAGGTCCATTTTTTCTTCTTCAGAGCTTTTAAACTTGATTTTTCAGTTATTTCTCGATAGCTGGACAAGTTAACGCGTTGATTCCAAGGATTTGCCAAATGACCAGCGATTCCAATTCGGAAGTGAGAATTTTTTTTCTTGAATAAGAAAATTTATTTTTTCGCGTTGAGAAATGTCAACAGAAAGGGTTTTTTTGGAGTTTGAAGCACACATTTTTTCTTTTTAAATGTCCAAAAGTTCATAAAAACTTCCCCGATTTGATATGAACTTAAATAATATATTTTTCTTGCCGCCTCGACTTTCCACGGCCGCATTTGGAATGGCTAAAGGTGTTCTTGTCGTTTTTAAGATGCTCCCGACCAAAAATGACTTGCGCTTAAAGTCAACAAAGGTCATTAGAAGAAGCTACAAGGTTTCAGTTTTGAACCTCGACGCTGTGAGCCATTCCAAATGCGACCATATGAGGTTCAAATAAATGCCTTGAAGAACAATTTTCACTGTGGTTTTTTTTTAAGTTTCCGTTCTTGTTTAAAATTTTACGTAAACGACAAAAATGGAAAGGAAATGAATCCATTTTTCCATGTTGTTAAACAAAAAATGATCCAAGAATTGCAATTTTTCCTTCGGATTCCAGGTAAGAGACGCGGCGACAAACACGCTAGTGGATATTATGGTCGCCGGAGGGCCGGCTACCGTCGAAATGATCCAAAATTCGCGGCTCGTTCCTGACCAAAAGTTGGTTTTTACTGTTTTTTTCAGGTTTTATTGATTTTTTCAAATCTTTGAAGAAATCTTGATTTTTCTTCTATGGCGGCTCTGGCCAAGCTTCTCCCAGAGCTTGATTTTTCGAACCTTCATTCATTAATTTCAGCAAATTTTTCTTTAATTCCTTCTTTTTAAGTTTTAAAAACTGTTTATTGCATCTTCAATGTAACAATACATGGGCAATCGACTTTCATTGGTTGAACTGTGTTTAAACGGCGGCAGAAGCTGTGTGGCTTAGGTAGAGAAGTTGTGGATCGGAAACTATTAAAAAAGTAGTTTTTTATCAAAATATCACCCAAAAACGTCTCGATTTTCCAATTTTTTTTTAGTTATACACTTATTTTTAAGCCGATTCATTCCAAATGATAAAAATTATTGGCAGTCCAGAGCTTATATTAACTGTCTGAAAGTGTTGGAAATTAGCTTTCTAACTAATTTGAAACGTATTTAATGGGAGAATCAGCGGGCTGGATAAGAAAGAAATGAATATAATTTTCGAAAGAAAAAAACGTCCTCCACACGTGATCTTTTCATTATGGGGAGAACATATATTTTTAAAAAACGGTTTTTTTTTCCTACATAGAGAGATTATGAAAAATGAAAAGATTGAATTTAAAAAAAAACCGTTTATAGCATTTTCAATGTGAGAATACATGTGCAATCGACAACTATGTTTAAACGGCGGCAGGAGCTGTGGCTTAGGCAGAGAAGTTGTGAATTTCGCTCGTAGAACATCAGGTACAAGAGAGGTCGTAGGAAGAGTTACGGTGCCGGCTTTCCAAAGGCCGAGGGCAGAGATTGAGCCTTTTCGCTGCATGCAGCTCCCAATTTTATCTACCCCGGAGGGATGGAAGGCTTGGTCGACCTCGGGGGAACTCGAACCTACGACCTTGCGGACGTTAGAAATGAGTCTTACCAGCTGAGCTATAACCCCCTTTTTTTCTTTTTGAGTGTTTTCTGCAAATTTCGTAACGGCCTAGGTATCTTGAAAAATCTATAGACCCTTATTATATTTATTAATAACAAGGGGATTTCTTATCTTTCAAAAATTGAAAATAAATCTCTGTTTGGTATAAATTTTTCAAAAATATCTTAATTTAAACTTCATTGACTAGTTTCCCAATTTGGAAGTCTAAAGCTGAAAAATCGGTTGAATTATATGATTTTTTTACACGATCACGTTATCAAAACACTTTTTCTGGTTAAAAAAAAATTGATTTTTTTGATTTTTTTCAAAACTCTGTACTGATTTTTTAAATTTTTTCTCATTTTCCTTTAATAGGTGCTTTTTTTTAGAACTGAAATTTTTTCCTTAGATTTTTGATTTTTTGAACATTTTTTCTGATTTTTGATTTTTTCAACACTATTTACTGATTTTTTTCGACTAATCTTTCTAATTTTTCCCGTGTTAGGAGCTCTCTTTAAACTGAAGTTTTCCAGTTTCGTAGAAAATAACTTCATATTTTTTTCAGATTTTTAGATAATTTCAATGACAGTTTGGCCCATTTTGAGCTTCTCCTACGTTGCCTAGTTTTGTTTTCGAGATCCCAGTTTCTTTCTGAAAATTCACCAGCTAAAAATAACAGAGTTCATCCTAAAATCACAACCGAAAACCATACGTGTTCCTACGAAAACCGTCCGCACTTTCGAGACCTATGCAAATGAGGCGAAGGTCATCCTGCCCACGAGAGACAACTGCATTAATCCTCGCTCTCTTCTTCTTACGCTCCAATTAATCAAAACCCACGTTTTATGTGTATTTCATCGTTTGTACAGTTCCCAGGTGGATCTTAATAAGTTTCTTGATTTTCAATTTTCCAGTAGACTCCTCTTTTTTTTAAGTTCATACTCATGGAAATTAGCCTCAAGGTTTATGAGTACCTTGTGAAACGGGTAGAATTTGGGGCTCTTTAACAATTTTTTCTTGATTTCCAGTTTTTCAGAGAAAAGAGAATTTTTCAATACTTTGGCTAATGGAAAATTGTTTCAAAAGTAGTCTTAATTTTTAACTAAACTTTCTGAAACGGGAAGAATTTGAAACTCTGTAACATTTTTTTAAGAGGACCACATTTTTTGGTTGATCCAATTTCATCATCAGTTTATTCATTTTACAGTAAATTTTAACTTGAAAATCCCTTCAAAATGTGTTTTCAGTCCTATTTAGGTTCGATTCTGGAAGCTTAGAATCAGCGAACAGCTTAAAGAGTAGGGATTCGTTTCGAAAATTTCTTTGAGACGTTCATCCCTCTTTGGAATAAACTGGCTACATTGGGAAACCTCAATGTTTCTCCAGATCGTTTCAGGTCTTTGTTACTATCCCTCGATAACAATTTCCTTTTTGGATCTATTCCCAGCAGACTCCGTTGAACCAGGCACCCGTGCTTCAGCCCTACTCTTATCCATCTTATGCGCGTCTATATCATTACAAACAATTCAATTCCCCATTCACCTGTGCTACACTGTGTCATAACTTATAATGCTTTCTTTTCTATTCACTTTTTTTACCTTTGTGCAATCCTTACCTCTTATTCCTTCATTACTGGCTCAGAGGCTCGTGAGGGCCTCAAGTGCCTTTTATTTATTTATTTCAGGCTTAATGCCAAATTTTTCTCCTTTTTTCTCTACGTGTTATTTTTGTTCTGCCTGTAAATAAATAATATTATTAAAAGAACACTTTTTTTCAAAAAAATATCCACTGAAATTCATTTTTTTCAAAAACTTTATCGACTTTTAACCCACTAAAACCTTCAAATACGCTCCGAAAAAAACAGCTTTGTTAGATTACAAATTCTACAAAAAAAGCAATTTTTTTATCATTTAATTTTTTTTTAGTTTTTGTCTGCTCAGAGATTTCTGAATTTCAAAACACCCTCCAAAAAAGACGCCGCTCTGACGCACAAGTAAATTAGTCGAAAAATTTGAACTTTAGCTTCTTGACTGTTCTCAATTTTCTCGAATCTCAAAACACGCTCTAAAGAAGACGCCCTGACGCACTACTGCAAATTATTTGGTTAATCAACTTTCTTTTGCTTCCAACGACTTATTTTTGCTTTTTCAACAACTTTTTTTGGGTTAAAAATTCGGAATCAACGTGAAAATCTGCTTGGAACATGGAAGATTTCATTCAGAACGGAGTGTTAGTGTACCTGTACCTGTCCCAAGAGCTGAAAATCTCTTTAGAAATTATGACTTTTTCCAGAATGACAGTGCTCCTACAGCGATACGAAGCGGCTGAGAAGGACTTGCCGCCGAGAAATGGAGCTGATCCAGCTCCGATAGCTCCCCAACGGAGCATCATGGCCAGAAGATCTCTGAGGGCGCCAATGAAAATCAACTTTCCGACGAGGCTTTCGACGCCTCCGAATTCCGTGGTTCGATCTACGAATGGTGATTTTTCTTTTTTTCAAGTTTCTGAGAGTCATTTTTTGACTGATATATGTGATACCTCGTATGTCGTACCTTTCACTATGAAAATTCGGTTTCTGCGCACTGAAATTTCAATTTTTTGGGAAAATTTTTAGTGGCCACTTTAGGGTTTTGAAGATTTACTGGCCACTATAGTAGTCGAATTAGTGGCCACTTAAGTGACTGAAATTGGGTGGCCGTTTTAGCCACTCAGACGCAAAATAAAGGCTTCTATTCAGGGGGTTTGAGTGGCCACTTCAGTGCCTTCTGCAAGTGGTCCTTGAGGAACCCCTTAAATGTCCACTAGAGTTTTTCCAGTTAACACAAGAAGTTCGCTTGAAAACCTTGATTTGACGGAAATTTAATCAATTGATTATACCTTCAATTAAATAAATAATGAAACTATATTACAAAAATGCTATAAATATACCGTAAAATATTTCTTAAATAATCTGGAAAAGTCAAATATTTGTATTTCAAGCCTCAACCCCATTTTAAAATTGTAGTTCAATCGAACTTATTGGGAAAAGTTGAAAGGTCAGGGATCTCTGAAGAAAAATGGGCCTTGAAAAAGATAATAATGAGCGAAATTAAGATATTTTTTTACGAGAGAAAAAGTTTTGAAATCTAAAAAAACATTGAACTTTCCCGATTTTCTCAATTTTTGAGCGTTTTTCTCAAGTTTCTTACCTTTCTTCTTTCGAAATATCAATTTCAATGCATCTCAGAAAGTTTTAAATCAGTTTTCTTCAATTTTACGTGTATTTTCAACTGAACTATAATTGTTTTATACAATAAAACTCAATAAAATAGTAACCACAACCACTTTTTCCATCAAAAACCAACCATTCTTGCCATTTTTCATTGTTTGTTACAACGGACACGAATTTGCCCACCTGTCGTCGCTTTGTTTGATCCAAATAGGACAAATTCCCTGTAAAACATCCAACTAGACAGCCACTTGGCAAGTCCTTTCGCAGTAGGGCGCGATTGTGATTTGCGCGGCAAATTAAAGACGTTTGAAATTTGCGTAATTTCTGAATCATCATTTTACGTTTTTTTTTCTGTTTTCTTTTGGATTTTGCGCTTTTTTACTGTTTTCCGTTGGACTAGAGTTTTATTCGAAGTAAACAAGGGTGGGACGAGTATTAAAAATCAGTTTTTCACAAAATTTTTGTGAAAGGAGGTTGGTTATTTGTTTATTTATTTTCATTTGTAATCTGTTGTTCAAGAATTATTGCTCGGATGATTGAAGGTCTCGGAGAACCTGAAAAAGCACTGGAAACTGTTTTTCGCTCCGAATATTTCTTTGAAAGTCGGCTATGCTCCTTTAATCACCCATCAATCCTTTTTTCAATATAGGATTCTTGGACAAATTTTTCGAAAATTGTGATTTTTCAAAGATAATTCGGGACCGTTTCATTACGGCTCCAGTTGAAAAATTTTGAAAAGGGAACAGTTTTTGAAAAAATATCACAAAAAGTGTTTTAAAAGAGTTTTTTTCTAGAACCTCTCAACTTTTAATTTTCAAGCCATTGCAATGAATCAAATTCCTGACACTACCATAAAAGGGCAATAGTTGGCGGGAAAGTAATCGAAAAATGGCGGGAAGAATTGCCCCGTCGGGCTGCCTTCCAGTATAATTGGGCTTTTCTATCGATTCTTCCATTCCGACGCATCTTCCTTCCAGTTTTTTTTTGGGCTCTTTTTTATGTTTCGGATGTTTTTTGAGCTCTTTTTTTCGTGTTATGGAATAATTTTTAGGCTAGGAGACAGAAAAAAATTCGTATCTCTGAACGAGAAAATGTTTCGGAAAGAGAACGATTTTTTTAGAAAAAAAACTTTTAAAAAAATTAATTTTTGCTCTTTTTTTCTCGAAATCATTTGAAAATTGGTTCATAACTTAACTTCAAGCTTTTTTTATAGTTTTTTTACCGTTTTTCAAGCTTCTATTATATTTTTTTCTTCATCAACTGTCTAATTTCATTTTACCTACTGGAATCAATATTTCATCAATTCCTCACAAAAAAATCCCCGGTAAATCAACTCAAAACTTAATTCCCAATCCAATTTCACGTCTCCCAGTGCGTGACGGTCGAATCTCAATGCCATCGACAGAATATCTTGAGAGAAAAAAGGTCCCCGCCGCCACCGGCCAACCCAACACATATTGACTTATCTATCGTTCCTCTTTTCTTCCTATCGATTTCTTCTGTTCTTGGGTTTTGAGTTTGAAAGTTATATGAGGAATATTGATGTTCATTGTTTAATCTTGCAGTAGAAAATGAGAAAAATTGTTGTTTTTTGAAGTTTTTTAGTGGGAAAAATGAGAGATAACGTATGAAAGCTCCCAGTTTCATTGAAATCCAAGTCGAATCGAATTTTCAAACGATATATTTCTGCAATTATAGATTTTTAGTATTAGATACGGAATATATTATAGAAATTCAGTTTTTTTTTGTGTTTCCAAACAAATTTAGATATATTGATCGATAAGTCGAGGTAAATTGACTTTTTCTACGATTTTCATTGGGTCTTTTATGTTTTTTTATAATGGATTTTTTTAGTGTTAAAAAAATCAGGCATATATTAGATTATATGTGTCCTTCTTACATGCTTAAAGTAAAATTTATATTACTCGATTTTAAAAAAATGTCTTCTTTTTAAAGATTTATTCAAATTCTTTCAACATTTTTTTAAAAATTTTTCTAAAACCCTTTCTGGTGGTATGAAAAACACCAGCGAAAATTCAAACGGCGACTTTTTCCGATTTTTTTCATATCGCTAGGTAACTTTCCGACGGCCACCTTTCCGACGAATCTTTTTTTCCGACTTTTTTTCTCGATAAAATCTTCGTTTTAAATCTTCCAATATAAAGTAGGTAGTTGTTTCATGATTAAAAACACAAAGAAATAGGAAAAATGTTTATAGATGTTTTATAAACCGGAAAACTTGAGGGAAAAAAGTCGGAAAAAGATTCGTCGGAAAGGTGGCCGTCGGAAAGTTCCCTAGCGATACGAAAAAATCGGAAAAGTCGCCGTTTGAATTTTCGCTGGTCTTTTTTTCATACCACCCCCTTTCTGATCGTTTTCTCGTTTCTCCTGTTTCTTTTAAACTTGCTCAAGTGTTTAATTTGATTATAATCGCAAATGTGAATCAGAAATTTATATGAAACCAGTTTTTTTATTATATTGCGAAACAACGGGATCACCTATAAATACAGATCAACTTTTTCCTTTTAGCGATTTTTGTGCAGGTTTCGGAGTTGATTACGTATAGTTTGGTACTCAAAACCCTAATTTTCACGATGATTTCCTTATTTTTCTCTTTTGAAAGTCTCATTAAAGTTCAGTTTCAAGTGCAATTTTATTTAGACTCCATTAAAATAATTGAAAAAAGGAAAAAAAAACTGAAATTTTTGACTTTGAAAACTATTTTTGGCGCGAAAAGGAATATATGCTCCATTGAGAAGGCCGGCCGCCACTCGGATCTTTTTTTTTACTTTTTTTCTTTTTTTCGTCGTTTTTTGCGTTTTTGATGTTTTTGGTCGGTTCTTTTCATATGTGACGAACAATTTGTATAATTTTGAAGCAAGGAAAATGATCTTGGTGGTGGAATAATTGAAAATAAAAATAAATCTTGTTTGTTTTTTAAATATTTTTTTTTCTATCATCTTATCCTTTATATTTTGGTTTATCATTCCAACGTAGAGGTTTTTGAGGAATCCCTATTTTTTGATGCGATAATAGATGGTTTAAGGCTATTTTTTTCGGAATAATCTCATATTTTCAATTTTTTTAATCAACTTTTTGACAGTTTTTCTTGAGAAGATATTTTTTCGGCAAAAGTCTATAGAGACGAAGGATCAAATTCCAGAAAATAGACTATAAAGAAGCTTTGACTACTGAAAATTTCAATCCGAAAAGTTTTCCGAATGATATATTCCCGAGGGGAATGAAGCGGTGTCCGTCATTCGCCGACTTTTTTTCATTTCTTTGTTTCCATCGATCTTTCTTCCATGTTTTAAAGCTTATAATTTGTGAAATTGGGAAGTTTCTTTTCTCGTAATTAGCCTTTGAAGGGTTTTGAATCGATTTGTTCGTGGAAGTGGAGAGAGACCGATATGTAAACAAATGAGCGGCCCTCACAAGTTTTGCCGAGTTCCTTGAGCTTTTTGGAACTTTTCTTCTGTCTGTTGCTAGTTTTTGTAGGGAGTCCATGAGCACATAGGGAAGAGAGAAACATTAGATTGAAAAATTTTGAACTAAATAATCATCAAATGATACAGAGAAGTGAGTCTTTAGATTCAAAAAAGCAGAAAATCTAAGGGTACTCATGATTTTACTAGTGATCGGAGGAGTATAAAATCGAGAAAAAGAAAAAAATTTTTTGATTAGATAAACTTCATTTTTTTCAAGTTCAAAGTTGAAAGCTGAAATTTGTATTTTATTCAGAAAATCAACACAAAATGAATATTTTTCCCTTTTTTCGAATTTTTTTTTTGGTTTTTTTAGTCCAGCTATGACTCAATAGTGTCTCACATGAAAAGTAACCGATAAAGTTTATTTTGAAATTTTTTTTTTTTTTTGTAACAGATATTTGATATAATTTTTGCAAATTATCGATGATAGAATCAATTTTTTTCTGTTCCACTGCACACAAAAATAGTTGAATTTTTCACTGAAATGAGTTTTTTTGAGATTTTTTTCAAGCGTTTAGTTGATTATAAACAGGTTTCTTTCCAATTCATCATCAGTATTTTTTTAAAGTTTTTTTCAAAGAAGCAATTCGAAAAAAATTTAGTTTTTTTGAGGCTCTTGAAGTATTCAGTTCATTATCAACAGCTTCCTTCTTGATTTTTTTAATAAATTAAGAGGTTTAATTTGACTTTTTCTAGCCTTTTCTAAGAATCAAATGGAGATTCTTGTACTCAAAAATGCGATAAAAGTTGTCAACTTGATATTTTTCCACCCTCCAATGTTTACTATTATTTTGGCGTTCGTTTTCGCTATCGTCGCAAAAAAAAGAACTTTTTTATCTCACGCATGCATTGGATTGCATTGCGTGACGGCCCACAAAAGGCTCTTTTCTTCCCTTTTTTTTTACTTTTTCGGTATGACGCATCCCGTTTTTTGGGGGATTTTGGGACTGTTGGGAAAGTTTTGGGAGTGTAGATTTTCAAGTTTGGTCCTTTTTTGAACAGGTTTTGATTTTTTGGTAAGCTGATTATTTATCACTCTTCTGTTTTCATTTATAATTTTTTTTTTGATTCGAAGCCGGCGGATAGTTGCGAAATTAACAGCAAATCTCTGTTAAAAATATTTTTTTAAAGAAAAAACACATTTTTTTAATTAAAAAAAGTTCTGAAAAAAAAGCTGATTAAAGAAGTGAATGGATTCCTAAATTTCTATTTTTTTCATAAAATTTATGGAAAAAAAATGGGCCGGAAGACGAGTTTTTCTATATGATTTTGTAGTCATTAAGCGTTTTTTTTTCCAGCTATTTTAAATTTTTTCTTGTAAATTTCAAATTTTTTTTTAAATTTGGCGATCTGAACTGTACGTTTTAATCAAGGTAGAAACTGGTCCCTTATAGGGGCAACCTTGAACGCTCCCCTCAAGGGACCACTAAAGCTTGAAAAAGTGGCCCCTGTAGTGGACATGATAATCGATTATTGAGAAGCATTTTCATGCGGAAAAAATTAATAAATCAGCGTTCATAAAAAAAGTGAAGGATTGTTTAAGCAAGTTTGTCTTTTTTTAATATTAAAACTTGAGCTAAATTTAGAAAAAATCCTTTAGGGACCACTTGAGCTTCATAGCCTTATCAGTAAAACCCTCAACCCCTATAAAGGCCCCTTTTTTTGTCCCGTAGAATGATTTTTCTCCCGGATCCCTCTAGGGATCACTCTGACGCTCCTGAGTAGATTTGAAAATATTTTTTTAACTTTGTACTTTTTTTTTTTTAAAAGTGATAGGCTTTTTTGTGCCCCTCCAGTACACTTTCCTCGCTTTTTTTCATCTTTTCCAATTTTTCCCCATCAGAAAAGACGATTTCCAGGCGGTCTCCACTCGCCGTCGCCTCAATCGAACCTCACCGAGCCGAACTCGCCGCTCTCGTTGAGCATCGCCAGCTCGAACAGCAGCCGAAGCCGATCGTTTGGCCTCACCTCCGAGGAGTCCAACTCCGTCCGCAGAAGCATGTCGTCAGTGAGGCGACCCACGCCTGCCAAACCTTCTGGTTCGGGTTTTTTAAAGTGTTTTTGATGATTTTTATTGATAGGATGTAAATATTTCAAATAAAAATAGAAGAAAAAGTTTTTTTTCGCAACCTTAGGTATCGAAAACTCGGAACAAAAAGCAGGGAGTACAAAATTTTAACTTTTGAAATGTTAAACTTTGATTTTTTACGCTCCTGTTTTGATTTTTTTAATGATAAATTGATTATATTCTTATTGAAATTAACGGAAGATTTTTTTAATTTAGAAGCCATTGGTGCGATATTTTTGGTTGGAAAATCCAGGCAATCTAGTTTTAAATATAAAAACTTGAAACTTTGACCTTTTTGCTAGGTTTTTTTACAAATAAAACATGAAGATTTTTGATGAAAAAGTATGGAAAGAAAATTTTCAATTTCGAAGCTTCAGGTGTCATTTTTTTGTTATAATTTTTTTGAAGAGTGAAAATCGGAATGTTTTTTTGAATCTTTTAACCCCATATGTGAATTTCCATTTTAAAAACTGTTTTTTCTACTTATTCATAATTTTTTCAAAATACTGTAGCTTCAAATTTAAAGAAGGTTTATTTGAGCTTTTTAGAATATTTTTGAGTTTGTTTTTTTGTTTGTGGAAATCTACAATATTTGAAGGATAATTTGAAAACTTCCGATTTAAAGTACATTTTTCCAAAAAAGATGGCTGCATTTTTAAGTGCCCTCGAAAAAATACGTAAATTTACTAATTTGTAACCTTATTTCGCAACTTTCGGTGAACTTCCCCTAAAAGTTTGAAATTAACCCGTTTGATAACCTCATTAACCGATAAATTGCCGTGTTAGGCCTCCCTCAACCGATTTCCAAACGACGCTCCAGCACAGGTACAGTTTTCTGACGTGTTCATTTGGGCATTTTTGAACTTTTCCCTTGATTGAAACAAAAAATATAAATTTTCTTCAAGGGAAAAGCTCAAAAATCATCACGGGCCTTTTTTTAACCACAGTTTGGAGTGTTTTTTTTTCCGTACACTTTTGGTTTTTCATTATCGAAACTAACATTTTTCTTAAGATTTTTGTGAAACAAACGTTTTTCAACTTATGAGGTGATTTTTGTATGTATGAACTAATATTTTTCATTGATTTTTATCAGATTTCCGATGCACTTTTTGACCATAAATTGGATTTTTATTGAAACTAGTTTCTCACTCTATGCCAATGAGTGCATTATTTTTCAGTGAATACTGCAAATTAACATTAAATTGCCTAACTTTAACTATTTTTTTGAGGAGAAAATGAAAAAAATAGAAAAAAATTTTTCAGCTTTTTCTGTCTTAAAGTGTGATTTCTTAGTTTTCTTTTTTCTGAATAGACTTTTTATCGATAATTTTTATTATTTTTCAAGCTCAAAAATTCGTTTCGTTTCAGATTTTGCCTCGGGGTCGTTTGAGTATTCATTAAAAATTATCATTTTTTTAAGTTTCCCCTTTAGTTTCAAAGCTGAAAGCTTTCCATTTTATTTTTTTATTATAGTTTTTTTCACTTGGTTTTTCAGTATCATTGAAAAAAATAAAAGATATGTTTCATTTTTTTCTAAAATATCTTCGGAAGAAGAAAAATTTATAACTTTTTTCCAGGTACGGTCGGTGCAGTAAATGAGGACGACTTTAAAAAGGCGTTCAGTCAGGTCCCGAAATGCCAGGTTTTTTTAAAATTTTATTATTTAAGGTTCAAGGTTTCCACAGGTTTACGTGGAGAATGAATAGATTTTTTTTTACGAATTTAGTATTTTAAAATCTGAAGTTGGTATTTTTTTGACTTTTATAAGCTCATTTTTTTCACGTTTCTTATCTGTTTTTCTTGTAGATTAATATTATTTTTTTGTGTAAAATTTAAGATTTTTTTAAAATCTGTTTTTTTGAGCAATTTCACATGATCGAAGAGCTTTTTTTCGTACTCCCAGGAAATTTTTTTCAGTTTAACCTTTTTGAATTTTTAGCGTGATTAAGTATGTTATTCAGCGTTTGTATCTTATTTTAAGGAGTGTGGCGTGGTCAAAGCGATTTATATAGACGTTTTTTTTTTTGCGTATCTAATCAACTTTTGAGGAGCTTAACATGGATAGTAGGATTTTGTGAGGCTTATTTCACGTTTTGAAACTTATTTTTAGGTTTTAAGATGATAAAGTGACTTTTTGCGAATTTTAGCAGAATTCATATTTTGTATTGAGAACTCTAACATGATTAAAAATATCTTTTGAGGCATTTTTTTTGCATTTTCAAATTTTTTTTTTCGGATTTGAACATGTTAAAATGTTTTTCCTTATGTTTTTGAAGGATTAATAAGAGTTTTTTCTCCCTAAAAATATAATTTTCTAGGTTTTTTCACCCCAAGACGTCGTACAACATTGTGAATCGGCGCGGGCGATTCTGGAAAAAACGGACGAAGACTGGTCGAAACGGGTCAATGCTGTCAGTTCCATTGGAAAATCATCTCAAAGACAAAAAATCGATCGATTTCAGCTGAAACTCGTCCGAGCCGTCGTCCTGAACGGAGGAAAAGAGCACGAGAAACAGCTGATCTCGTCCCTGTTGCTCCTGTGCGACGCCATGGAAGTCTCCATCAAAGACCTGAGATCCCAAGTCTGTCGTGAAGCTTGCATCACTTGTTGGTGAGTTGGGGGAATCGTGGGGGTTAAATTTCAACGGAAAATGTTAGGATTTTATCGGATTTAGTGGAAAATGAAGTGGTTTCATGGGTTTTTGTTGTATTTCCTGCGAAAAATGATCATTTTTTGAGCGTTTTGAGGCCTCCTGGAAAGTTTTAAGAATCCAAATTATATATATATATATATATATATGGGGGAATCGTATGAGTATAATTTCAACGAAAAATGTTAGGATTTTATCGGATTTTAGTGGAAAATCAAGTAGTATCATGGATTTTTATCGTATTTCTTGCGAGAAATCGGGTTAGAAGTTGGAATTTTGATTTTTGAATATGAAAATGAGGTGATTTTGGGCTTTTAAGGGGTCGTAGGAGTCAAGTTTGAACGAAATTAGTAGGGATTCCATTCGTTTTTGTTGAAAAAAAAAATTAGTTTTTTGGATTTTCTCTGTATTCCTTGAAAGAGCTTATAATTTTTTGAATGTTCTGAAGTTTTTATAGCTTTTGAGAGATTGTAAGAAGTAATCGTGAACCGAAAAAGAGAGATTTTTCGTGGCATATTTTGAGCATTTTGAAGCCTTGACACCTTTTCTCAAGCAAAGTCGGAATTGTGGATAATGGCCGCTAAAAGGGAGAGGCTCAAAAAAGGCCGCAGAAAGGCAGCAAAAAAGTCCATTTATCCAGCCTCCCCTTTTTTTGGGCTTTTAAAGGCTCAAAAAATGGTGAGATAGTCTTTTATTGTATTTCTTGCAAGGATAAGTCATTTGTTGAAACCTTCGGAGTTTCGAAAGCTTCTGGGAAACCGTATAAGTCAAGCTTCAACGCAAAAAAAAAAATCGGACTTTAAATGCTGAAACTGAAAAATGAGGCAGCTTCTTGGGTTTTCCTTAGTATTTCTCGTGAAAATTAATCTTTTTTTAAATTTTTGAAATTTTGAGCTTTGAAAAATGAGATGAAAAAGGACTTTCAAAAAAATGAAAACTTCATGGTTTTTCGGCCGATTTTGAGATGGTCGATTTTCAATTTGAAACAGTATTTTTGAAATTTTCAGAACGAAAGATTTTTAGAAAGTTTATTTTTGTTATCTTTTTTTCGATAACATTTGAAATTTTTGCATTTGCAGCTACCTCCTGGAAGAGTTCGGAATGTCTCTGTCCCGATTGGGCGAGGCCGTCCTGCCCCAAGCTCTGGCCCAAGTTCCCGTTTCAACCAAAATCATGTCCACTTCGGGAGCCACTCTGGCGCAATTCGTTGTTCGGGTTCGTTTCGGGAAATGATGAGAAAAAAAAAGAGTTATAAACAAAGAAATTTTTTCATTTCGATAGTGTGACGTTTAAATCAGGAACTGATGATGATATACAGATTTTACAAAAAAGGATAATTTTTGGATAATTTTAAAGATCTGTACAGTACGGGCGGTTGTGAACTGGAAAAATATTTAGTGGTCACTATAGGATTCTGAGGTTTTAGTGGCCACTTAAGGGGTCGATGGATCAACATAACTGGTCCAATCTGTTTGTTTTAAAAATATCAGAGTTACTGGATGAAAACTACTGAAGTGGCCACTAAAAAGAAAACCTCTATAGTGGCCACTAAAACAAAAAATAGTGGCCACTATAGAGGTGAGTTTGGTGGCCACTTTAGTGTCCTCTCCAAGTACTCCTTGTCGAGCCTCTATAGTGGCCACTAAAAATTTTCCCAGAGTCTAAAATTTTGAAAATGCCTTTAAAAACTTTTCTAAACCGAAAAAAGCTTCATTTTCACTAGGAATTTACAAATTCTTTTAAAAAATAACAAAAGACTTTAATCTGATTTTTTCCAAATTTTAAATCTTTGAACACGAAATTCCTTTTCAGAACGTCCAAACCAAGCAAATCTACCAGACTGTCGTCAATTCTAGCTCCTCCAAGGCCAAGGAACTCAGAAAGTTTGAAAATTGAATACAAAAAAAAAAAAAATTGAAAAATGCTTTTTCTAGGCAAGTTGCCAGCTTGGTTCTTTTGATGCTGACGACCTGGGACCAGACGATTTTGCAACGTCATATGCAGTCGTTGATCGTCCTTGTCAAGGTGAATTCCACCTTCGGAAAAAAATCGGGAGGAATCAATGGAAATTTTGGCTTGTTTTCGAAAGACTACGGAACTTAAAAGGACTGAAATTGAAGAATTGGGGCTTTTCAGGCACCTGCAGTTAAAAAAAAAAAAATCCCAAGTGCGTAGGGGATATGAGAAAATGATATTTTAGGCAGTTTTTGAACGGTAAAAAAATCAAAAAAAAAATTTTTTTTTTCGATTACAGTCAACGAATAAGCTGTCCATATATTTCTACTGACTCATGAGAATATTTTCCATCTCGAAAAATAGCCTATACAGATCCTATGGTAGCGAAAAATTAACCAAATTTCAACTTTTTAAGTTCAATAAAACTTTCGAAGCGAAATTTCTTGATTAATTGTCTGAAAAATTGGTAGATTTCTTGACAGGGAACAACAGAAAAAAAGCTAGAACCGGAGGAATATGAAGAGAAAAATAAGTAAAAAAATAAGGATTTTTTGTTCTTGGCGGGAAAATTGGTTCAGTTTGGAAATTTTTAACTTTTTTTTTTTTGAATTCGTGTAGTCATATTTCTTCAAAAGTTTGTAAAAGCAGACGATTTCAAAGGTTTTTAGTTTTTCTATCATCATTTTTCCATGAATGAATGAATGTTTATTTCGCTCACAGACAGATCTGTGGCGTGGAGGAAGAGAACCATGAAAGTTATATTTGCCTCCACTTCGATAAAGTTCCACTTAAATCTAAAAAAATATTTTTAGGTCGAAATCGAAGAGAATCAAAAAAAGAAAAAGTAATCTATAAACGAGTTGAATCATTATGTGAAATTTGCAGCTTCCTTATCAAAAACCAATTTTTCAAACAACTTTTAAATCTTCTTTGGTCATCCTCAAAAACCATAACTCTGTTTAAGCCGTTCCAGTATTTATACACGCGTTGCGTAATAAAGTTATAGTGAACATGATGGATTGGTGGTGGTTCGAGTTTAAGGCCGTTGCCTCTCAGTTGGTTTCGTCTATTTGATATCGTTTGTAATTTGAATGGAGATGGACACCAATAATAGCCATATATGAACTTATGTGTAATTATGATATCTTTTTCGCAGACGCCTTGTCCATAGAGTGTCTAGAGAAAGGGATTTTTAGTCTTACAGCATAGGTTTCTTTTTGGGAGAAGCCGTTTGTTGAATTTTTCTTTTGAACCGATTCTAGCCTGTTTCATGTCAGATTGGGTCAGTGGAGAGAATATCTCCGATCCATACTCTAAAAATTGGTGAGAATTTTTGGCTTTATAACAGTTCATAAAGTTTTTTTAACGGAAAAAAAGTGAAGCAACGGAAAAAGATTATTGATTATACGAATGCTTTTTTTGACTATTATGTCGATATGATGATGCATTTTCAGATCGGAACTGAAATTAACTCCTAAATCTCTAATCACCTCTTGTTTGGGGATGGATTCCTCTCCTATTCTATAGTCGTTCCAGATTCCCCTTCTCTTACCATACCGCACATAGACGCTTTTAGAACTAGAAATAGATAGTTGCCTTTCTAAAAGCCAGTATCTTATCGAGTTAATATCGGATTGCAGCTTGAGGTTATAATTATCAGTTTCTGAGCTTATGAATAATTTTACGTCATCTGCATAAATGAGCATTTTGCTATGTTTTACGACACTAGTTATATCATTTATGTATATCAAGAAAAACAACGGTCCTAAGCAGCTTCCTTGTGGAACCCCAGACAACACCTCGGTTTCGTTGGATACCTCATCATTAAGGCGGACAAATTGAGTTCTATTTGTTAAGTACTGTGAAAACCATTTGTGTAAGCGACCTACACACCCATAAGCTTTTAACATTTTAATGAGCCTCCTATGCGTGACTGAATCGAAAGCTTTACTAATATCTAAATAAACAACGTCCACATTCTGATTTCTACTGGCGCACTCGATTAAAAACTTCTGTTTTTGAAGAAGTTGCGTCGTTGTATTTCTATTGTTGAGAAAGCCGTACTGTGAATCAGAGAGTATATTGTTGCTCCATAAGTGATTTCTTAAACTTCGGACAGTAATAGATTCGAAGACACGACATGGAACGCATGTTAGGCTCACAGGTCTGTAGTTTTCCGCTTTTTGAGGGTTTTTTTTTTTGAAATTTAGTCTAACTATTGATTTCTTCCAAAGAGAAGGCAATATTGAGGTATCCAATGACTTCTGGAATATTAATGATAAAGGCAACGCTAGGGGAAGGGCAAGTTTTTTACATAAAATTGATGATAAGTTATCTGGTCCGGATGAGTAAAGAGGTTTTAATTTTTTCAGTGCTTCATATACAACATGAGGTTCTACCATCTGTTTTTCTATTGAGATTTTTTTTCGAAAAAGATTATTATCCCGTGATTTTTTGCGAGTTTCGAAATTTTCACTGATTTTCTTAAATTTCGTTTTCTTTTTCATTCTTTGACGGTAATTTTGGGGCTCGGAAAGCTTCCTGGAACACGGCTTTGGTATAGAAATAAATAGTATTTGGACGTGATTTGTTTCATTCCTTCAAATCGCTTCTTTTTCGAACTTTTTTGAAGCAGTTTTTATCCAAAGGCAATTTTCAGAGTGGAATTTGTGACGCGGACCCGGACACGAGGCAAATCGGCAGAAATTGCTATCACAGGATGGAGGAAGTCTTCCCGCAACAGGCTAAGGACCTCTTTGCGGTCGGTTTTCGGAACTTTTTTCGAGAAAAAATGGATGTTTACTGATGTTTAACTATACTCAGGGATTCTAGAGTGGTCCCTATAGGGGTTAGGGGTTGAAAAAGTGGCCCTTATAGGGGTAAAATTAAGGTGATCCCTATAGGGGTTTAGGGCCTCACTTTTTAGTCCCTAAAACTTAAGTGGTCCCTATAAGGTTGTCTCATTTTTATTTAAAAAAACGCTTATTCATTCATTTTTTTTCATAGAAAGGCTTCTTTTAGAGTTCACTTGCTGAAACCTCTATAGGGACCACTTTTTGCAAGCTTTAGTGGCCCCTAGGTCGATCAAGTGTTCCCTAGAGGGGTCCCTCCAAAGGCCTCTAATGTTGCCCCTATAGGAACCACTCTGGAGTTCCTAAGAAATTTTAGAGGTCAATTAGGTAAATGCGAAGACGGAAAGATTGAAAATGAGGAGTTTTAGCTTAGGAGCTCCAAAAATCATTTCTGAACCTTATTTAAAAAATAGCCTTCAAAATTATACCGCCAGAGCAAATTTTCAATACAGAACTTTTCTCCTTTTCTTGTTTTTCACTGTTTTTTCACAAGACTTTTCGAATTTTGGCAAGTTAACTTGGATTTTGAATTTTTCCTCGTTCAGTCGCTGGAGCCGATGCGACAGAAGCAACTCGGCGGCAACGCGTCCGCGGCATCGTCCTCGCAGTCGTTGAACAGCGACCGGGGTGCCATGCCTTTGAACAACCGCCTCGGAACTCTCGGCGTCAGGAATAATGGTGATTTTTAGGGATTTTAGGGATTCGAGCTGAATTCCCTGTTTCAGCGTTCCTGAACCAAAGATCCTCGTCGGCGATCGACCCGAAGAGCGTCCGGATGGGAATGACGCCGCTCCGAGGGGCCCTCAATAGACCCAGGCCTGGATTCCCGGCCACTTCCTTCGATAGATCTCCTGGCGGAAGTTCGTCTTTTGTAATTATTCAAAGAATCATATGCATTCAACCTAAGTGACTATATCGCAGCGGGCTGCAGGCGATATAGCTAAGGCTTTTTTCTGCGATATCGCTAAAGTCTCGCCGCGAAATTGGTAAAGTATCGCTGCGATATCGTCAAAGTCTTGTCAAAGACTTGCTGCGACATCGTCGAAGTCTCGCTGCAATATTTTTAAAGACTCGCCGCGATATCGTGAGAGTCTTGCTGCGATATCTTCAAAGTATCCGTGCTATTTTGTCAGAGTCTCGACGCGATATCGTCAAAATATCGCTGCGATATCGCTTTTTCTCAGAAATTTTAAATCAAGAAGACAAACGTTCGCTTTATTTTTAAGTTTTATGATGAAATAAATCAAATTAAAAAAAACTTTTTCAAAGAGCGTTATAGCGCAAGAAAATTGCAAGGTCGCACAGGCGAGCGATATCGCTCGCGGCATAACATTACTCTCGCTGCGACGCATTTCATAATTAGGAGCGTAACTTTCAAAAATCGAAAAAATAAAACCACTTTCCGGCTTCAAACTGAGAAAAATTGATGGTTAATGGAATCCCTTGCTGTTTCATCAGCGTTGTAGTCTGTAGTGCGATTCATTTTGAAATATACAGCATTTTTTTGGAATATTGTCTAATAAGAGGGCTTTTAAGAGTTGAACACGTATATTAAGAGAAAAAAATAATCAGAACCGGATTTTTCCTTTCTAAAAATTTATTTTTTTCTGGTTATTTCTGACTTTTTATCAGATAATAGGATCAGACGTATTTGAAAAACGTAAAGGTTTTTTTGGAGCATAATTTTCTTTAAACTCTTTTTCGAGATCCACTCAAACATAGATTTCCAATTGCCGAAACTATATATTTATTCTGAAAAAAAATTTGCTTCCAAGTATAAATTTCAATTATTAGCCAAGTGAGTCTTTTTTTGCTAGAAGTGAAGGATTCTAAAGAGTATGCTCCGAAACCTCCCGAATTTCAGCCCAATTCGCTCGTCCCGGAATTGGAATCCCTTCGAGAGGCGTCGCCGGGGCCGCGAGACCCGTCGCCACGCCGACCAAAAAGAGTTCCACTTCTTCACAACGTCAGATTTCAAAGAAATTTGAGAAGTTTCAGCTAGAAAAAGTTCTAAAATGCGTTGGATCATCAGAAATTTAAAAAAAATCTTGAGCTTGATGAATCTTTGACACGATTTTGGGGCTTCAAGTGGGCACTTGAGAGGTGCTACTGGACTCTCAAGGGGTGCTCACATCCCTTAAGTGATCACTAAAAGTAATTTCGTCAAGTTATGGCCCTCCTTGATTTTTTCGCTAAAAAAAATGATGAAATCGAAAAAATCAAAGCTTAACAAGGTTTTGAAACGATTTTGGTGCTTCAAGTGTACACTTAAAAAGCGCTCATAACCCTTAAGGGATCCCTTTTTACGGAAAAAAAACTGAAGCTTCACGAGGTTTTGAAAAGATAAGGCGCTTCAAGTGGGCACTTAAGGGAAATTCGTCGATTTGTGGTCGATTTCTAATTTTTATCTTGTAATAATTTTTGATAAACACATTTTTCTTTCTTTATCGTAATTTGAGTCGTAAAAGTAAAATAAAATCGAAATTGAACCTAAAATGTCAGTCAAGTGGTCACTAAATTGGTTTATTAAACGGAGAATATTTAAATTTTTTTGTTAGATTTTTCCTATCAAGGAAAAATTGTTATTAATTTTTTTAGGTAACTTCCCTTAGAAAAAAATTGTATTTCAATAAAGTTGCTCCACTTTTTTTTTGATTTTTTTGAATTATTTTCTCCTTTTTTTAGCCGGATCTCGGAACGGTTCGCCGCCAAGGAGTGCCGAGCACACGAATGGATCCAGCAGAGTCCCCAGGACTTCTTACGGTTTTTCTATTTTTATATCTCTGTTTCAATGGGAGATTTAGTATTTTTTTCAGTGTTGTGTTGTCAATTTCGTCCAGTCTTTTACATGATAATAAGCCTTAAATTTTCAAGATGTTTTCTCCTCTAAGTGATTTATACCAATGCAAAGGAATTTTATAGATTTATTTATTGATTTAAAGATCGAAAAAAATCTTTCAAATCCAGTTTCAGAGTAAAAATATTATTTTACGATTAATTTTTTTCCTTTTTTTCTGTGAGAGAGAAAAAGTTAGCGCTGATACTGCAGTAGCTTCTTAAAAAAGTAATAGAATTTTCGTTTTTTCTTGGTGGATTAGGGAAAATCGGTATTTTTTTCACCTTATCATTGAGATAAAATCAGTTTCAAAATTATTTTTTTAAATTTTTTTCGGAACCAGGGAAATTTCGCAGTTTTTTTGACTAAACCGTGATTCTTTTAATGCCTTTCTCGATTTAGAGGAGCTTTTTGGAGCTTCAAATTGTCTTAAATTTCTTGAAATTGCGTTTTGACTAGGGATGTACTGATAAGAAAATCAGGGAATAAAAAAATGACAAAATAACTTCAATAAGTGTTTAGGAAACGATAGAAGGTCGGGCAGCGGTTTGGCGGCTTCGACCTTTGGAAGCTCCGCTTTTGATACAAACAAAATGGTTCGGGCCCTCAGTGAATTGGTAATCATTCATTTGAATCTTAGTTCAAGCGAAAATTCCATAACTTCTCCCCCCAAAAAAAAAAAATTGCAAAAAGTTGAAGCAAAAGTACCGTCTTTCTTTTTTTTTAAATCAGGGTTGTATGGAAATTGAATATTGTATTTGGATTAGGCTGAATGAAAAAAACTGGTTTTTTTCAGAATCAAAATGCGGACGACGACTTCTTGTTGCCGGTCAGGGAGCAGGAATTCAAGTGAGTTTGGAGACCAAAAAAAAATTTTTTTACCGACTTTTTTAAAGATAAACGCTGAAAAGTAGCCGCTTTTTCAAAATTTTGAGGATTTCGAACCAGAAAAGGTCGAAGAAAACTCGTTTTTCAGGATCGAATTTTGAAATTTTTGAATTTGAAGCTCCAATTTAGCATCAAAAATCATATGAGTTGGGAATTTTTTTAAATTCAGAGTTTCTATGAATTTATTTCTAGTTAAAAAAATTTGCATTGATAATTCCAATTTTTTTTTTTTGTGAATTTTTTTCAAAGCCTTTTCATAACTTTTTGGCATTATATTCAAGCCGACTTTTTTCAAAAAATACAATAGTCAATTTTTGAAAAATTTCAAATTTTTTTTGCCCGATTCAGGTTAATTTTCTCAGTATTTGATTTATAAATTCAAAGAAATCATCAACTTTTGCCCGATTCAGAATCGAATCGGCCCGATTGGAAAGCGCCTTGAGGTCAACGGTGGCGACGGCCTCGATCAACGACAGGAAAGAAAGTCTCCGGGTACTCTCCACCATTGTGACGTGAGTTTGGAAAGTACGCTCTGTTGAGAATCCGCTCAGAAAATCATCGAAAATAGTAAATTTTTCGTAAAATATTAAGAAGAGTTTTTTCCAATGAAATTTGAGGACTTTTGGTCAAAAATTATATTTTTCTCAAAAGGGATAAATTTTTTATTTGTGTATCTTCAGAGATCCGACGTTGCCCGAGCCAGACGTAAGAAAAATTGGCGAAGCTCTGGACAAATTGGTCGCCGAGGGAAATGTTCATGTGAGTTTGAGAGGCGCAGAGAAAATGAGAGATTTATGACATCAATTAAAAAAAAAAAATTGAAATCAAGGGTTCTAGAAGGTCATTTTTTATAGTTCTATCGTTGAAATGACGTCAGTAACATATGGTCTTTTCAAGTGACGTCATAGCTCTCGAATGATACGACGTCATTTAAAATATCTCTCTGGAGTTGTAGTCTTCTGATTGGCTTGTCACGTAATTAGGGGGCGGAGCCTAAAGAATACCTTGAAATTCGAAGTATTCAGGAGGACATTTGGTGACGTCATAGTTGTCCAAAGAAATGACGTCATTTTCCTTGAGGTTCCTGATTTTTAAGAATGACGTCATAGATAGGAATAAGAAAAGGCGTATTTAAAAAAAAAGGTAAAGAAAAACTTTGAATGTTCAAATTTGCATCAGAAATAGTTTCAATGACGTCATTGGACACTTTGGTGACGTCATCATTATCTTTGTCAAATAAAACATTGAGCTCCTGTTCATACGCTTTCCGTTGTATTAGGTATATCTATTGGAAATGAAAATTTAAAAGTCTTCGGAAAGCCTATGATGACGTCATAATAACCTTCATAAAGTTGATTGTTCAGCTCCTGGTCATACGGTTTCCCTTTTATTAATTATATCTATTGGAAATGGACTTCAAAAAGTCTTCTAAAACTTTATAATGACGTCATGAAAGGATTTGATGAAGTATGACGATAATGACGTCATAATAACCTTAAAAAGCTTAATTGTTCAGCTCCTGGTTCAAGCCCTCGAAGCGACGGCGTCTTTCGTAAGAGTCCACCATTCAAAGCTTTCTTCCTGGCTCCCCATGTTCCTGGGACGCCTGGTCACCAAAATGAGCAACATGATGTTGCCTCACTTCAAAGTGACCTCTCAAGAGGCCAGGAAAACTCTAAAGGGACCATTTGCAGACGCAGTACGCGACGACGAAAACGGCGATTTTGTCGTCGTTCGACCCGCAGCAGCAGCTCACCGCCGTGTGTAAATACATCACCGAGCCGACGAATATGTTGGCGCCGAAGGTAAAGGGTAAAAAAAAATGAAACAGCTTGAAAAATTGAACTGAGAATGAGAATAAAAAAACGGATTAAATGAGCTAAAATAGGTTTATGTGAGCTCAAAATGAGGCAAAATGTGCCCAGTTGAGCTTCAAAAAAGAAAATTGAGGTCTTGAAAGTTTTAAATTTCAATAGTTTGTCAAGTGAGCTCAAAATGAGACAAATCATGTTCAGTTGCGTTTTAAAAAAAGAAAATGTTAGTTTTCAAAGTGTTGGTCATGAAAAGTTTGCATAAAACTGATTAAAGAAGCTCAAAATCAGTCAAACTAAATCAAAAGGTGCTCAGTTGAACCTCAATTAAAAAAATAGCCATTTTATAAGTTTTAAATGGGGAAAGTTTGACAAAAAGCGGCTTATATGAGCTAAACTTGGTTTTTGTGAGCTCAAAATGATGCAAAATGTGCCAAATTGCGTTTCAATTGAATATACTTTGATTTTTAAAGCTCTAGATGGGAAAGTTTTGCTTAATAGCTGTTCAAACGAGCTAAAATATGTTAAATCGAGCTCCAAGTCAGTTAAATTAAGCCAAGATAATTCTAGCTACGCTTTAAAAAATTTATTGAATGAAACATTTTTTAAAGTTTCAAGTGGGAAAGTTTTGCTTGAATGGATTGAAATTCTAAGTCTTGGTTGAATTAGGCTCATTTGCGCTCCATTGAGAATATTTCAGCTCCAAAATACCGGTTGAACATAGTAAGCCTTTAAAAGATCATTTTTGATCGAGAATTGAACGGACAAATTTAAAAAGGTTAAAAAAGGGACATTTGATAGTTACTGTGCCATCTACAGATAAAATTAGAACGCTCCAAACACATTTTTCCAGGCGAAGGCGACGATCCTGCAGTATCTGGACGACTTGCTGAAGACCTACATGGAGCACGGAGCTTCCTATAATTCTCGAGAAGTTCAAGGAACCGTCAAGAAGATCTTCCAGTGGCTTGACGATCAGAGAAGCGCCGTGGCTCATCCGGTGAGGATAGGATAATATTTTTATCCGTGGAATATTGTTCCTTTGGAGCTATTTTTACATGATTTTTGAGAGTTTTGAGCTAAAACGCGCTAAAAAAAAAGAGTTACCTTAGAATTTGCTGAAAATTAGATGAGAGGTACTTTAGAGCGTCCAGATTCTCACTGAAATGAAATTTAGAAGATTTTCGTTTTTTTTTCGATTTATTAAGCTCCAAAGATTTGGAAACCGATATCTTAACTGTAAAGCTTGACTAGAAATCGGAGACTGTGAACTTTTTTTTTTTTTTGGATTCGGTGGCCTAGGACTTCTCTCAAGAAAGATATTATTTTTTGTGAAAATCTAAGGCTTTTTCTTTTTTTATGAGCTCGTGAAGCTGAATACTGTTCTTCAAACTCACCAAAGCCAGATTTTTATTCAATTTTTCTCACAGCTCTGCGAAGAAGTCCTCTGCGACCTGTTCGCCGTGAACGCGGCCGACTTCTCGATGATGTTCACCTCCTTCGACCCACAATATCGCGACCTGGCCTACAATATCCTGCAACGCCACGGCCACAGTGAACACAGCGCCACGTCCTCGGCAGCTCATCATATGTGAGTTTGAAAAAAGAGGATAAAAGACGAAAAATATCCCTTTATATTGGGGAGAGCTTTGAAACGTCATATCTGCGCTCCAAAATATTTTCCTTGAAAATTATTGGTTTTCTGTGACCAAGAGGTCAAGATCTACATACCCTCAAAAAATGAGCTCCATCGGAGACACTGAAATTTCCAACTTTTGAGGGCTTTTTTCTAACTTTTTTCACAGACGTATTGGGCAATTTTTGATACCAGATTTGGAATCAGCATGAAAAACTACATCTAGAATATGTGGTCTCATTCAGAAGCCCCACTGCTTCCAAAGACCATTCTCTAGTCGGAAAATGTCTCTGAAATTACTTGTTATCAGTTTTTCCCGAAGGAATCACGTGAATCACTTCCGTCTATGAGAAAATGAAGCGAATCTGGTGAAATACGTCCAAAAATGCGTTCAAAGTAGTTCCTGAATATTGATATTCCTGTTTTGAATTTATTCCCAATATTGCGATTGAGTTCGAAGAAATAAAATCAAAACGATGAGAAGCCGAAAAAATCGTTTAAAGATCCTGAAAATCAAAAAAATATTATTTAGAAAATGATTCTCGAAAATCGCGTCACCTAGAGGAATATGCGCTCCAACGCTAAAATACGAGATTTTTTGGTTTTTCGGGATATTTGGCGATCAAAAGGTCAAGATGGAGAATTACAATTGTTATGGGACGCCTCAGATTGTTATCAAAGCGATCCAGCTTTTCTTGTTCTTGAAATAATTTTTTAAATTTTTCTTGGATAAAATAAGAGTTCATTCCTCTCCGTGAAAATCGCGTTTTTCTATTTTTTGAGAGGCTCTCAACTTCAGAATAATTTGTGGTGTTTCAAAATTTGAAACACTTTTCGCCTTAATGCATTTCCTGTTGGCAGCTTTAATGAAATTACTAAAAATATTTGAGTTATTCAAATTTGACTTCAGTTTGTTTATTAAAACTCAAATTATTTTACCATTTTCTTTCAAAAGCCTCAGAACTCTAGTCAAGCGGTTAGATTTGAGAAAAATGAAATACTGGAGGGATATATCAGAATCCGTATCAAAAAAAAAAGAAAAGTTTTCCTCCCATTTGAAGATGCCTCCCCAATGCATTTCCTATGTGCAGCTTCTCCCCTGAGGCATCTTTGCCCTCACTTTTCTTCCCTTTTTGAACGGCTTATCCACTCCTCGACGCCTTTTTTCGTTTGTTTTTAAGCTTATAAGGAAGTTCCGATTGATTCTTGGCCCGTTGAAATGTATAGTCGCACGTTTTGATAGTTTTTAGGGTCTTGAGAGGAATTTTTTAATGGAATTTAGTGGTTTTCGAAATGTTTACAAGTTTCAGGGAGTGAGTCATTTTGATTTGTTGGAAATTTGGAAGCTTTGAATTTTTTTTACTTTTAAATTTTTTTTTTTCAATTATTCCAATATTTTTTGCCATTTGCATTTTTCGAACTGCATTTTCAGGACTCGTTTCTTTTTTTCTGCTTTCAAATCTTCTCTTTTTTTTTGTTTCTTCTTAGAAGGAAAAAGAGCACCTGAACAAGGATAAATCAACTCGTCAACGAACAGTAAATGGAGAGAAAAACGGCTGTTATTTATAGATTTCTAGTCTTTTTTATTTCCTCAAGCCGAAAGGACGTTGGTGGCACTCGACGACTTCGACCTCGACACGTAGACTTGGATTATATGTTTCTGGAAATCCATAAATTGTTGAAATGACCCGAAACTTGGTTTCCTTCATTCAGAAGAAAGATAAGCCGATACATTTTTTTTTAAGCTTTCGATTTTGAATTGATTTGTTTTTCTTTCAAATTAAGAACGAAAGTGTCAAATTCCGGAAAACTAAAGTACTTTTTCGAACAAAAATGAAAAACTGTAGGTGGATTCAAGGCCTTAAAAGAGAAAATCTTGAGAAATTCAGGCGTCTTAAAGTTCCAGCTGACTAGGACGCAGAAAGAACAGATAATTTATTTTTAAAAAAATTCTAAAAAACAAAATTTTGGCCACTTATTCTCGTAATTATGACAATTTGTCAGAAATCTAGCCTCAGTTTTCCTTTTTTGTGATTATTTTTCTCCAGAAAAATGTTCTTAACATTTTCCAACAACCCAGCGCGCAAGTCGTTTTCGGTCGGTTGAAACAGTTCAATTTATTTTTCCCGAAGTTTTTTTGGATTCAAAGCAAGCAGCTCTGTTTTTAAGGTTCAAATTTTTAAATATATATTCAAAAAAATTGCGCCCGACTTTTTACCTACTTTTCTATTTCCTATTCAAACTTGAGCTCATGATTTTTTTTTTCACGGGGTGCCTTGACAGTTTTTCAGGTTAGATGTGGAAAAATTATTTCTTCGTCCTATTTTCAGTCACATTTTCAATGCAAGACCTTCCAATAACGAGCCGAAAAAGAAAAATCATTAAAACCCCATTTTTCCAGGGGACCTTCCTCGGTGGAGAACGAGTGCGTTCGGACGTCGATCAGCTCGACTTCGGCCCAAATAACGGATTTCGTCGGCCAAACGGCGCACCGACTCGGAAACGTCCTCGGAACCTCCTCGCCGGCCCCGATCTCCAACGGAGGCTTCCATCAGAACCCCTCTCTGGGATCTGTCAACGCTACCTATAGTTCGTTTGCGACCAGGACTCGGAAAACGTCCGGCTTTTCCAGATAGCTCGCCGAAAGCCTCCGCCCTGAGCAACGTCTCCGACTGCGGCGACATGCAGAACTATCTGAACAGCAGCAATGGGTCTCATGATATGGTAGGTTGTAATTTTGTAAGGGCTGGTTGATCTAGGACTATCAATTCAAGAGTAGGAGCCAAGGATTATCTGTCAGGCGACAGTCCGCAATATGCCGTCGCGTGTATGCACACTCCGGATACTTTTTCTCGCAAGCATGAGCATATATCCGTTTAGAGATCATGGTAAACTCGGAGATAACTGAATCCTACTCTTCATGTTCCCTTTGTACTGACCTGCCAATCCAACAGAAAACAGGCCTTAGACATTGTGTAGAACGAGGAGAGTACCAGTCTCTCCAAGTACCGTGCTCTCTAACCGTTTATTTTTATCTCTTTTCATATCATTTTTCATCAGCTCTCTCGTCCATAAATATGTTAAAAACGCCAGAGTGGTCCCTGTAGGGGCTAGGGAGAGAAACTGCACCTCTAGGGGACGAAAAAGTGTTGATATTTATCCCTCAAAAACGCTATCCATTAAGTTTTTCGACATTCTTCTCCTCAGTCCATAAGCATGCCCTCTAAGAGCCAAGTAAACCTTAAAAAAGAGATGAAGTGGTCTCTAGAGGGGAACCTCCAAGCTTTCTCCTATAGGGGCCTTTCTGTAGTTCGTAAAGAAACTTTTTTCAAGTTAGTCTTCGAAAAAGATCGAATCCCTGTTATTTTGTGAGATCCTATGGTAAGATTCATGAAAATTGGACTTTTTTCAGCGTTTGAAAAAGAAAAAAAAACAAGTAAGTAAAATCGTATATAAATCCATATTTTTCCAAGGTATTCGAAAATACGATCCATTTGGCGCACGATATCGAAAGTCAACATGCCTACGTCCAGAATCTTTTCGAGAGCTTCAACGATTTGAGCAGGTTTTTGAGAAGAAAGTTGGAAAATTGATGGAATTTTTCAGAGAGGAAGACGTGAAAAAATCCCTGCTATCTCTTCACAATATGATGTCTGAAGGATCTTTCACCACTTGGGACACTTATTTCCCCCGTCTTTTTGTTGATCATTTTTTTGAGGTAAAACAATAGTAGAATTTTAGGGGGAAGCTTGAAATTTTGAAAAAGTATTTTGACTGGGAGGATTTTGTTTCAGTTTTAAGCTTTTTTTGCCTTTTCAAATCGAAATTTCATTTAAAATAATTCTCAAACTAAAACTTGAATCCAGGAAAAAGCCGCGAAAACTGAAAATCTATAACGTTCTGTTGCTAACTCTCGAATTTTTGAGTTTCACCGAAGAAAAGGTGAAAAAATAGCTTTAAGAGGTTCTAGAAACAAAAAAGTGATATTTTGTAAGTTCACTGCTTATAGGGTACATAAGATGAGTCGTTCTGATCTTGAAAAAAGAAAGTTTTGAAGAACCTTTAGGTAAAATAGCTTTATTCAGAGTAAAGAAGAAAATTGAGATTTTAGAAACTTTTTGAAAGGAGAATGTATATTAGAAATACATAAAGACTATTTCTATCGAAATTTTGACGCTCAGCTACTAATTTTAAAGTTCTAAATCTATTCGAAAAAGAAGATAGCCTGAAAACAGCTATAGATGGTTCACTGTCGAAAAAAAGGGTCCTGACACGATTTTTCAAAAAGAGGATGCTTGGTTGGTGGAGAGCGCAGACGGGCCACGCCCCTTTTCCTCGCAAACTCTCGATAACTCGTTAACACGAGTCTGATGTTTCTGAGCAGTTCAAGGAAACACTTAAGAGAGCTCACGCCACTAAAGTGGTCACTAGGAATGCTCTGAAAGTCCGTTACCAAGGTTAGAGCTATCCGGAATCGGCTATAAAACAAAATAGCCTTCAAATTCGATATTTGATGTTCCATTGATAATTTTGATCTCTCATGTCTTTTTCGAAAATTGGGAAGTTCTGTGATTAAAAGTGACCCAGGCCTTCTTGATACCAAGAAAAAAAACTTTTATACTCATTTGAAAAAAAGCTCAAAAAAAGATCCTTCTAGGTACTTGTAAAATGCGGACCTTCCGTGAAAAAGCCGGCTCTCCGAGTCCTGATCAAAATGTGCCACGCCCAAGCCTCCCGCTTGTTTGACAGCACCGAAATGGCGATCTGCAAGGTCCTCGACGCGACCGTCGACGTCAGCGATGGAACTGTAATCAATAGATCGATTGGAAAAATCAATAATCACTCGATTAAGCTTCTCGTCGTGGCCGAAGATTGTCTCAGAACTCTGGCCACCCATTTGCCGCTTTCGAAGGTGATCAACTGCGCCTACGCGAATTTGAACAAGGAGAATGTGGTGGGTCTAGGCTGTTTTCATAGGGAAAGTTAGCTCTGTTGATAAGAAGCTTTTTTACTTGAACTCAAAAGCTAGAAAAGTGAAATTTATGAGTTGATGTACTTTATAAAGTGTTCAACGGATAAAAGGTGATTATAAAAAGTTTTTCAAGACTGAAAAGATTTTTGAACGAAAAATGCGCTCTATTGAGAAAATTTTGATTTTTGGGAGGATATAGGCTTGGAAGTTAAGGTTTTCACTGAAAATCGTTTCCAAAAGGCGAGAGAAACTTTTTTTGAATCATATTTGCTCCATTGATAAAACTTTGATTATTGAAGGATCTAGATTTCTCTCCTCGAAGTTTGCTGCATGTTTAGATTGGAATTTTGATATTTAGGTTGATATAGTTGATCCGAAGGATTCGGTTAGAAAATAGGAAAATAGAGCTTGATTTTATAGTCTGTTGCGCCCTAATGATAATATCCCATTTTATATTTTTTTTTTCTTGGTTGATCAGCTTAGAAATAAATCATTTTTGAGGAACTGTTCTTTTTTAAAATTGCAACTTTTTCCAGGAAGATTCTCGGGTGATGTTAACTCTGAAGATGCTGACGAGGTTGTTCGAATCGACGCCCGCCGACGAGTTGGCCCCGATTCTTGACGAAATTGCGCCCTCCGTTGTTAAGGTGAGAAGAAATGGAACAGTTGAGGTTGAGAAATGGATATTTTGGAGGTAAAAAAGTTGGATCATTCAGATTTATAAATTGGATCCCTTGAAAAAAGGTCCTAAGGTCAGAAAATGTACCCCTTAAGGTACAAAGGTTAAGGCCTCAAGATTAAAAAAAAAAATAGGGTCTTTAGGGTTTAACGTGGTACTCTAAAGTTGAACAGGGTCCTCTAAGGTTAAACTGGGTTCTCTAAGGTTGAACTGGGTCTTTTAAGGTTGAACTGGGTCTTCTAAAATTAAACTGGATCCTCTAAAATTATACTGGGTCCTTTGAAGTTCAACTGGGGCCTTTAAAGTTCAACTGGGTCTTCTAAGGTCAAACTAGGCCTTATAAGGTTAAACTGGGTCCTCTAAAATTGAACTGGGTCCTCTAAGGTACTCTAAGTTTAAAAAAATAGGCCCTTCAAGTTTATTTTCCTTTGGATCTTTTAGCTTTTAGGGTTAAAAAATTGGATCAATTGAAGTTTTAAAAAAAACTGGGTCCTTTAAGGTTTAAGAAAATAGATCCTTCAAGAAAATATCTTACAGGTTTCCAGTGATATCATTCATTTCACTCACAAAAATAACTGGAAATTTGAAGTGAACTGAAAAATCATCTTTTCCTGTTTTCGAATCGAGGACGTCGTCTGGAATCCACCAATAATAAAAATATTAATTTCATTCACTAAAAATAACCAGGACTAATAGAAAAAAGAGAAAGAAAAAGGATAAAACCGAATTTTTGGCCCCCTCTCACCTCCTAGTACAAATAATCGATATTTGATATATTTCAAAAAGACGATTTCAGAGCTACGACGCTCCAACTTCCGTGGTCCGAAAGTGTTCCGTCTTCTGTCTCGTTTCGATGGTGAACAAACTCGGAAATGCACCGCTGCAGCCCTACCTCGCCGAACTCTCTCACCACAAGGTAATTTGCAAAATCTGTTGAAAATAGTCATGGATACGAGATAAAAATGATCAAAAAAGTGAAATTATCGTCGTGGGTTTTTCCGATTTTGAAGAATAGGTGTTTCTACTAGGATGACTTGAGTGTGAGGCAGTTGGTGAAAATTGTTTCAACCGACCAAAAACGACTTGCGCGCCGGGTTATCAGGAATGGTTAAGGGAGTGTTTTGAAGGACAATAATCAAAAGTAAAAATGTTCGCTCAGAACTTTTCAAATTCGCTTTTTTGGTTATTAGTGAGCCCATCTGGAATGGCTTAATTGTGATGCGGTTGAAAAAAATTGCTTCACCAGACCGAATACGACTTGCGCGTTAGGTTATCAGGATTTCCGACAACAGTTATAGTTATAAGTATCCGCGGCCAAACGACCAGAATTTGGTTTTTTAGTTTTTTCTTTCATAGATTTTTTTCCGACCTTCTAGCCAGCTGGAACTTTGAGACGCCTGAATTTCGAAGTTTTCCAAGATTTTCTCATATTAGGCATCCTAGGAGGTTTTTTAAAAGCCTTTTTTATCTCGAAAAATATTTTTTGACAATTTTCGAGTTTTCTAGAGGTTTATCCGGAAAATTAGAAATCCTTTTTTTAATTGAATAACTATCTTTCCAAAAAAAAATTGAGCCCACTCACAGTTTTTTTCATTTTTTTGTTCAAAAAAATAATTTTTAGTTTTTTTCCGGAATTTGACACTTTCGTTCTTAATTTTGAAAGAAAAAAACAAATCAATTCAAAATCGAAAGCTTAAAAAAAAATGTATCGGCTTATCTTTCTTCTGAATGAAGGAAACCAAGTTTCGGGTCATTTCAACAATTTATGGATTTCCAGAAACATATAATCCAAGTCTACGTGTCGAGGTCGAAGTCGTCGAGTGCCACCAACGTCCTTTCGGCTTGAGGAAACAAAAAGACTAGAAATCTATAAATAACAGCCGTTTTTCTCTCCATTTACTGTTCGTTGACGAGTTGATTCATCCTTGTTCAGTTGCTCTTTTTCCTTCTGAGGAGAAACAAAAAAAAAGAAGATTTGAAAGCAGAAAAAAAGAAACGAGTCCTGAAAATGCAGTTCCTCCTTTGTGTGCTTTTGGGTTGAGATTTTGCCGACTCTCATTATTTTCTTTCTTATTAATTTAAAATCTTACCCCGAGCTTTTCCCCTATAACAGTTGTAAACTGATCCCTCGGTTCGTTTTCTTTATTATTATCGTGTATAATATATTTCTGAGCTTCATCATTTTTTTCGGTTTGTATGAGACTGTATAAGATTAGATTTGAAAAAAAAAATCGTTTTTCGGCTCATTTTCTAATCTATTATTGTCATTATTTTAATTGAAAATGAAGTTTTTATGATTAGGATTGGTGCGAAATTTCGTATTTCTTCCAGAAAATTGGAGAATTCCAGCATTTCCTTTGTTTTTTTCGTGTCCTTTTTTATTATTATTTAAAGAACAATTCCGAAGCTAAAAATATGAGAAAAGTTGATTTTTTTTCAAGAAATTGAAGAAATTGGATGATGCGATGGCGTCATGGTGTTGAGGACTTTGTCGAGCCACTGAAAATTATTTTTTTATCTTCTTTAAAAAATCAAGTGTAGTTTATACCAGATTTTTAAATATATATATTTAAATTTTGATGACGGCCTGGTTTTACAAATCCTTTTGAAGCTCGCAACACTCTTCAGGAAGTATTCAGAAAGAAAGAATGAAGGCCTAGTTTTTCCAAATATTTCTCCGTTTTTTTCAGAAATACTAAATGAGAAATCGAAACATTGAAAAACTAAGATTTTTTTGATCACCAAACTGAAAAAAAAGAGCACGGCCTAGTTTTTACAAATCCTTTTTAAAGCTCGCAGAAAGTTCTTAGAAACACGAAGAAAAAAAGCGGAGGACCAGTTTTACAAATCTTTTTTTGCTTAAATCAAGAGGTGGCCTAGTTTTTCCGAAATATTATGGACCCCTAAGAACTTTTTAAAACCATGAAGAAAAAAGCGGAGGCCTAGTTTTCCAAATCTTTCTGCTGCTTTTTCAAATTTTTTAAGAGAGTTGAGCGCTTGTAAAATTGGAAAAAAATGATTGCGAGAAAAAAAAGACCACGGCCTAGTTTTACAAACCCTTTTAAAGCTAGCAGAAAGTTCTTAGAAACATAAAGAAAAAAAGCTAGTGGCCTAGTTTTTACAAATGTGTTTTTCGTTATTTCATGCGGGTTTTGAATGCTTTTTTTCTAGAAACATGAAAAACGGGCGAGGCCTAGTTTTCCAAACCTTCCTTCTTTTACAGAATTTGGAGATTTGAAAAAGGAACTTTAATCATTAACTGGAAATTATCCGCTTATTTTTTTAAAGAAGAAAAAAATGATAAAATATCAAGTTACCACTAAAGGGGCGTGAAGATGGATTTCGATCCAACATGGCGTCGAGGTGACGTCCTGGAAAGGGCCAAAAATCAGGAATTTTTTGAAAGATCAAAAAAAAGTTATTATACGAAACGTGGCCTTCTTCCAGACGGCCTAGTTTTCGCAATCGGATTCGGAATTCCCGTACCTGTCGCTGATATTCGGCGCCCCAGCCTTTGACGAACGACATCCGGATGAACGACATTTTGGTCAGTTCAAAGGAAGAATCGAATCCTCGTCGAGAACTTTCTTCCAGTAGCTGGAATTTCGAATTTTCTAACGAAAACTAGATTTGGTTTCTCTGAACCCTCTCATTTTCCTGTGCTATTTCGGAAAAAAAAATAGATTTTTGGGCCTGAACATGAAAAAATTGATTTCCCTGAACTCTCTTATCTTCCAGTGCTATTTTCACTTTCCTCTGAGCTTTCGGTGAGAGAGAAGAGAGCACAGACAGGTTAGATCAACTAGACTTTATATTAGATTTGAAAAATAACTTTATTATTTCTATTGAACCTTAATATTGGTTTTTTTTTAATTTATCACTTTTTGAATATCAAATTTTATGAAAAAAAATATTTCATTGGTTTTTAATGGTTTTCAAGGATCTTTTCGAATTTAAATCAAGTGAGCCCTTTAGGGGTTTTTCCACTGGGAAAATTTTTAGTGGCTACTAAAGAGGCCCGTCAAGGACTACTTGGAGAGGACACTAAAGTGGCCCCTAAACCCACCTCTATAGTGGCCACTATCTTCCGTTTTAGTGGCCACTATAGAGTTTCTCTATTTAGTGGCCCCTTCAGTAGTTTTTCATCCAGTATTCCTTCCAGTCTGATCATTTTAAAACAAACATATTGGACCAGTTATGTTGATCCATTGACCCCTTAAGTGGCCACTACATTTTTAGTAGTCTAGTAGTAGCACTTAGACCTCTATAGTGGCCACTAAGTTTTAACTCCCTTTAGTGGCCACTAATTTGACCACTACAGTGGCCACTAAAAATTTTCCCAGAACTCATTTTTCCGAACCAAATCCAATGAAACGAACCTCTCTGAACCGGCCAGTGTCGAAAATCTTCAAAGAGCACTTGTTAGCGATTCGGACGACGGTGGTCGGATGGAAGTTGTGAACGTAGTTGCAATTGCGGGACTGGACGAAAACCGCCGAATCGCTTTCACATTCGGCGAAAAGTGTGCCTTGGTGACGGACGTAGGTTAATTTGACGCCTGGAAATTAAGGAAATCTCGAAGGATTTTGGTGATTTTACAGTTTCAGAGAGATTTCTTAAATCAAAAGAATCCTTTTCCGTACTATGAACTCTTCAAAAGGCATTTTATTTTTGAAAATTCGCATTTTCTGCTCAAAAAGTCTAGAAAGCAGAAGATTTTTCACATAGCGAAAAAAATGGGAGAAATATTGAAGAATTTCGATGATTTTACAGTTTCAGAGAGATTTTTTTGAATCATAAAAAAAGCCTTTCTTCGTACTAAAACAAAAAAACAATGAGAGTATTTTATTTCAATTTTTAAAAAAATGGAAGCTTCCGTATTTTTTTAAGCGTTAAATTCGACGATGAGGAGATCTGCAGAGTTTTCGATGAGTTTGCCATTTCAAAGTGTGTTTTTGAATCGAAAAAGAAGCCCTCTTCATGCTATAATGGCTTCAAAACGAATTTTACGCTTGAAAATTAGCATTTTCTGCTCAAAAAAAGACTAGAAATATTGAAATCGGAAAAATGGGAAAATATTGAAGGATTTTGATGAGTTTACAGTTTCGAAGACTCAAAAAAGCTCCCATGAGTAGTGTACAGCATTTATGTTTAGCAACTACTTTTTCAGAACATAAAGTTAAATTTTCCAAAGTATTTTCGTACTACACGCTTAAAAATTTGTAATTTTCTCCCCAAAACGCTAAAAATAAGGAGACTTTTACAAGCGGATTCCGAAATTTTTGCTTTTTACAAAAAAAAAGTTTCTTATTGATGGAGCACAAGTGCTACCATCTGCACGGCTTTTTTTTTCGCATCCCATTTTTGAAGTTATTAATATAGTTTATTAGGCGTTAATCCTAATTGAAGCTTTTCGCTGGGCTTCTATTGAAAGGATCTCAGAAAAACACTTTTTTCAGTTTTTTCACCAATTTCTCCCGAATTTCTCACCATTCCCAATGTGTCTCCTGGTATTCTCGATCGTAGCGTTGCGATTTACGTTAGAAAAGAGTCCCAGACTGATTTTGCTACCATTACTCGTCGGATCCGTGTACCCGTCTATCGTGATTGTCGGCGCCGAGACCTGGGACATTTTTATGACTCTTTACTGTTTTAAGAAATCTTTAAGAGTAATGTTCATATTCCGGCTTTGATCATTTCTTTTCTTAGTTTGAAAGAATAAGCAAATAAAAAAAGAGTTCGATTTTTCCTTATAAATATGAAAAATAAGGCATTCTGGAAAAGTCGGTCGGTCGGTTTGGAAAACTAGGCCACGCCGCAATTTTTCTCCATGGAACACTTTGAACTTCAATCTTTTTCTTCACTGAATTTTTTTTCTTTTTTTTTTTAATTTTATCAAAAAGGTTTTCGCTTTTTTCCATTCAATTCTATCGTTCTTGCGAGTAAAATACGATGGCTACTACATTCAAAAATTATAAAATGATTCAATTTTTTTGAAAGTTCTTATTAATTTTTTTGTATCCAAAATAACTTCTTATAAACAAATGAGCGCAATTAAAAATCATAAGTGATCTGAAAATAAGATAATGTGTGAAATACACACAAAAAAAGGCAAGAAACAAAATTCCTCCAACAAAAAGTAAAGCATAACCTAGGGAGACAATTATAAACAAGGAACAGCTTATTTTGAAGAGAGGAGCATGTGTTCCCATATCCTAGAAAACTGATAAAATGAAAGAAAAATATAGAAAAAGAAAAAAAGTCTGAATTTCGATTTTCCATGGAGCAAATTTACGGCGTGGCCTAGTTTTCCAAATCGACCGACCGACCGACTTTTCCAGCATGCCAATAAAAAGAGTTTAATGTTTCCTAACAAATATGAAAAAGAATTGTTTTTCAAAGTTTTCAATCCACCGTTTTTACACAGGCAAAGTCGGAAGGACCCTCCGAGGCTGCTAGAAAATTCCATAGAAATTGTGAAAAAGGCTCCCTTTTTGCTGCCTTTTTGCTCCATTTTCTCAGCCTCTATGCACCAATTTTGCTGTTTCCCCCTTTCTCTACCATTTCTTGAGCCTTTGGAATCTCAGAAAAATTGAAGGCTCGATGAAGGGAGTCCCTTTACCGATGTTGCCTCTCTGCTGCCTTTTTTGAGCCTTTTTTTGCGGCTTTTTTTGAGCCCTTCCCTTTTAGCTGCCATTTTCCACCATTCCGACTTTGCCCGAGTTTCTACGAACAAATCTATAGATCTGGGAAACTAGAAAAAAAGAAAAACTTTTTTTAAATATCTTTTTTTCTCTGTTTCAAAGCTTTTTGAAAAAGTATTCTGAGTCCCGAGTCACACCGAAAAAGGTAAATATTGATATTTTTTTGGTCTTTAAGAGAAATAATTCAGAAATTGAGGAGGTCAATTAGACACCATAACTGTCTGGGTCTCTCTGAATTTCACATGATCTCTAATTTTCAGCAGCTGTCAGTAACAGCTAACACCACAGTTTAATGTTTCACAATGAGTATCAATATAATTATTTTTTTGTTGTTTTTTTAATTTTTTTCGACCATCATTCCTAACACATCTATAGATCATTGCGAGAAATTCCTCTTTTTTTGAATTTTTTCATTTTATTTAAAAAAACTTAAATGTTAAGATTCACCTTAATCTGCTCTCCAACCCGTGTATTCAGTTCATAATAGCTGATGGTGGCCCAGTGCTCCTCGTCCATATAATGTACCTGGAAATTGATGTATTCCTTCTGGGAAAACTATTAGTGGCCACTATAGGGTTTTGACGTTTTAATGGCCACTGTAGTAGTCAATTTATTGACCACTATAGAGGTCTAAGTGCTACTACCAGACCACTAAAAATTTTAGTGGCTACTTTAAGGGTCAATGGATCAACATAACTGGTCCAATATGTTTGTTTTAAAATGACCAGTTACTGAAAGGAATACTGGAAGAAAAACTACTGCCACTGTAGAGATGGGTCTAGTGGCCACTTTAGTGTCCTGTCCAAGTAGTCTTTGGCTAGCCTCTATAGTGGCCACTAAACAATTTTGAGTTCATTTGAAAAGCTGACAACTTTTCTAGTGGCCACTTTAGGGTTTTTACGTGATATTCGCCACTATAGTAGTCAAATTAGTGGCCACTCAAGTGGCTAAAACTTAGTGGCCTCTTCAAAACCCAAATTGGTACTTTTAAACCATTGTAGGGACCACTAGGACGCAAAATAGTGGCTACTATAGAGGTGGTTTTAGTGTCCTGTCCATTTAGTTTTTAAGGTCACTTAAGTGGCCACTGAGCTTTCTCCCAAAACTGACTTTACTTTCCTGATTTTTCTTCGATACTTGTAGCTTTTTATAGTAACCCTATATTTTTGAATAAATAGTGTTATTGGCCTCATTTGGAATGGCTTAAAATTTAAAAAACTTCGAAAAAAAAAATTGGAATTTAAATTTTTTCATTTGAGAAAGAAAAAATTTTGGAGGTCGTTTTTGCTCAGATTTCCTATGAAACTTGACTATATATTTTTTTAAAGAACCGAATTTACTTAAATGTATACCGGTACTGTAGGAATTCCTGGCGGTATTGTATAAGGTGAAGATGAAGTGTCCATTTGTTCGAATGGCTGCTGTTCTGGCATCCTGGAATTTTCTGGAAGTCAGCCAAAAACGAGAAAAAAATCATGATTTTTTAAAACTTGTGATCTTTTTTCCAAAAGTCAGAAGACTTTTTGATGAACCAGAAAATTATCCTGAAAGTCTCAACCTGCTAAAATTTTCATTTTTCAAAAAAACGACGCCTCAAAGTTAAGGAAAACCATCAAAATCCGTGAAAAATGGTATTTTTAGAGCCTTTAGCTATTATTTTTCGAAAACTAGGAAATTTTTCAATGTTAAGACTTCCACAATATTCTCCTAGTACATCAAAGAGTATCCTAGCCAATTTTCAAGAAAATCCCAATCCCTGGAAAAACTTGACAATTTTTCACTATTTTCAAGAAGAAAAAACCCAAAAGCACCCACGTGAAGACGTTGTTGTTCATCTCGACGTTCTGCGGCATTCTGGAGCCGCTGGCTTCCAAAGCCTGAAGACGTGCCAAGGCTGGAGGAATGTCCGGCTCCGGCCTTTCCGACCATCTGTAGGAAAAAAAAGACGTTTTTAAAATGCGGACACCGAGGAAATCCCTTGTTTTTGACGGCTTCAATGTTTCAATAAAGTCGTAAATTATCTTGATAATTTTTCGATACTGGTTGAGACTCTGCACAAGACGGTATCAGCTAAATCTTTTTTTTTCGTCGATTGATTTGGAGATTGATGACGTCATAATGCTTATATCCGGCTGACCTCTCCAGCATGTCCAAAAAACCAGAAAAGTTTTTTTTTTTCCCGAATTTTACCACTTTGACTAGATTCCATGTCAAAAATCAAACCTCGGGACCAAAACGGGCGGCAAAACGCCCGCCGAGTGAATTCGAATGTAGTGATACGGATTGATACAGATCTCCTTTTGGCCCGATTCGTAACAATACCTGGGAATTATCGACTTTTGAAAATGATTATTGAGTTTATTTGATATCATCGAGGATCATTTTGAGGTCAAAAAAAAAAACTTTTTTTGACACAGATTCCTGTTTCTTGCCAATTTGAAAATAACACAATTTTTATGAAAAATCGTTGGAACAGTTTAGGCGACTTCACGCAAGCCAACTGATGTAAAAAAAAAAACAACGCGACGCGACGCACCCGCGCACTCGTCTCCATGGGGCGCGCTTGCTATATTTCGCATTTTTTGATTCTAATTTGGCTTGGAAACATTTTTTTTGGTTATTTTTTTAAATATCGCTCCATAAAAAAGTAGAGAACTCACTTATGTTTCAATTGCTACCGAGCATGTATTTTTCAGTTTCAGTTAGAAAACGATGATGTGAAATAGATGGAAATGGAATTTTCAGTATCAAAAAATAGAAAGAAAAAAATTTTTGTTCACAATTTTTTCCTATGGAGCTTTTGTGATTTTCTGATACCGGGATTTTTCCGCAAGCTGAAATTTCATCAGAGTGTTGCAAATAATAGTCGTAATAACTCCAAAAAGTTCCGTAAAGATTAAAGTTCATACAAGAAATTTTCGATCAAAAAATAGTCATTTCGGATTTTTTCTGTAGGAACGGTAGTACATTTCGCAGTACATATTTTTAATCTCTAATTTTCAAAAAAAATTTTAAGTTTGAAATTTATGATTTTTCGATATGTTGAACCTGCAATCTTCCATCGCCTTCAGTTCATGATGAGATTGTAAATCGGGCCAACGATAAACCCGGCAGTAGATCACGTGTGGAAGTGCCTGGAAATTTGATGAAATTCTGTGAAAGTTGAGGTTAGAATAGTCCAAAGTTCGGCCCCGCTTGAGGTTGAGAACTTTTTGCCATTTTTTTTTTTTGAATTTTGAAATTTTTTCTCAATTTTGAACGGAAAAGCTCGACTTAGAACTGTAAGTCGGAGTATGAAAAAACGTTTGATTAGGTTTTTCAGTTGATAAAATCAATTTTTGAATGGAAATTTCTCGTTATAAGACGAAAATTTAATAAAATTGTAGAAGTTGAGGTCACATGACTCGAAAGTTCGGCCCCTCTCGAGGTTGAAAAGTTTTTTGTCAATTTTATTTTGAAGTTTTATAAAAAAAAGAACGTCCCAAGTTGGTTATTTTACTATTTTTTTCATTATAGGAAAAAGCTTGACTTTAAATCAGAAATTATTGTAATGAAGAAAAAACAGGTTTAAAAAATGGCAAAAATGTTTTGTCCGGTGAGGGGATCGAACCTGCGACCTATTGACCCTCTTTGAAGACTCCTCTGCATTCAAGACTTTGAAAAACTTTTCCGGAGCTTGAATTTATCAATTTTTTCTGTCGTAAACTAGGTTTTTCAGTAAATAAATACAAATTTGAATGCAAAACCCTCACTTTTCGGTGGGAAATTTGCAACCGACCATCCAAAGACCGCGGAATCGTCACACAGTCCGTTTTTTGACTTCCTTGGCACTGAAAATTAAATTTTCTCGGTTATGAAATAACATTTTGGCTGACTAAGATCAGACTTTTAAACTGTCCGCATTTTCAAGATTTTTTATCTTCGAGATTTTCGACCGAAGTTTTGGAATAACAGTAGTTTTATCAAAAAAAAAGAGCCAAAACCGGTAATTATCATTTCCTAGCACGTTCACGGACACGTTGGGAAGTTCCAAAACTGTGCTTCAGAAAAATATTTCATTGAAAAGGGGCGTGGCTAGCCAATGAGGCATTTAGTTCAATAGAGCGCGCTTGCGACACCAAAAAAGCCGTTATAAGCAGCTAATTTACTGAAAAGGGTCTTGGCTAGCCAATAGGAGATCTAGTACATTAGAGCGCACTTTTGCCACCAAGAAGAGCCTTTTTTAATTGAAACTATTTTCACCTGCAAGGCGAACTCCAAATTTGCCAGAGCTTGTTTATTGTGCTTCAGAAGCTTCTTCATCAGATTATCGATTGCCTTTTTCGACCAATTTTCGTCCTCATCTCCTTTAAATTGATTATTTTTGATAGAAAAAATAATGAAAAGAACCTTGTTTCCAGCCGAGACGCTTCGTAATGTTACTTTTGAAGCCATCGAGGTGTCCAATCTAAAATATTTTTCTTTGATTTTACGATAATTTGTTTTGAGTTCAGAGTGAGAAAAAAATGAAATTTTTCGTCATTAGTTTGAGCCATAATTTTTCTTACCATTAGAGAAAAAAAGTTATTTATTGCTTAAATTAAACCATTGAAACAGGGAAGAGCTGCAAAAAGACCTACAAGTGCGCTCTGTCGAACTAGTTCATTCTCGCCTCCGTAACGCTCCTCAGACATTCCTAGTGGCCACTTTAGCGGCATCAGCACTCTTAAGTGACCCCTAGAATTGCTCAGAAACTTCCGCGCGCTTCCGGTTTCCGTTAGGAAGGTCCAAGCGTTTTAAGTAAGAAAATTTCGTTAGAACGAACTTGCTGTAGTTTAAAATGTTAACGTTAAGTTATAACGCGTAGGATGATCTTTTTTTTAAATATTGAATAAAAGCTATAATTGTTCAACAAGTGCGCTCCATCGGACTAGGCTACACTCGATTTTCACGTCTCGGAGATCTGCTCCAGACGTTTCTTAGCACTTCTAGGGACACTTAAGAGTTCTGAGGCTACTAAAGGGGTCACTAGAAATGACCCGACATGTCCGATTCCAAGGTCAAAAGCTAAAATTTAGAAGATCTCGATAGAGCGCACTTGTTATAACTCATATTATGAAATTAATTTTAAACGATAGATACAACCCTGCTCCGAAGAACTATAAACTAAGTTTTCAATTGGCTGGCCACGCCCCTTCTTTTTTGGACTTTGAAGCCATAAAGTTCGTTAGAGCGCATTTGTTCGGTTTCGTCAGAGCTGATCGATTTTATATTTATTCCTGAGTTTTGTGGTTGCGAGCAATTGATTACCGTCGAAAAGCTAGTCGATTTATACTTTCTTATTAAAACGTATTTCAACTTGCAGTCATTTCAAGATGTGTAATCAAAAGTTACTTTTGGTGGAAAACTTTCCCGATTTTTTCGGTTTTTAAGGTCAAAGGGACTCGAAAATCGAATAGTTCTTATTTATCACTGCTAGGAACGGCTAGAACTGATAAGATGACGTTAAGAAAGTATGAGTCATATTTTATCGAATTATTTGAAAAAAATAGGGTGTTTTTTTCAATTTTTCTCGTTTTTTTATCGTCTTTTTAGGCTCCCTACTCATATAGTCTTTTTCAAAAGAATTAGAGTTCAATTTCAAGAAATTTAGACTCAAAAATAAATTTTGAAAACTTTAATTTCCTTTTACAAGTTACATATTCAATAATTCCATTTTTCTATAACTTTAAACAAGAGCTTGTTGAATGAAAAACGAACCATGATAAATTTGAAGTCAGTAAGTAATAAGCCGGCGTAGAAAACAGTTCTTCTGCGCGCCGAGGAGAACCGAAGAAAGCGAGAGATGAGAGACGGCAGAGAGGCCAGGGCGGCGAGATAGTGTTGATTGGGCGGAGGGCGCCAGACAGTCGGATGCGACTGACTGGAGCCGGTGAAACGCGCTTCAGACGGTCGATTTTTGATGGGTTTTTCGCTTTTCAACGTCTTTCCTACTGGTCTCTTTGTTGTTGGCAAAGAAATTGACCGTGAAAATTAGTGGAGATCGATTGCGAATTCGAAAAAATGGCTAGAACTTGAAGAAATTCCTGATTTTTGAATTTTAGAGCTCGAAAGAATGCTGAAAACGGGATGGAAAACAATATAGATGAGACAGAATCTTGGAAAAAAATGAAGTGTTCAGAAGCTTGCAATATTGTAAATTTCAAAAATATTCATCTTCTCAATTTTTTCATTCTCCTTATCTCATTTACAAATACTCGAAAATAAAGAAAAATGAATTAAACGAAGTTTTATTACATTTTTCGAGTTGAGAGTTACTGTAGTCGATTTCGGTGCATTTGTGCACTGTTGCGTAACGGTGTGTTCCCGCGAAATACGCAGCTCCGCGCCATTTTTTTTCTCCATTTTTCAATGTTTATAGTTCCCCGCGAAATGCAAATAGTCAGAGAAAAATAACCAAATTGTAATCAATTGGCGTTTCGCGGAAACTTTGAACTGTTTCAAGCTAACTTTTTCCTTTCAGGTTGTCTGAAGAGTATGAGTCGTTCAACTAGGAGTTGCAAATTCAGATCGCCTAAACTTATCCCAGAAGGTATTTTCTTTTATACCAATAATGATAGATTTTTGACACTTTGAACCGATTTTAAAGCTGATTTTCAGAATGTATCGCCACAGAGGAGAAAAACGGTCGACTGGGCGGAAAATATTGTAATTTTTCTGTTTTTTGTTGCTAATAATTGAATTTTCTTGTTTTTAAGTTTTATACATTTTTTTTTGTAAATTGTTTATTTTCAGCACTCGAAGAAGATGCGGGAAAAAAAGTGATAAGTAAGTTTGTTTTTTAAACCCAAAAAATTGTTGTTTTTCTTGTTTTCGTTTACAAACGCTTTTTAAGTTATTGTGAAAAAAACCTTGAATAAAAATAAGGAATATTCTTTATTCTGACTCTATTTTGAAGCTTTTATGGAATTATAAAAATACACCTTCAAAACCAACATATATGGTCGTAAGAACAAATTTTTGACCTTCTCTTTTAATTTTCGAATCGATAATGCTACTGCTCTATTGTATTAGAATTTTTTTAAGTTTTATTTTTTTCAATTAAAATGTGCTTTAATGAGATTTTTGACCGCACACGAAAAACTCAGCTAAAATAGGCAGTGATTATCTATTTTTCCGGTTTTTTAGGTTCGAGTGGTTTTTGCTGGTGATCATTAAAAAAACAGGTCATTTTAATCATTAAGTAGAGTTTTAACCGTATTTGGAATGGCTCACAAAGTTTCCAAATTCAAAAAAAAAATCGGTTGACGTTCCCAATTTTTTTGAACTGAGCTTTTCACTAGACTTACTATTCGAATGATTGATTAGTTGATATAAAATGAGTTTATGTCATTTTCGTGAAATGTATTTAGATTTAAGAAAACGTGAGGGATTTTTACCTTTTGGAATTAAACACGTTTTAATGGATAATTTCATTAAAAAAATTTTTTTCGATATGTGAACTCACTTTTTTTAAACCGGGTTCTCATTGAAAATTCACAGAAAAAAATCTGAAAAACTTTTTTTTTCAGGTTTTTTTCCCAAAAAATAATATTTTTTTCTGTTTCAAAATTCTTTCTCGAGATTTCAGAGGCGCAGAAGTCTTGCCTAGCTTGGGGCATTATTGAAAAAAGCTTTTATTTTCAATGTTTCAACTTTTTTGCTTCAAATTTACATTTTTCAACAGTTTTTGACGTCGTAGTGCTTATAAAATTCCACAGGGTTTCTGTAAGAACTTCGGTCTCGATTAAAAAAAAAATTAACAGCTCATCCTTTCAGAGGGCTTATTCCACTGCTCGGGGTGCGGGAAGACTTTTTTTTCGAGGTCTGGCCGGGCGAGACATGTGAAGAAGAACCACGGGGCAGCCTTGAGTCCCAAACGGACTACAGTCCCAAGCAAGAAAGAAAACAAAAGGAACTTGGGCCAGAAAGACGGGCCAACGTGCACGGACTGCGGAGAGACCCTCCGCTCCCAGGTGCAGCTCGTCGAGCACATTAACCAAGATCACGACGGCTCATTTCGGATCATCGAACGGAATTTCGAGACCTCTGAGGCGGCTGAGGTGATTAATATCAACCTTTTTAGGAAGTTTTGAGTTTTTAAGGCTTATTTATCCTTATGAAGATTTTTAGAGGTTTATAAGAGGGTTAGGAAAAGTCGTAAACTTGTTTTAAGCTCAGGAAAACTTTGAATTTTCGTTCTGACTACTGAGAAGGTTTTTAGGAATTTTTCAGGTGCTAGGATCTATGGGAAAATTATTTTGGAATCTTCCTAGATTTTTCGAAGGTTTGAATAGATGTAAATTTGACCTTTTCTCAGGACTTTTCGAGAAAATAAAATATTATTTATCGTTTTTTAAGCGTTTTAGGTAATAATTTCGTTAAGGGATTCCGGGGAAGCTTTTAGGGGCTCAGAGAATTTTTCCTAGACATTATTCAGTATTAGACTAGGTTGGGAATATCCTATAAATATTTCAAATTGAAAAAAAATTGTTTTTCAAGTTTTTCCAATTGAGAAAAAAACGTTTTGAAGATTTTTTTAGATTACTGTTAAGATTTTTTTAAGATTTTTTTGAGAACCTTTTTAAGATTTTTTTATTACATTTTTTTAAAGTTTTTAAAGGTCAGCATAGATATTTTGAAACTTTGAGACTTTTGAGATATTTTCAGCCATTTTTCGATTTATTTGAATTTTTATAGTGTCTCTAAAGGTTTCCATGAAACTTTTGTAGTTTTTTAAGACTTTGTGACTTTTTGCCTGGATATTTTGCAAAGATTTTTAGTCTTGGGCACATAGTAAAGTTATACAGTAATAATCAGTCTCTTTAAAAATGAAAATAATAATTTTAATCCATTCACATAGAAAAATTTTCCTTGAGAAATCGGAAGATAATACATTTTTTTTTCTCAGGCTTGGCTCGCCGAAATGTGTGAAGCAACTGGATCCCGATTTTTCAAAACTCACGTCTCTTCTGAGGGATCTTTCCGTGTTGTGTATAATAAGTACAATTCCCAAGAAATGAAGAAAAAAACGATTTTTTAGATGTATTCGCGTCGAAAGATACATGAGCAGAAAGAAGCGCAACAGACGGAAATCGTCGATGAACTCCTTTGATAGCTGTACGGCTTTCTCTATGGTGATTTTCGGTTTTTTTTAAAGGTTTCTTAAGCACTAGACGGTCCCTTTTCAAAAGAAAAGCTGAAAAAAGCTACCGTAACAGCTTTCCGCAAAAAAACATAGGTCTAGAAGCGAAATTGGTAAAAGTTGGCTTGCGGTAACTTTGGCAGAGAAAAAACGTGACAAGCAGGCGCGGAATGAGCCATATACACAAGAAAAGTCCAAAAAGGTTTGAAAAAGAACTTTCGAAAAAAAGGCCTCAAAAACGGCTTTTTTGTGGACCTTATTCTGAAAAGGACCTTTTAAGGAAGACTGGAAAAATAAGGCGGAAAAATGGTGGAATAAAGGAGATTCCGAAAAACTTTTGACACCTTTTTAGGAACTCAAAAAGTATCTTCAGGTTCATCTTTTCAAGGTCTTTTGGACTCAGTTATAAAGGCGCGGCTGTTTTTGATCTTACGACTTTTAGGATCTGGATTTGATATTTTCAGCTTACATTTTCAAAAAATAAGATTTTTCGAACAAAAGGACATTTCTTTCAGACACTTTTAAGGATTGAATAGTTTTCTGCATTGTTGATTTTTTTTTTCCGAAACTTTCCGTAGAACTCCATTGACAGGCCTATGCATTGAGAAACACAATTAGACTTGGGAAAAAAATTTTTGCCGCCTTCCTCTGTTTTTAAAGATTATTTTCGATTTTCAAAGATTCACGTCAAGTTTTCATTATTGAAAAATGATTTTCCCTCGTAGAGCTGAATGTTCCTGGGTTTACGACAAAAAAAAGTCAAATTGGGTCATTCATTATTATTTTGTCGGTTCATTTCACTTGGAATTTGAAGTTCTTTAACTGTTTTTTTTAAAGATACAAATTTTCAGATCAAGACCTACAAACCGGGATTTGTACACGTCAGAGCTTGTTTCGATCATTCCTCTCATGAACCTGACAAAATCGAACAAGTCGACAAAGTGGGACACGAAATCGGAATTCCTCCTTTGGATGGAGTTACTCAAGATGTCCTCGGTTTGAAGCTGGAAAATGAAGAGAATCGAGAGAAACCGATCAAACAAGAGATCGAAGACTACGAAGAGGAAGTAGAGATGGAGAGATATCGAGAAGAATGGGTCAAGGAAGAGACGGAAGACTACGAAGAAAGACAGGAGGAATATCAAGAAAAACTAATCAAAGACGAAGTGATGGAAGAAAACGAAATGGAAGAATTGACCAAAATCGAGGAGCCGGAAACGATGGAGTGAGCGGTTTTTTGATAAATTGGAATAAAAATCGAAGTAAAAATAGTTTCATAAAATCAATTTCAGTATTTCTTTAGTGTTTCGAAACCCGAAAACGTTTGAAAAATCAGGAAAAGTTCAAAAAAAAGGAGAATTTTTTTCAGACTTTTTCTTTTTTAATATTCACCGTCGAGTTTTTGAGTCTTTTTCATGTCCATTTTTGAATTTTTTTGAGGACATCCTTGTTATTCTGAAAGTGTTTTCAATCGCAAAAAACGTTCGAAAAAGAGAAAAATGCTTTAAAAAAAAGAAAAAGGTTTTCTTTTAAATCAGGTTTTGCTTAATAATTTTTCATGGAAAGGTTTCTTTCACCGTGGGTTTTGGACTATTATTCGAAGAGACACGAATTTTTTTCTTTTTCCAATTTTTTTCCGAGCTAATTGAAGTAGCGCCTTATGATTCAGATTATTGTTTTCCTCTCTGATTTTTTTTAGATTCTTGCTTTCAATTTTTGAGTATTTTTCGTTCGAATTCTGTCACAAAATGGCCAGATTAATTCATTAAAAAAATTTTGTTTCATTTATTGATTAAAACTTCAACGGTCATAAAAGCTGGAAAAAATTTGTTTTTGAAGATTGCCGGAAGAACCAAGCGGAAGTATGCGAGCCGAACGGAGGATCGTCGATTCCGAGTGAGGAAAATGAAAAATGTTTTTGGAAAAATGCTCATTTTCCAGTCACGATTATTGTTCATTCCAAGGTTCTTCGAAGCCAATGCCGATTATCGATCCACTCTGGCAGATGCCCAAAGTTGATCAATCATTCGTTTTGGATCGAAGAAATCGGGTAAATCAGCGGTTTTATTGTCCTTGGAGCGCACTAGGCTGAATAAATGCGATTTTTCGTGCCTCAGGCGGAGCGGCCTGGCCCCGGGATCCTGGTCACATTTGTTGAGTTAAATTCTGCGCGGAAATGGGCCAGCTCAGTCTTAGAGAATAATTTCCTTTAAAATCAAAATTTTCAACAATTTTGATTTTCATTCTCGTTGAATTTTAGTTAAAAAAAAAGAGCCAAAAACGGAATTTAGTCATAAGAAAGTTTGAGATTTTTGGCCCCAATTTTTCAAATTTAAGTTTGCGCGCGCTTGGGCTTACCCAGGTTAAAGAATATTCTGATCCTAACTCAAAATGTTCAACAATTTTTATTTTTATTCTCCTTGAATCTTAGTTTCTGTTGAATCTTAGTGGAAAAAGAGCCAAAAAAGGGATTTTTGTCTTAAGAAAGTTTGAGCTTTTTGGGCCCGGGTCAGGTCGGGGCGGTTCGGGCTTAGAAAATTCTCGGGAGTCTGACGGGCCGGCCCTCCCACAAGCCTCATTTCATTCAAAATCTGCTTTGAAAGTGATCACTACCGTTTTGACAACGATTCCCGCTTAGTGGCCACTTTAGGGTTCTGAAGTAGTCCCAAAAACCCAAAAAAATAATACTGGATGAAAATACTATAGTGGCCACTCAGACGCGAAATTTTACCTTTTGTAGAGGTCGTTATAGAGGCCACTTTAGTGTCCTATCCGAATAGTTTTTGAGGAACCTCTTAAGCGGCCACTTAATTGTTTTTTCTCCAGGAAGCTTAATTTTTTCCAAGGTTGAAATATTGATTATTGGAAGTGTTAACTGACACTTGAAGAAGGATTTCCCCTTGTATTTTCTTAGAGAATTTGTTGATTCAACTAAAATTGACCTAGAAATTCAGTTTCTATCATTTATAGATTATTCAAGCTTTTTATTAATCTTTTTTTCCTGAGCTTTTTTTTCACTGCAACCTATTTTTCCACCCGAATAATAGCTTTGGGGAATTTTTTTAAAATCAATTATTAGATTTTCGGAAATTAGAAAAAAATAAAACAATAATTTCTACTTTTAATCGTTTTACTATCATCGTGAACCGTGTCTTTCACTGCTACACTTATCAATTTCCGTCCTTTTTCATTCTTCATTTCATTTTTCATTTTCATTCATTTCAAGTGTTTATTCGCCATTCCGCAATCAGCACGACAAATACAAAAAAAATAAAACATCAAAACAATCAAATAGCTATCTTATATAGACTGGAATTATCGTTTCAGCACTTGCTCAACGGTTGAGGCCATGTATGATGTCTTCATAAAAATGAATCCAAAAATCTATAACAAAATATGTCCCTAATAAAGTCTTTCATACCGAAAAGAAACCTCAGTGGATTTTGAGACTTAAACGAAAATGTGAGAGGGACTATGTTTGATACCGTAAACAAAACTCAGAAGAAAATAAAGTGCGATATTCACTCTCGTAAAAAAAGTACACCCAGGCTCTGAAATCTCATTCGATTTACTTAGAAAATCTGGCACTAGGAGAAAATAAATCCACGAAAGCTTTCTGGCAATACGTTCGCAAAAAATCAACAAGTCCCAATGAAATACCAGACCTAATTGTAGAAAATGCAGTTATTAAAGATAGCATGGAGAAATCCAATCATTTCAATAAATTCTTTTCGACGGTATTCACAGATGATAATAGTTTGCCTTTCAACATAGCTACTAAAACAAGCAGGAATCTAATGGACGTTGATGTTGCACCTCATGTGGTGTACGAGTGCCTTAGAAGGATTAAAAACGTAAATTCAGCAGGTCCTGATGGTTTACCTAGTTCAATTTGCAGAGGTCTAGCTATATCGATAGCTCTCCCTTTATCACTGATATACAGGAAAAGTTTAGATTCGGGCAAGTTGCCTAGTTTTTGGAAAAAAACAATCGTAGTTCCTATATACAAAAAAGGGGATCCAAACGACGTAGGTAATTATAGACCAGTTAGTTTGACATCAGTTCCGTGTAGAGTTTTAGAATCTTTGATGGTGAGAGCTTTGAGAAACCACATGTGGCAATCTTCGCTCATCTCTGATAGCCAGCATGGATTTTTAAATCATTTAAATCATAAATCATTTCTAAAATGTTTTTTTTTCAAGTTTTGAATTTTTCAGGTGGTGAATGGATACGGTAATTTGAGAATTACCCACATCGACTTGCAAAATCAAAAATTGAGACGATTGCATGGGCTTTGCCCGGTCGAAGGGTGCGCCCGAAGCTGTCCCGTTTTTAGGGTCCATCGCAACCCGATGGGCATTTTGGTGAGTTAGAAGGATGGTAGGTTAGAATTGAAGAAAAAAAATTAGAAAAAAATAATTGGAAAAAGGAAAAAAATTGAAGGAGAAATGGTTAAGAATGATGAAATTTAGGGCTTCTTATGATTTTTAATGCGCTCTACGGAGAATATGCGAATAGTTTTCAAATAATTAAGATACGAAAAATTCAGTTTTTTCATCCGGCTTGTCAAAAGAAGAAGAAAAATAAGGGAGTTAGGTGTGAATTGAGGAAAAACCGGTTAAAAATCCAGGTGAGAATAAATATCCGTTTTATGATTTTGAATGCGCTCCAAAGAGAAAATATTCGAAATTTTAAAATTAAAATTTTGAATTTTGAATGAGTCTCCTACTTAGAAAATTACTAAAAAAAACAGCACTTTTTTTATAAAAAATTTTTGAAAAATGACTTTTTTTCGGACGAGTTTGAGGCTCTGAGGGGTCACTCAAGGGGTTTTCCTTAGTCTTAAGTGGTCACTTGTAGATTCATAACTTTTTTGTCATTAGATTGTGAGTCTTTTCCAAAGCGTTTTTGAGTATACATTGATTTTTTAAAAATTGTCATGGATGAAATTTACCTTTCCGTTACTTTTAAAATTTGAATTTTGATAAGGTATAATCTAGTTAATTTCAAAGATTTTATCGAAAGGTTAGATTTAAAAATAAATTTGAACTTACAGGTCATTCGCAGATGTCCCCGCTCGCACCGGACCGTTTGGAGGAGCTATAAATAATTTTTTTTTGTCTTTTCTTCCATTTTACTGTTGCTTTTTGAGGTTATAAAGGTTTTACAAACATTTTAACTTGTTGATTTCAATCGTATGTTGAAAAATCCCCAATTTCAATTCTTTTGGCGTCATGAAACAGGTTTCAGTGAGTTTTGTAGCCTTTTTTGGATGACTCTGTCAATTTCTTTTGGATTTTGTTTGTTAAGTAGTTTTTTTTCAAGGCTCAAGAAGTCCAAATTCATAAAAATCCGTTCAAGCGACTTTTTCTCGAATTTTGAGTTTATTTTGGAATATGGATAAAAAAATGGCCCTATCCTCTTGAAGTAACATTTGAACTAAGTTTACAACCAAATTAAAGTTTTGAAATCTATTTTTGTTAATTTATCCATAGAGCGAAGAGTCTCGATAAAATAAGGCTTTTGAGCTTCTGAAAAAGTAATTTTGGGTATAACTGAAGTAATTATTTTGGTTTTTTTTTCGCTTTTTTCGCTCTAAGCTTAAAAGTTAGACTTCCTGAACTTAATTAAGCTTGAAATAAGAAAACTACCTTGAAAAGTGGTTTCCCCGGCTTGGTTTATATGTAATTTTTGAAAGAGTCGAGAATTTCATCTGTTTCCAACGAACAAAATGCTGATTCCTTCGGTCAAAAACGGTCAGCCAGAAAATTCAAAACGCCTGCACAAAAACCCATAAAAATTGCCGCAACTCATCCCATTAACACGGCCGGGATTCGCCTGTCGGGACACCTTTTTTTCTTTTCTGGGAAGAATTTGAACATTTCTTTTTTTTCGTCGTGCTGGACTGCTGTGGCTGGAGTGGTACTCAAATATTCCATTTTTTCGCTTTTTTTGGACATTTCAATATTGAAAAGTAGTTTCTGAGCTTCTTCAAAGAGCCTTTTAATATAACACCTTGATAGTAAGGTCTATTCTTTTTTTCTGAGTTGAAATTAAATTTTTTGAGCTTAAAAACGGCATGTTTTCTTGAAATCTTTTTCAAAAAATCATAGTTTTTTGTTTAATGCGACTTAATTTTTATCACTCAGCTTTCAATCTAAACTACAATTTCCGTCGAGTTACGTCGATTTTCAGCAAGAAATCGCACTCTTTCAGAGTTTTTTTCAAAGGGTTACTGTAACTTGAATTTCTTCCTTTTGTGCACTACTGCGTCGCAGTGTGTGTTGTTGGAATGCCAAAAATCCGCATTTTTCACTTTTTAAAATGTACTTTTTGAATTTCTTAATGTGTTTATTAAAAGTTGATGCGGTTAATATTGTTTTTCAAGGTGTTTTTACGGATTTGAACGAATTTAATTCTGCCAAATGAATGATCCGGATGTGGAAGAGATCTTTGCGCATGAAAGTTTTGATGGGGGTTAGTTTTGAAGTTTTTTGAAAGTAATGCTTTTGAATCTCGGAAATGAAGAAAAAATTGGTGAAATCAAAGTTTCAAAGCTATTTTTTTGCATCCTAGGGTAGTTCAAAGTGAAGTGCGTGAGTTTTTTCAAATTTTTTTTTATTCATTTTCTTTGATTTTTTTTTTTGATTTGTATAGGTTTGTTGTTACATAACTTCATATTTTGAGTAGTTTGATGGTTCGAATTGTTCTATTTACTTTTTCCAGTTTATTTCTATAGTTTTTCTTTTTCAAGTGAGTTTTAAGAAAGTTTTAATAAATTTACGAAAATTGATTATTTCGCAAAATTTCCTTTCAGTTTAAAAAAGTTTTTTGTAACTTTTAGATGGTTCATTTTCATATTTTTTTCCCTAGGCTAATTCTCAACAACTTCTTGAAGTTTTTATAAAATATATGTTTTTTTGAAGAAAAAAATTCCTGACCTGTCCGGTTTGTCTACGACGAGTGGTGAAGAGTTTTTTTATCGCAACACCTTTCAAGATCTCATCGATTTACCCCTGAGGAAGTTGCCGAATATTTTGAGCGCAACAATTTGAATATACCTGGTGAGTAGTGGCTGAGAAAAAAATCTATTTTTTTCGATTTTCAAATTTTTTTAAAATCTTTTTTTGAAACCGAAATTTTTTTGAAACGGGAGACTCACAGTATTCTCATTTTGATCTTCGAGGAAGATTCTGGCCGATTTTTCATGAAATTTAAAAATTAAAAAGTTGGAAAAACCTTCCCACTGTAGTAAAAAGCTTTCAATTGATGAATTACTACCCTTCATCATGATTATAGACACACCCCCATTTTTGTCGTTTTCAAAAATTCTGTAGAACTTTTTGTGATGAAATTCCTTTTATGATGAGTTTAATTGAATTGGAAAGGAAATTACGGAAACTTTAATACTAAAAATTTTCAAAATCCGTCAAAAAAAGTCGACCGGGGCAATATTTTTAGACGCGCTCTGGGTCATCTCTCATTTTTCATTTGTGTTAAAGCTTTTCCGTTTCTTTCCAATTGTCTAGTATCTTTTAAGGCACAAGTTTAAAAAAAAATGAAGGATAAAAAAACTCGTGCCAAGAACCGCGTACGCACACGCTACGCGTCCCTTTCAACTCGTGAAAAATAGACTATATTTTTTGTTACAGTCGGCGCGTACGACTGTTCCATGTGTAGTGCGAATTTCATGACGAGATGCGGTATGTCGAAACACATGAAAAAGGCCCACGGCTGTTCTGTCAAAGTTTATTTTTCGTCCTTTTTCTGTCTTTTTTTGAAAAATTTATCTTTCATTCTTGTTCCTTATTTTCTCACGTGAGTTCAGGAGGTACAGTTCTTTCAAAATCTTGCTGGAGATCTGTGGAAAAATAATTTTAGAAAATTTATGGTTGGGGTTGTTTCCGAACAGAGCTCGCTCCACGAAAATTTTATTTTAGAATTATTTTCAAATGAGTCTATTTTTTCACTTAATCAAGGGTTCTTGAATTTTTTTATGAATGTTACCAAATTTTTGAAAGGCAAAGTCGGAAGGACCCTTCAGGGGCCCCTTGGAACGCCCATTATGGTTGCAAAGGTTTCCATAAATTGTTCCAAAACGGTTTCCCTTTTACAGCCTTTTTTCTTCCTTTCATCGGCCTTTATGCACCCTTTTTGAACCCTTTTGTGAAGCACCAAATTTTTCAAATTGAGAATAATATTTACCAGAGGCTGTGTATGAACCAAAATGTGCTACAGGGATAAAATCGGTAATTTTTTATGGCCGAGACTTTCAGCTCCTTTTTCACCCTTTTTGAGCCCACCAAGAAAGAAAGGCTCAATAAAGGCCGCAAAACGGAACCCTTTTAGCGGCCATTTTGCACCCGTTTTCCGCACTTCCGACTTTGGCAGCCTCTAAAAATTTCCGTTGAGAAGTAGAATAATAATTTTTTGAATCAATTTCCAAGAAGTAGAAAAATTGTTGAGTCAAATTTTTAAAAGGGAATTTCGTTTTTAGATGAATTTCATAACAAATTTACGCTGAAACGCCTTCAATTCGTAGAAAAATTCACATTTTCCAGAGCTTGTTCGGGGCAAAATCCGGACCGATTTGCTCGGACTGCGGAGAATTCCTCCGCTCTCATCTGGAGCTCTCTGAGCACATGAATCTGGCTCATGGTGGTGCTTTTCGCGTCGTTGAGCGCGATTTCGAAACGGTTTCTGAGTCGGAGGTACAGGCGGAATTTTAAAAAAGAAAGTTATAATTTTTCCTCTCATCGGCTGGATCCCACCCCAACCTTTTAAGCGCAAAAAAAAATTGAAGATTTTTATTTTGAGCGAAAAATCTCTGAAAATTGGCTGGAATCATTTTTTCGGTTCACGTCCTGAAGGTTTAAACCTGAAAAAATTCCTGATTTTTAATAGAAAGTCAAAGAAACTATCAAAATTTGTTGAAATGGTTCATTTTGAAGCTTCTTGCCCTTAATTGAAAAATCAGGATATTTTTGTATTATGAGATTTTTTTGTCAAACGACCTAAGACACCTTCGAAAAAAGCCATGAAAGAAATTAGAAAAAAAAAATGAATTTGAACTATTAACCTTACAAGGAGCTGAATTTGATTTTTAATTTTTTTGAGAAAAAAAGGTCAAAAAAAAAGTTGCAGAAAACTATTCAAACATTTTTCAAACGCGTCGTTTTGAGGCTTTTTGCCCTTACTTTTCGAAAAGTGGGAAGTTTTGCAGGTTGATACTCCCAAAACAATCCGAGATTTTAGTGTAAACCCATTTTTAATTTCAGGATTGGCTTGAAAAAAAGTGTATGGAAACGGACTCAAAGTTCTACAAAACCACCGTCAATTTGGAGAGCGATCACAAGATCGTCTACAGGAAGTTCACAAACTATTAAAAAAAGTTTAAAATGAACAGGAATTTTTTAAAGATGCTGTTTGGTCGGGAGATACGCGAATAAGCCGAGAAGGAACAATAGGCCGAAAGCGTGCGACAGCTGCACGGCTTACGTTAAGGTAAAATGAGAAAATCACTTAGAAAAATGCTTTAAAAAAATCTATTGGGAAAACCCTTCCCTAGTGTGAAAAATTATTTAAACCCTGGGAAAATTTTTAATGGCTACTATAGTAGCTCGCCAAGGACTCTGAAATCTACTGAATCCAGCTGTATAGTGGCCACTATCTTTCGTTTTAGTGGCCACTTCAGTAGTTTTTTATCCAGTATTTCTTTCATCCAGTAAATCTGATAATTTTGAAACAAACAGATTGGACCAGTTATGTTGATCCATTGACTCCTAAAGTGGCCACTAAATGTATTATTGGTCTAGTAGTAGCACTTAGACCTCTATAGTGGCCACTAATTTTTAACCCCTTGAGTGGCCACTAATTATACTACTATAGTGGCCACTCAAACGTCAAAACCCTATGGTGGCCACTAAAAATTTTCACAGTCAGCTAAAATTTATAATTTGAATAAAAACTCGTTTGAAAGATTATTTCTTATCCCTTTAATAATGGAAGGGGGAACAGGATGAAAAGGAGATTCTGTGAAACTTTTGACATCTTTTCAGCAACTCAAAAAGAAGCTTCAGATCCTTTTGTTTTCCTTTTGGACTTTGTCAGCAGTGATTATAAAGAATAATATGTGCCAATTTAACTTAAACTGCTTTTTTATAATAAAAACTTCTCGAAAAAAAGATTCAGAAGAAGAAAAACTCGTTGACTCGAGCCTTATTAGCGCAAAAACAAAATCCGGACGTGTCGGAGCACTTCTAGTGACCTTTTTAGCGGCGTCAGAGCTCTTGAATGATCCCTAGAATTGCTCAGAAACGACCGGTTTCTGTCACGAATGTCCGAGAATCCCAATTTAGCCTTAGGGCGCTTTCAACTGAAAATAAATACTCAAAAATCTTACCTAATGTCTTTTTAACAATATTGACGCTTTTCAAATAATTTGAAAGCGGGATTTTTTTTTTAAATCAAGTCCGTTTTTGTCCATTTATAACACAAATCTCAACACTCGTGTTGAAAGTGATACGAAATTCGAAACTCTCCAAAATTCAGTTATCTTTTCTGTCGGCTATTTTGGATTTCGCTTCTTTGAACATGACATGAAAGAATAAAATTCTTACTTTTTCCCAGATGAAAATCTTCAATTCGGGTTCCGTACACCTCGAGGCGTGTTTCGACCATTCTTCCCACAGATTGGGCCTGAGTGAAGACACCGCAGAACTCCTGGAAGAAATCCAAACCGCCGGAGTCCCCACCGTAGTCGACATCAACGTGGGATCCGATCCCGATTGGGAAAAGAAGGAGCAAGAGATGGTGGAAAATCGAGAGAAACAGACGGGAAAAGAAGAAGATGAAGAAGAGACGGAGTGGTTCCAGAAGGATCCAGAAGTGATCGAGATTGATGATTCGGGAGAGGAAGAAGAGAAGTTATTGCGTTCCGAGGAGCCGGAAGTGATCGTGTAAGGGTTTTTCCACAAAATAGAGCTTGAAAAATAAATTTATCTGGTTAAAAAATATTTTGGGGATCTTGAAGGTGTAAAAAACCTGAAATAGTACTGAAAATAGTGATTTTTTTACAAAAAAATAAGCTTTAATTTTTGATTTTCGAGGCGTTCTTTTTGATAAAATTTGGAAAAAAAGGCTGGAAATTTTTCAAAATTACTTTTTTTACAAAGGTTTATATTGGATCAAATTGTCAAAATTCTCACTTAACTTAAAAATAAACCCCGTTTTTCATTCCAATTGATATTCTATACAGAAATTAATTTTTTAGGCTTTTTCCGGTTTTTCAAGATTACAAGTAAAATAGACCTTTTTTCGAAATAGTTCTATTTTTTTTTGTTCCAGACTGGATAGCGATTCCAGTGATAGTGAGCCAGACAAGCTGGGACCCGCCAATTTGGAGTTAGTCCCCAAAATCAATAAATTATTTTTGAATCGATTTCAGACACGACTATTGTTGTTCGAAAGCGTCTCCGAAACTCGAAACATATGGCCTATCAGGCGCGAAAGTTCCCACAGTTTGAGAATCCACACGGTTGGAATCAGAACAACGAGGTTGGTTTTTGAGAGAGCTGCTGAGGGCTCGCCCGTTTGGAATAAACTCCGGGAAGACCGGAGAAAGAGGGAAAATTAGAAAATGATGGAAAATAAACCGGTGAAAAAATTTAAAAAAAAAATAATAATAACTCTTCCGACAATGGAACCACTTTGGTAGAAAATGAATGAAAATTCAGGGTCGATTTGGCTGGGGACTCCTATCACCAGATCAGATCTTTGGGTATGCATTTAGTAGACATGTTCTCCAAGAAAAATCTAACTTTCTATGACTTTTTGCCTCAACTTCCTGATTTTCGTATTCAGCCATGAAGCAAGCAAAAAATTTTTCTCACAAAAATTTTAAAAGACGTTTGAAGCTTATATTTTAAAAAATGTCCATTTTTTCCGATTTATTCGGTCTAGGACGTTTTAAGGTGCTTCTAGAACTTTTTATTCGATTCTTGACTTAAATCCGTTTTATTTTTCTCTTGTAAAACATCGTTTTTTTATTTCTTTTTTTCTGCCCTCGTTTTCTAGAAACCTTTCAGGTTTCCAAATTTAATGTCCGCTCGTCAGTTGCTTGCACGGAAGACGATCATGAAAAGAACTCGGAATACCGCCAATGGATCGAGAAATTGAGAGTTTGTCCGGTGGACGGATGCACCAATCGTTGTACTCTTTTCCGTATTCTCCCTTCTAAAAAGGGCATTTCGGTGCGTTTTAGAGTTTTTTTCGAAGAAATAATAGTGGAAAAAAACGGATTTTTTTACTTCTACCTGCGAAAAATCACTCAAAAAAAATAGTTTTTTTCCTATTTTTTTCAAATCAATTTTTAGCTTTATCGTCTAAAATTCACTCAAGCAGGGGCCATCAAACTCGAATATACAACAAAGAACTCAAAAAAACTCAAAAAAAGAAACTCGAATTTTTCCAGATTATCCGGAAATGCACCCGGTTCCCACTGCACCATCTGGAAAAAGCTATTGAAAAATTTTTTTCTATTGATGATGCTGTTGTTTTTTTCGAATATAAAGTTTTTTTAATTTTTTTAAAAAAATTTTTTTAATTCGTGGTTTACCATTGAAAAAGTTCAACTCCCACATATTTCTCACAGTCTGTCGTAAAGAAGAGTTTTGACCGCAGTACGACGCCACGGTGCATGTAAAATCTTCGTGTGGATTTACGCAGGTGGGAATTTTTTTTTCTTTTTTCTTGGTTTCCTTTTGGTTTTTGTGCTACTGTAAGATGATAAATGTACTTTTTTTCTTTTTTTGTTAAGAACATTTTTTTAGAGTTCTAAATGGTGCTAATTAAAGATGTTCATTATGTTATTTTAGGCTTGTTTCTCCTAACTGTAAGTTTAGACGGTTTTTTAACAATTTTCCCACTTTTTTTACTGTTTTTAAAAAGGTTGTTGATTGTATTTCTGATAGATACTGTTAAAATATAACTCGTGAGCTTAGTTTTTTTAAGAAAGTAAGGCGAACAATTTTTTTAAAATCAGTTATGATAAAAAAATTTGACTTTCGAACTTGCATTTTAATGACTCACCAGTTACAACTAAACTTTGAAAATTTCTATTTTAATTTTTTTCATGATTCGCTAAGTTTATCGAAGATTATGTCTTATTTTTAAAAAATATACTATTTTCTTCAAATTTCAAAAAGTTGCATTTTGCGACCCTCTAAAATTTGACCCACTTTTTCATGTTCAAGTGGCGTCATTTTGAACGCGAAACTCGGTGTTTTGCTTTTTCGATTCCATCGATTTCCAACCCATTATATTTTATGTTTTGACCAAGGACGCCCTATGTTTATCTTTTTCTGCTCCGGAACGCGATAATCGACCGTTTTGGCTTGCTTTTTTCCGGGTTTCGGGTCCTTTTTACGTTTTTTTTGGTTTTGAGAGATTTCAGAGTGAACTCGTTTCTTTTCGATGATACATTGGAAATTTTCTCGGGCTTTTTGAAGCTTACAAGATTAATTGACAAGCTTTTCTCGGCCATTTTCCGCCTTTTTCGAAGATTCGAGTACTACTTTGGACTTCCAAATTTATATTTGATGCTTAATTATCGGGTTTTTCAGTTTTGAGCTTTATTTCGAATAATTGATTCATAGTAAGATTCTAAATTTTATACTTTGAATCGAGGGATAAGATTTATTTAAATTATGAAGCGGTATTTTTGATTTGAAGTCCTAAAAACGACACTTTCGATTTTTTTTTTTTGAAGCTTTCAAAGGTATTTGAGAGGCTATTTTTCGTCCTTTTTGAAGTTTTTGGGCTTGCTCGTAAAAATTTAAGAATATTTTTGCAAGTTTTGTTTTTTTCTCGTTTCAAAATTAAAAAAATTGAATATGGAATATGGCAAAATGAAAAAAATCCCGTAAAATTTGCTTTTTCCATTTTATTTTTTTAGGTTATTTATGAATCTTATTTTTATAAAGTAATTCCATTCCAATCACAATTTTTTTGATTGATAAATTATTCAAGATCGTTATAACCAACTTTTTCTGTTTCAAAGCACACATTTCAAAAATAATTCAGGGCTATTATTCATTGTACAAACAATTCACATAATTCACAAAAAAATAGAAAGTTAATTTTTTTATTTAAATCCAGTTATGACAATAAAAAAACCTCGCCTGGAAGATTCTTTCGAAAAAAATCTACTTTTTTTCTTTTTCGACTGATTATTTGAGGCCATTTGATGTGAAAAGCTGTAAAATGATCTTCGGAAAAAATAATAATAATAAATTGCGTAAAAAAATTTGGCCATTTCCGAATATTCTTCATTTTTTTGGTCTCTCCTTCATTTTATTGCTTTTTATTCGATTTTTTTCGCATCCAAGTTTTTGTACTTCATGATTTTTAATGATAATTTTCAAAGAGGTTCAGGCAAAATGTCAAATTTTCATGAGAGTTGTTTAAAAAATAGATATTTAGGCCTTTTTTTCTAAAGTTAATATATTTGCTTCTAGGAAAAAAATCAAGGAAAAAAATTTATGTTTTTTTTTTTTAAATCATTATAACAGACTTAACTGTTCCAAACATCAAATTTTACAAAAATTCAGACCCACCAGTTATTGGAAAATCATTGAATTCATTTTTCGTTTAATTTTGGTCCTTTTCAAGCTTTTTTCCGTTCATCTTTGTTATTCCGCGAAATTCAAAATAGTCGTCAGAGAGAAAAAGATGATTTAATTTCGGAGAGTCAGAGATAATTTTGAATTTCGCGGAAGTTACGTTGGACACGATTTAATATGCAGTTGCGCCCGAAAAAATACAAAAAAAATTTTCTTGACAATATTTTTGAAACTTTCTCAATTTTTAATAACTAATATTTGTCACACACGAGAATTTGAGCTTCCAGAAAAAAACCAGCTTCTGAAAGTTTCGAAAAAATCGAGAAAATCCTTTTTTCCTATCTTTTCTGACGTTTTTGTAGCCACTTTTTTCCAAGAAAAGACCGTAAAATATTCAGAATCGTCTTGACGACGATGGGCGCCGTCGAAGATGTCGACGACGCCAAATGTCTTCTTCTTCCGGCCGCTCAAACTTCGGATAAATGTTTGTTTTCTTCTATTTTTAGAATTTTCAACGATTTCTGATTTTTATCTGGTTTTTTGTGCTCAAAAATAGAAAAAAAAATCGAGTAGAAGTTCGAAATTTATAAAAAAAATTGAGAATATACCTTTTCTGTTTCAAATCGAGCTTTAAGAATCTCAACGTGAAAGTAAAATGCTCGAACAACCTTTTTTATTTAGGAATTTCATAATTTTTGGCTTATTATTTTTTCTGAAGTAAACTCCAAAAAAATTTTTCAATACAAAGCTTGACATTTTTTTATTTTTCATATCTATTTGACTATGGCTAGTTTTTATTTGATCAGACTCTTCTCAAACAGAACATTTTGATCGAAATTTGTTTTTTCAGTGTTTTTCCTTGTTCACTGTTTCATTTTTTCTTATTTCAAACTTTGTTAATCTTTTGTTAATCAATCTTAAATTCTCGTACTGAAGCTGAAATTGACTTAAAATTGAGGCAAAAACGAATAATAGCCGCGTCGCTTCAGCCGAGTCGCGTTTAAAAACGACGCGGCTGTGTGACTCGGCTAAAGAAGTATAACTGACTTCGATGCTCGTAATAAAGCTTAACTAGACTTAATTTCGAGATGAAAAAATCCGAATTTCATAGCCGTCGCTTCAGCCGAGTCACATCTAGGCTGTGTGACTCGGCTAAAAGAAAAACACTGACTATTTCTCGTATTGAAGCTGAACTTGACTTGAAGTCGAGTTAGGAAAGGAAAAAACAGCCGCGTCGCTTTAGCCGAGTCGCACCTTGGAACGACGCGGCTGTGCGACTCGGCTGAAGAAGTACCACTGACTTGAATGCTCGTAGCTTAATTAGACCCAAATTTGAGATGAAAATATTAAAAATTTCATAGCCGTGTCGCTTTAGCCGAGTCGCATCTAGGAACGACGCGGCTGTGTAACTCGGCTAAAGAAGTATAACTGAATTAGTGCTCGAAATGAAGCTTAAGTAGACTTAATTTCGAGATCCAAATTTCATAGTCGCGTCGCTTCAGCCGAGTCACATCTAGCCTGTGTGACTCGGCTAAAAGAAAATCACTGACTATTTCTCGTATTAAAGCTGAACTTGACTTGAAGTCGAGTTAGAGAAGGGAAAAATAGCCGCGTCGCTTCAGCCGAGTCACACTTCATCCCATTTTTTTTACCTGCAGCGGACCTTCCGACGATGGCGTATCCACACCAACCGCGCTCGTCGACCCTCTTCAAGGCCTACGTCATCGCCTCGATGACGTGTCTCTGGACCGCCTACACCCTGACGGTCCGGTACACCAGAAGTACGGTGCCGCCGGATAAGGTTATTATTTATTTCCAGAGGAAGTGCAAAAGGTGATGCTATAAGAATGAAAATTTTTAAGAAGGTACTTTCGGATGTATTGTTTCAGAATTGAGCTGTAAGGAGTCGCGAATTTTTCGCTCTAGTTGAGCTTTGGTTCTTTAAATTTTGGAATCTACTTCAAAATGGAGGTTTTTGTGTATTTTCATCTTCAAAGATCTGAATCCATCGAGAAAGTCCGAATTTTGTGTTCTAAACCGTTTATGGTACTTAGGAACGTCAGAGTGGACCCTACAGGGGCAACCTTCAAGAAGCTCCCCTCTAGGGACAACTAAATCTCGCTATAGGGTCATTAAATATTTTTGACTAGCTAAAAATGGCCCCTATAGGGGTCTCTGCCACATATTAGACTTTCAACCTAATTTCTTGACTAAGTTCGCTCCATCGCTCCTTCTTTTTTTGTTACTTTGACCTCGGTAATCGGACGCGCCCCGGTCCTTTTCAAGCAATCGTAGTGATCACTGTAGGGGCCACAGCATTCTAAAGTCTAACTTAAAGACCCCTATATGGACCACTCAAGCTTTAGGAGCTTATGATTCACACCCAGAAGCTCTATGAAGTTCATCTGAATTTTACCACTCTAGGGACCACTATTTTTTCGTTTTTAGAGGCTTTTTTTCCCCTAACCATTTTAGGGGCCACTTTGGCGTTCCTAAGCACCTCAAAGTTAGGAATTTACCATTTCAAGGAGGAAAGAAGGTCTTGGCGTCTTTTATTTTTCACAACACTTCTAAAAAGCAAAATAAGCACTATTTTTCGATCGATTTTATCTATACGCTCAACAGTAGCTTTTACAAAGCTTTATCAAAAATTGGGAGGCTTATATATTTTTTAGGTTATCTTATGGGGTCCCACTATATTTTGTGCTGTAATTGTGTGGTTCAAAACTATTGATTCATTTTTTATAGCATTTTCGAAGGTTAAAAGACTTGTACTTCAAACCTTTTGCGATTTTTTTTTTGTGAATCGGAGATTTTTCACAGTGTTGTCTAACATTGGTTGATTGGTGCATTTCTTATTTCAAAAGACAATTTTTTAATTAATTAGTTATCCAAATTCCAGATGTACTCGGCGACGACAGTCGTCCTGAGCGCAGAGGCGGTCAAGCTCGTCATCACTTTTCTCATGCTTTTCCGCGATTTGAAGGGCGATTTCGGAGATTTTCAGGCGGTTAGTTATACTCTCTGGATTTTTTTTAGTTGTAGGTGTCTTTTCAGTAGTAATAGGAAACTATTTTTAAGACTTTTATGGAGCTAGAAAAATTTAAAAAAAAACTAGAACCCTCAGGGGCTCACTCTAAACAACTAAGTAAGTTATTAAATTTTTGGACATCCCCAATGAGAGAATGAACATATTTAAACTAGAAAAACGACAAATTTTTTTTAAAAACTCTGATAGTTTATTTTTCTTTAGCCGAAAAGTCAACTGGGACTTTTTGAAAACTATTTTACAAAGAAACTTAAGAAAAACTCGTGAAAAGTAACATTACCTCCCTTCGATTCGAGTTACCAAAGTTCGAGCAGGCTTGTTCGTCAGGCTAGGCGGGCTGACCCGAGCTTCGGTCCCGATTTCCGTGAAGAGGCCTGCGCGAACTTGGGCCAAGCCAAGCTTTAAAAAAATTATCATCCCAACTCAAAACGTCTTAGAAAAGCTTGACATATGGCTCGAAGAAAATTTTGAATTTTTTGAGCTGGGCCGGCTGTTTTTGCTTGAGACCTTCCTGAAGCTTGAGCTTAGAAATTGGGGCCGACGAGCTGACGGGGTGGCCCTCGCACAATTTTGCTACTAAAGTAATTAAAAAATTGTATTCCCCTTGGAAGTTTTCATAACTGATACAATGTTCAGAAATATATAAATAAAATTCTTTAAAGACCCTCTCGAAGCATTACTTCGGAGCTCCGAGAGAGTTGGCCAAGATGAGCGTTCCCTCGATCGCCTACGCCCTTCAAAACAACTTGGACTTTGTCGGCCTGTCGAATTTGGATGCCGGACTTTATCAGGTTGGATAATAGCCCAATATAACTGACTATATCGAAGCGATATAGCAAAGGTTTCTTGCTGCGACCTCGTGTCGCTCCCTCTCGTGTATTTGAGACTTCAAACAAAATTTTTTTGCTTCATTTTCGACTGTAGGATGGGATGAATCAAATTAAAAGGGAGCGATATAGCGCAAGACAATTGCGAGGTCGCAGCAAGAGAAGTGCGAAAAACTCACTGGGAAATAGTGTTTAATATTGAGCGTAATACTAAAGACAGCTGTCTAGTCCTGCGCGAGAGAAAAGCGATGTCGCTGGCGGTACATTAACGACTTCGAAAAAGAACCGCTTTGTCACCTAGCCGAACTCGCATTTCTCTCGCTTTCCGAGAAAATGCAGGCCGGCTCGGCTACAAAGTAACCCTTTGCGATGTCGTCAATGTGCCGCCAAATAACTGGGATATAGTTGAAAGAGTGAAGAAGGTAACCTGAGTAATCATTCCAGGTGACAACTCAGCTGAAAGTCGTCTCGACCGCCCTCTTCATGATGGCTTTCCTGGGCCGCAAGTTTTCCGGAACTCGCTGGGCAGCTATCGTCTTGCTCATGTTAGGAGTTGCTGCTGTTCAGGTAAAAAATAACACCAGAATTCATCAATATTTATTAGCAGAAAAAGAGTCGAGAAAATGATGAACAGAATTACAATTCACTCAATTTTAGAGGAGAGGAGAAAAATTAGGAGGAATCCATTAATTTAGTTACATTAAAAGAGGACATTGAAAATTAGATCAATTGAAAGTTTTATTGAAAGGAAACAAGTTCTATCAAAAAGAAACAGAGAAACAAACAGAAATTGCCAATTTCCGTCAAACTTAGTTACAAAAAAAGAAACAGATCAAAAAATATTATCACAACCCTGAGTGATTAGAGAATCAGAGAATAGAAGAGAGATCACAACATTGTAGTGAAACGGCATGGGAGAGTGCAGAGAAAACAGAACAAACAATTTTTTCAAAACGGATGCAAAGAACGCAACAACGACTGACATGCAGATTAAAAAAGAAAAAAAAACGAGATTTCAGGCCTAATACGAGTACTTTTCTATGAACTCAGAGAACGAGCCTTTTTGGCGCTTTTTGGCTTGAACCGAGTGCGGTCGTGCTGAAATTAGTGGAATTTTGAAATTTTTAATGGGAATTGAGACTCAGAAGTCACGATTTGAGCTTGCAAGTTAAAATTTGAGCTCTAGAAGATTGAAGTTCATTCCTAGATGTCTCAAAAATTAAAGGATCAATTCAAATTTTTTTAAAAAACCGAAAGAGCTTATCACGCTTGTAAACGAGTCTAATCGAACTGAAATCTGAAATATTTGGACTCAGTTAAAGCTCAGAAGCCTGAATTATAAAATAGCCACAGTAAGTCTGATGTAATCGGACTGAAGTCTTGACTAGAAAGACTAGAATCTAGCCTAACCAAGGTGAAATCTAACAAATCCATGGTAAATGCAAAGCTAGCCATGTTAAGGTTTGATCTAGTCATACTAAACCCGGGGACAGATACTCTTATAATTGAGCTTGGCATGCCTAACTGGGTTGAACTCTTAATCAAGCTAAAGCCCGGATCCGGGAACAAGAACTCATTGTAATCCCCGTTTACACGGCCGACCTCGGTGTTTGGTTGGTGCTGGAGGCTTGGGCGCCAGTAAAGCTTGTGGCGAGACCGACTTGGCAGTTGGTGGCACCAGCTTCATTTTCTGAACCTGGCTCTGTGCCTGTGCTTGAGCTAGATGCTGCTGAAACAAAAACATGTGATAGGTGGAGGGGTGCATTGGCTGCGGCGGAGCCATGAGTATCGGCGGGAGGTAGGCCTGGTAGGCATGGTGGTGATTTGGAGGTTGATTGGGTTGCGGATGCGGAAGGATCATGTGAAACGGCTGCATTGGCGGCAGAGGTGAGGTCGGTCGAGAATTGAAGTGCGACGCCATTTGGGGTAGCACAAAGTGCTGATGGGTCGGCGGATGCCAGGCGCTAGGTGATGGCGTCGAGGTCTGGTTCCACGGCGTCGTTACCTGAAAATTTAAAGTTCAGAAATAATTTGGCTTGATTGTCAGAGGAGGAAGGAGCAATAGTTGGGAGCTCTCTGCCAGATGAAGATTCTAAAGTCTCAATCAGGAAAACTCCCTAGTTTGGAAAACCAGTCTGGACTGAAGCCGAAGTTCTGAATCAAGAATTTTTCTAGATTCCGAGAAGCATGTCTAGCATGAAAGGACTTGGTAGTAAAGTTTAGCTGCGATAAGGCCAAACTTAATAGTCGTAGTTATTCGGATTAACAAGGCTGGTATCAAGCCTGTGCGGTTTCAGATCGGTCTAGCTCAACCATTAGCCCGACCTCATCAAACTTTATCGTTTCCCAACCAACCGTAATCTTCGGCTTCTTCGTTGCCGGCGGATGACATACAGCGATGTCGGTCGACGTAACCCGTTGCTGGTCGGGCGAAGGCTGCTCGTCAACGTCGGGCTCGAGATCAATAAGCCCCGGGAATAGAAAGTGGTACTCTGAAGGCACTTTAATTGCCCTGGCCCAGCTCGCCACTGCAGGGTCCGAAAGGAGAAGGGTCCACTCGGACTCTGAATGTTTTCTTTCACTTCGAAGGGCTTTTGTGGAACATACCACAACCGACTTCTTTATTTGTGAAGACAAAAGCGTCCGATTTCAACATTGCTTTGGCCACTTCGGTCGGCACGTTGCTGTCCTTTGAGAAGAAAGGAAAGGACAATTTGATCCATTTGGTGATTTGGGTCACCGTTAAGCTAGACCTGAAATATTGAAAGTCGAAGAACGTGACATATAGAAATCGGAATTGGCATGTAAAAACTAAATAGGGCTGAGTTAGAATCTACTATTGACGTATAACATCTGGTCAGGGTCATGTGGATCAAAAAGGCGGGATTTCGGTCGGGATGGCCGGATACTTACGTTTTTCCTTCGACGTTGAGGAAAGCCAACGCGCAGAGTTTGTCGAACTCGTACAGGAGTGGCGGCTTACGTGATCCTTTCTGAATAATCATCATTACTCAGATTTTAGGTTAGAGAGAATGGAAAAAGAGGAGACAGTAGACAGTTTCGTCGTTTTCTGGACCTCTACCCATCTCGTATACTCTCTAGATTCAAATAATTCACCTTGCTGTACCCCTCGGAGCTCGAGGACTTCCGACTGGTCTGTAAAAGGGAAGTCTGTCAAATGAGATCACTTTGGGAGGGGTACCGCGGAACCGAAGCTCTCGTCATGAGATGATGTGGAGGCTGCCCCGAGGCTGGCGTTGAGCGTCGAGGAATCCAGGCTGGAGTCAGGGTTCACTGTGGAAGACGTCGATGATGTCGACGTCATCGACTCTGAGCAGCACATCGCCGCCAGCTCAGCCAACTCCGGGTGCCGGAGGGCGGCTGGCGTCGTTGTGTAATCAATAGGCGCCTCTGCAAATCGGCATTGTTGAGGTCATGGGTTCGATCCATCGAGCGGTTTTTGCCATTTTTCAAGAATAGATCACTAGAGAGGTCACACGATCGATTCCTATCCTGGCCGAGGTGATTTTTTGCCATTTTTTGAAGTCGGATAAAGAGCTATTTTTCACCGGAAGGGTCACAGGTTCGATTCCCCTTCCGGTCTGGATAGTTTTTGCCATTTTTGGAAAGGCTACATGGAGATCAGGAGATCGTGACCTCATAGTTCTGCGTCGCAAGTTTGTTCGACCTTTGAGACTCTTGGGGTCACAAAAAGGTCAGAGGTTCGATTCCTAATGACGTAGGAGTTTTTTTTTTTGAAAAGGTCGGATCCATTCACTTTTTTATCGATTTGAGTTTATCTTTCCTGAGTCCGTCAACAAAGTTTGTAAGAAAATATTTTCCGAGAGGGAATATAAATATAAATACCTCGGGAATTCCGACGCCTTACGGCATGTGGGCGAGCTGGTTCGAACAGCTCTGGGCATATCTCTCGGATGTTAAATCCGCTCATATTTTATCTCGTCGTATCAGCTGCAAAGAAGATTTTGTCGTTTTTGCGTTTATTTTGGAGTTTTGCGTCAGGAAATGTGAGCCGATTGAAGTGATTATTTCTGGATGTTGAAAGGAAGGAGTGATTTTGAAATGAAAAGGGAGGTTTCAATGTTAGAACATACTTTTTTAAGGAAGCTGAGAATTTTCTGGAAAATGCGGCTCGGATAATCATGATACCTTGGTAATAAAGGGACATCTCGATTTTTGGATTCATAACAGTTTTTCATAATTTTTGGCGCGTGATTCTGGGGGGTTGAATAATTGCGGCACGAAGAGCATATTACTGTTTCAAAAGACTTTTCATTTCGAGACTTGAATGAAACAATTTTTTACCGTCTGCAACATGAAGAAAGGCCTCAATTTTGGATATTTACCGCTTTTTTGATATAAACTAGTGGAAAACTCTATCGTTAACATTGCGAAGCTCATTTTTAAACGATATGAACTAAAAATCTCTCGAAAAATAGGCATTAAAAATGGTATAACTTATACAATAACGAGAAAGGAAGGACCGGATAGAACATAGGATGACAAGAAAAAAAAAGTGAGGTGCCTAGTGATAAAACAGGTGACCTGGCGCATTCCGCGCTCGCGCCTTTTTCAGGGGCCAGTAGGCGGAGTTTCTAGGGATCAACCTAAAAGGGCAAATCTCCGGTTACGGACTCGTTTTCTGTAGTTTTCCTAGGAACGGACTTGGAAATGAGAGAAAAAAAAACTTTACAATTTTTCGTCAACATAGGTTTTTTGGGATATTTTGGGGGTAACGGTGAATGAAGTATTCAGTTTGGTATGGGTTCGAACATTCTGGAAAGGTTATTTCAAAAGAAAAAAAGAAAATAAAATTATCGAGCAAAAAAAAACTACAACTTTAAAAGAATTTCGAAATTTAAATCGGAAAGATGAGATTACTGTTTCGGATAATTATTATTTGTTTTTGATGAGGCAAAAATAAACTGTGGGACTTTGTTATCACTTATGTGGTTGAGATATCTAAAATCAAGACTTTTAATTGAAAAAGTGTCCCAAAACCTAAAATAAAAATAAACTTATATTCATTTGAATTAAATATAATTTACTCAACTTTTATCCATTCTTGTCTTAAATTATATTTCCAAAATTGTTTGTGTGGGTTGAAAAAGGAGCCTCTAGAGCAAAAACTTGAAAAGTAAAATGAAAGATGACGTTCCGAAATGACAGGGCCATTTTCAATTTATTCATTTCTTCTTTTTCCAAATAAAAAAGTTTACATAATATTGCCGTTTCGCTAGGTTTCAAAACATTTGAATTTTTTTGAATCTTTCCAATAAACAATCTGTGGAATTCACGAAAAAGTCGGTCGGTTCGGTTGCTTTTTATGAGGAATATTTTGTCAACTTTTCAAACGTTGAAAAAGTTTTTTTTCGTTTTGTCGAAGTTTTAACAGTTTCAAAGTACGTATTTCTTTATGTTTTTTATTATCATTATTAATCTAACAAAACAATATTTTGCACTTTACATATTTCGATTTCAGTTCAAGTTTTAAAAAAAGGTTGAAAAGAAATGTATTGAAAAAAAAACACAAAATCTCCTTTTTTGAACCCCAAAATCGGTTTTTCAGAACTTAAAATCTAGCCACAATCGGAAAATTTAAGCTTTTTTTGGACACTCAAACAACTTAGAACTAAAAAAACTTTAAAATTTCAAAAAGTGGCCGAAATTACCGACTTTTCCAGCTTGCCACAGTTGATAATAATTATTTTTTTAAATCTTGAAGGTGATGGAAAAAAAGAAAAAAACTTAAATTAAGAAAGATTTTAAAGACTATTTTTGATGTTTCAGAAAATACTTATCAGTATATTCTTGCAGTTATTGTATTGCTACGGCTGCTACGACCACTTTAACTTGTCCTAATTGAGTTAGAAAAATCCCTGTTTTCTACGATTTTTTTCAATATAAAATTCTTAAAAGAACACTTTGAAAAATTTTTCAGGGTTTTTGAAAAAAACTGGTAGGTAGAAACTTTGATATGAATGGTTCTTGTTTTTGAAAAATGTTTCAAGCACATTTTTGATTTAATGGTTAGTAAAAGTATAAAAAAAGCGGTAGGCGATTTTTCCAATAAAATTGATAAAAAGTATTAAGAATTCCTAATGAAAAGGTCTTTTTGAAGCGATTTTTGAAGCTTTCGATACTGTTCTCCTCACAATTATTCTCGTATATCACAAGGAATATCAAGTTTCATTCATTTTTTTAGTTTATTTTTCTTTTTCGTCTTTTTTTATTCGGAACGTTAATCAGTGATTTTTTTCACTCTTAAAAAAATTATCAGTATCTTATTTTTTTAGAATTCCAGAATCTGAAATATTTATTAATAATAATTAATCTTTAATTTTTATATATCAAAATGAATTGCAACGGTATTTTCAATTTCAAGAAAGTCGGAAAAAAAAAATCAAAAATGGTTCGAAAGACGTGAAAAGCGGAGAAGCTTGCAAAAGACGGTTTCGAAATTTGAATTTCCCACAGGGTTTCAGTTCAAAAAAGGTACCGACAGAGCGGTTTTTTCCCCGCCCCATTGTCCTGGCTCTCAATGGCTACCACAATCTTTTGTCTTCCTCTATTCAAAACGCGTTTTCTCACGCTGTAAATGTACAGTTCAATTCGAATTTCGAACGGATTTCCATGGGCGCAGAAAGTTCTTAAGCAAATAAGAGCAGATTTGAAGTCTAACAAGTTTCGAAAAGAAGTTTTTCGACTTTTGAAAATGATGTAAAGAGGCCTAAAAAGGCGGGAATGACGTCAATTTTCACTTTAAATTGAACGTATGATGTCATTTTTCGATTTTTTAAAAAGGCTTACTCTTTATACAATTTAAAAAAAACTTATCCGAAGTCTGACAAGTTTTGAAAAAGCATTTTTTGACTTTTCAAAAGGATCAACGTGCTTTTTCTTACTTAAAAGTGATGGAAAGAGGCTTGAAAATTCGGATTTGACGTCAATTTTCACTTTGAATTAAGCTCATGGCGTCATTTTTTGAATTTTTTTCAACTTGAGTTATTTCTTTGATTTTTTAAGAAGGCTTACGTTTTTACGATGAAGGAAGCTCATTTGAAATCAAAAAAGTTTTGGAAAAGGTTTTTTTTGACTTTTCAGAAGGATCAAAGTGGTTTCTCTCATTTAAAATAACACTTTTTGGAATTTTTCGGCTTGAATTTTTTTTTTTGATTTTTTATGAGATCAGTCGCATTTTTTTCCCAAAATTGAGATTATAGTCACATTTTTCAAAAAAATTACTTGAGAAGGTCAATAAATATTTTTATGGTGTCTTTTTTTCCGATTAGTAATGAAAAACTTAATTTTTCATTGAATTTTTGAAATTTTTTTGAAATTTTTTTCAACTTTTTAAAAAGGTACTGGTTCAAAAAAATCGAAAAAAATGCTTTAATATCAATAAACTCGATAGATTTTTATCTCAAATAGGATTTCTACCTTTAAAAAAACTTGTAAAAAAATTTGAAATCAAAATTTAAAAAAAGGCAAAAACCAAAATTTCGAATAAAAAAATTTCAACACAAAGACAAACGGAAGATCTTTTTCAATGATATTCAACAAAAAAATGAGGAAATGAAAGGCTTTTTTTCTCTATTGAGAGGATTAGTATGAATGAAGATAATCGGAAGAAAGGATTTCTTCTTTTTTGTGAGGCTTTATTTTTGTTAATAAATTGTTCTTTTTATTCCATTTCTTTCAATGATTCAGAGATTAGTTGTAGTTGATTTTGAAGAGATTAATATTAGAGAATTTTTGAAATAAACTTCAGAGTGGTTGAAATTTTTTTAACTATACTACATTGCATTTTTTTCTCAAACATAAAAAAATATTCTTCGTGATTTTTCTCTTTGGAAGCTGAGAAAAAAATGGTCCTTTTCTTGAACTCCGTAATGTTAAGTTGTCATTGTTTTGAAAAAAATATTCAAAATAAAAAGCTTGATTTTGATATAATTACCATGTAAAAGGGCCAAAATTAAACGAAATTATCTTTTCACAACGATTTAATGACTATGAAGTGTTCAGGGAGCTCAAAATTTGAATATCAAATCGAGAAATCAAGAAGAAATATACAATTTTTTTCGCAAAAAGAAGGTTTTTTTAAGAAGGTTTGTCCCTGTTGGAGATAAGAAAAACTTAAAAAGGGTTTTTTCGATTGGAATTTTTTTGTGAGAAGCAATATATTTATTTCCACCAACAAGATATCTATTAATAAATGGGAAACCATGAGGTACACGAAAATCAGATTTTTTCAATAATATCAATAAAATGAAATAATTTTAGAACCTCAAACTCGACCGGTACAGAAAAATATATCCCTCAAGCCTATGAAAGTAAATTTTTGAAAAGAAAAAGTTGTCAAAAGATGGCATTTTTAAAGATTCAACGGATATAAAAAGCGAGAAATTGCAGATGAACAACGTCTCGCCGTCGTCGGCCGGCAAAGAAGGCGTGGAGAACTACGTGATCGGGATTTCGGCGGTTTTGGCGACGTGCGTCACCGCCGGCTTTGCGGGTTCTCCAGCCTTTTTATCATTTTTTTTTCGCATCTTGTTTTTGTTTTCAGATTCATTTATTCTTTTGAAATAGAAGAATTTAGAATTTCATAGAGAAGGTTAGGATTGAAATTGAAGACGTATTCGAAAAATTCTTCAAAAAAAAAGTGGTTCTTGTTAAATTTTGACATTTTTTAACATTTTAAATATTGATTCTATCGTAGGAATAGCTAGAAAAGAGTTTTATGGAATTATTTAATAAGAAGCCCTCAAAAGTACTACTGGTCATAGGTAAAGTCGGAAAGGGTGGAAAAAAGCTTCGAAAATGCTCCTTGTTGCTGCCTTTTTCCGCCAATTTCTCGGCCTTTTTGCACCATTTTTGCTGTCTCTCCCTTTTTTTTCACTATTTATTGAGTCCTTTTGAATTCTGGGATAAATGGAAGGCTCGATAAAGGGAATCGTTTTCCTGCCTTTTTAATGCCATTTTGCTGCCTTTTTGCGGCTTTTTTTTGAGCCTTTTTGCTGTCTTTCTGCGACCTTTTTTGAGCCTTTTTGCTGCCTTTCTGCGACCTTTTTGCGACCTTTTTGCGGCCTTTTTGCGACCTTTTTGCGATCTTTTTTGAGCCTCTCCCTTTTAGCGGCCATTATCCACCATTCCGAGTAGAGAAGTTGGAAAACAGCGGCTTCAAAAGTAGTAGTTTTTTTCGTAACTATAGTTAGAAAATGGAGCCAAGACATTCCTGGATAACAAATATTATTCGAAATCTCGTCTCGAGGTAGGAATTTTCCCGCGAGACATAATCCCTTTTTTCGAAACAAAAATGTCGACTTTTAGGTCAAAGTCGCGATTTTTTGAGCTTTTTTCCCGAAATATCTCGATCTTGATCTCATATCGATTCTAAAAAAAAAGCCCGTCTCGAACGGCCCAGCTTCTAAGATAGATTTTTACGCCTTTTTTCTCAATGAAGCGTCATTTATTATTTCAGGAAAATAGCGAGAGAAAAGGTTTATAAAAAAGTGCTTGAAATAAGAAGGCCAAGAATGTAGGTATTTTTGTGGTATTTCGAATTTTTCCACAATTTAAAATCCTGAAAGAAAAAAATAAGAATTAAATTTATTTTGTTATTTTTGAGGAGGTTAAAAAACTGATTTTAAGGACCAATTTTATGAATTCCCTGGTTGAGAAAAGCGTTAAACTCGAACTCTTTGAAGCCACCAAAAAAAGTTATTGTCTAATATTGCTCATATTGGCACGTGATTTCTATGAATAACCATTTATTTCTCTTTTCATTTCATTAGAAATTTTACCGATGAGAGAAACTTCTCTGCAAAAACTTTGAACTCTAACTTTTAGCTTAATATTTTCATTTTCAGGAGTTTACTTCGAGAAAATGCTCAAAGACGGCGGCTCGACCCCTTTTTGGGTCCGCAACATGCAAATGTACAGCTGTGGGGTTGTGAGTTTCCTTTTTTTGAGTTTTTGAAAAAAATGCAATCCACAAATTCATTGTTTTTTCTATTGTTCAATGACTGAAACGATCCAACTTTATTCTGAAGGTGAGCGCCGCCTTGGCTTGCATGATGGAGAGCGACGATATCGCTGTCCGAGGCTTCTTCCATGGCTACGATGAGAAAGTCTTCGCCATCGTTGGTTAGTTTGAGAAAGTTCGCTCCTTTAATAATGTTAAAAAAAAATTTTTTTTAATTTCGGACATTGGTAACGCGAACGGGACGCGAATCCGACGTGTCGTGGCGATTCTAGTGACCACTTTAGTAGCCTCAGCACCCTTAAGTGATCCCTAGAATCGCCCAGAAACGTCCGATTCGCGTCCCGTTCGCCTTACCAAGGTCCGAGCTGATTTGGCTCGGAAAAGTCGCATTTTGAAGCTTCTGGATGAAGAAAGTTTAGTTCACTGTTTCAAAAAATCATAAAGTTAAGATTTTCTTTTTGAAAGTTACTCAATAGCTCATCTCCAAAAAAATATTAACGAATATTGCTCATGTTTGCTCAGAATTCATATGAATTTCTATAGGAAGCCATTGGTAAAACCAATAAAGAAAATCAAATTCTTTGAATCCAACGAAAAAAGAACTGCTATTGCTCATTTTTGCACAAGATTTCTATTAATAGCAATTTATTCTTCATTTTTGGAACAGTACTGATAGAGGAATACCTATAAGCAATTTGTATTGAACCAGCTTTGTTCTTGGACTTCAATGCGAAGAACTCCGAAATCAACTCATATTGCTCATGTTTGCTCAGGATTACTTTGAATAACCATTTATTCCTCCTCTTGAAAGTTAATTACAATAACAAAAACCTGATTTCCCATACTTGAAGCCTGCATTGCTCATTTTTGCTCAGGGTTCCTCTCGCTGGGCGGAGTCTACATCTCGCTGGTGATGAAGCACCTCGACAACCTCCACAAATCCTTCGCCTCGGCCTTCTCCATCGTCATCGTCGTCGTCGTCTCCCTCTTCATCTTCCCCGACGTCTTCATTGGCGCATACTTCGTCCTTGGCGCGTTTCTCGTCATTTCTGCCATCCTACTGTACAATTCCGTCCCTGAATAGACCTTGGAAACATTTTTCGTAAAATCACTAGGATCTTTGATTTTTCACACAAGCAGTTATTTCTTGGACGTGTGATTTTTAATCTCGATTTTTAGCCTTTTTTCACTTAAGAGGTCACTTTGGGGCTCTTGAAAGTTTCTGGAGCTTTGAAATCTTTCAAGGAACTTCTTAGGTTTCAAAATCTTAGGCGATTTTCGCAAAAAAAAACCCCTTCAGATATCGCGTTGAGTTATTTTAACTCGAGGGATCACTTGCTTAATGAAATTATCAGATTTTCACTTAAGGGATCACTGAGAGATTTTCGCTTGTCGAAATCAAAATTTTGATTTTATCACTTAAGTGGTTACTTGAAAGCCAGTTTTGGCCATTTAAGGTACTACTTCTTAACAGGTTTTCTCACAAACTTTTTTTTTCTTGAGTGACCACTTGACCCTAATTTTCAAACCCTGAAGTGACCTCTTAAAGTCCAATTTTTCTCAATTTGGCTTTATAACCCGATCCTTAATTCTTAATTATTTGTGTATTCCAATTCCTTTCAAAACAATTTATTGCTCATTTTAAGAGAAACAATATTCATTAATTGAATATGGGCGGAGCTTAATATTTGTAGATTTTTAAATGCAATCTCTTTTTTTTTCTATTGAAACAATGTTAAACGTGTTTTTCTTTTTCTGATTCTCCTCGATTTCAATGATGTTTCAGTTAAAATTAGTCATTTTTATGTGCTTTACTTATTTCTTCCAATACTTGTAGCCTTAAATTCGCTTATTTCCGCTTCTTCTTGCCTTCATAGAGTTTTATCGCATTTCTGAACATAAATTGCTTTTTTTAACAAAAATTTTTTATTCTATGATGTTTATCATGAAAAAAGCTCGATTAATCATTTCTTTTCACCAAATTCAAACCCATTTTGCAGAAAACTTTAAATGGAAACCCTTTTTGAAAGCCTTCATTTAAAATATTTGGTGGTACGGTATTGTGAAGGGCCGTGTGCACCGCGTCATCGCGGAAAATACGCCTGTCCTCACGCGCACTTTTCGTCGGTTTACTAGATAATTTAATTTTTTTGTGAACCGACTTCGTGTCATAGATTTTTTAATCTAGATTTTCAACCTTTACAAAAGTTTTTGCCAATTTTACGTCGAAAAAAAGCCGCGTTCAAAGTGATTTTTCTGAAAAAGAAAAAGAAATTGTTTTTTTGTATAGAATGAAGATAATTTCATTTTGTGCTTGTAAATCTGTACATAATTGAGAATACCAAAAATGAAAAGAAAAAATGAGCCCAAAGCCTTTTCGCTTATTTTGATGCGAATTTTTCATCTTTGGCCATGAGGTTCTTCTTTGCTCACTCCCAATCAAGGGGACTGGTCGTATTACGGTTGTAAAATAAAGGCTTTCGGTTATTAAATGGAGATTTTTTTACTCTTTGATACATCATTTTTTTTTACTTCAATGAACAAGTTCCATAAAATTGCATAACAGAAGCGAAAAATTTTCTGGATTTGGAACATACGACCCATATTGAGCGGTTATCTTTGAATTTCCTCAGAAAATGCGTGAAATACGAAATTACCTATCATTTCATTCGCTCAAGGTGATTGGTTTGCAAGGTGTCAAGTGCTGACTTTGCGCCACGCCGACCAGCTGGGGGTATAGCTCAGTGGTAGAGCGCTCCCTTAGCATGGGAGAGGGCTGGGGTTCAATTCCCCATACCTCCATAACGTTTTTGCATTTATTTCTGTCAGTGGGCCTTGGACGCTAGAATTCGAAAAAAGATTTCATCTTTTTTTTTTGGCGAATCAATTAGTTCTGTTTCCTATCGGAATCAATAAAGTTAGATATAAGTGTTGAATGGGCTCGTTAAGTAAAAAAAGGACGTGAGAATGTCGTTACAGAAACACGACGATTTGATGTTGAATTTATTGAATTTTATTTCATTTATGTTGTTGAACTACCCAGATCCGTTTCTCATTCAAAGAGAATAAAGTGAAAGATGATTATTTTCTGTTTTTGGTGAATAGAGTGTCAAAAAAAATTCAAACCTTTAAAATATCAAGCGCCAAAGTTTTTGACCTCTACCGTATCCTTGGCGAGTTCTGACCGAGTTCGGTCGCGCTAAAACAATGTCATCATTTTTGACGTCATCCGATCGATTTCTTCTAGTTTTTTGTACTTTTTTCGAATTTCTTGACGTAATTTGTGCTTTTAATGGACTTTCGATTTTCCTGAGCTCAGTTTAAAAAAGGTTATGCTCAAAAAAGTTATTTAGATATCTGTATCCACAAACTTTGATTTTGTAATGAAATTTCTCGTTTTATTCGCGTTCTCGGCTCTTTTTTTGTATTCAGAATTGTTTTTCAGGAATTCTCCGACGATTCCTTCGCGGAATTACAGAACGTAGCAAGGAAGCAACTTTCAGAAGCAAGTTCGAAGGAAAACATGCTTTATAGAACGAATTCGAGCTGATTTGGATTTTCTTTTCTGAAATTTTGCTTTCTTGCTCAGTTCCGTCTACATTTCGACTTCGACAAACGAAAGGTGATTTTTTTAATTCAAGATTTTGTGGCGCTCGGACAAATCGCGAAAGCTTCTGTTATATATTAGAGCTTTGAAAATCCATAAAATTTATTTTCTCAAGGCTTCGAAGAATTCGCGAATGTAAGAGCGTCAAAATTTCAGTTTAGGTGAAATATTTCCTCTAGTTTTTTATTTTTCAGAGGACATGCACGACGAAAAGACGGAATCGGTCATCTACACTCTTCTTTCCGGCGTTAACATGGCTTCTTTGTTTGGATCGAAGAGTGAAGGCTTCGAGAAAACGCTTAAGGTAATTTTCAAAGAAAAATTGACTGAATTAATAATTTTAACATTTTAAAATGACATCGAAACATCCAAAACGACGATGACGACCATTCCCAGTCGTAATGTGATTCAATTCAAAAGAAAACTAGAACTTCGGACGGATTTTGACGACCGAGAAAGCTTTTTATTTTCTCGTTTTGGATATTTCAGTTTGATTTTTTTTTTCGTTCTGAAAAGCTATTGAAGATTTCTGAGATTGTTATATCTGTCTCGAGAGGGCTGTACCATTTGTCGAATGATCTCTATGTTGCAAATATGTCGATTTCAACAAAAATGTGGATTTTTGCGATTTACGGATGCTAGAATTCTGAAAACGCGTCGGGTAGTTTTCCTCCGACGTCAAATTCAAAAATTATGTTGATTGCTGCAAGGATGTTGCTTCCAGAAGAGCCGTCTGCTGCCCTGCTTTTTGCGATTCCAACTCGATATTAAAACCGGGCCGTTTACAGTGATTTTGGGCTGTTCACTTGGCGAAATTCTCCGACTAAAACAGCCCGAAATAACTTCTAAACGGCGTATTTTTGACGCGAATTTCGAGTTGAAATTGCAAAAAGCAGGGCAGCGGAGGGTACTCCTGGAAGCACCCTCCTTTCAGCAGTTAACATAATTCTTGAAGTTGACGTCGGGGGAAAAATACCCGACGTGCTCCAAGAATTCTGGAATCCGTGGATCCCAGATGGCTGTCTTTTGCGGGAAACGTCTGGCGGACCCGAACGCGGGTTGCCATATTGAGAGCGAGGCCACTCGCCACTCGACCAAACGTCCCTGGTTGGCGAGGGGCAATCGGTCCCACGTACCGTCGCTCGGTCCAGTGTTTGCTTGGGAGGAGAGTCTCGCCGTTTGATCTCCCGACTGTAGTTTGGTTCGCGGCGCCAAAACATTTCGTCATCCTTTCACGGCCTTCTATAGTCTGTTCAGATTTTAAGTGTCAAGTCGGTGCTCAAGCTCCGCCCATAATGGCGCGACAAACCAATCAGAGAGCGAGCCATTCACAGAGTGTTTTTGAAATGACGTCATTGCACTTGACATTAAAAATCTGAACAGACTATAGAACTTCTTTTTGCGTCATTCTTTTCAAATATAAATTGATTTTCACATTATTTTAATTCAATATCAAGCTTTCTCAGGGTGTCATTGGATTTTATTATTAGTTTAGGTGCTTTTATTTTTTTGTTACAGCTATACTTTAATTACGACTTTTTGTTTGCTCAGGTCTCTAATTCATATCGAAATTTTAACATTAAAAAGCAGTTTTCCTTATATTTGATTACTGTAAGTGGTTTTGCCGCATTCAACAATTATCACAGACTTGCACAGAAAGCATCGTGAATGACAAAAATTGCTGGTCCTAAAATTCTCTCACTGTTGTTTGGGTATTTTTTTTCCCGTTAAAAATTTCAAAATGTTTTATACAGTTACATGTCATGAACTGGCGCCTCTTTTCCATATTTAAAGCTATGAAAACGTTCAACTTTTGCCCGTTGAATATTTCGAAATAATTTGTTTTTGAATTTCAGATAGCTCGGAAGGAAGTGCTCAGTGTTGCGACTTTGAAAACAATCAGCCTGTCTTCTCATGAAGTTCGAAGAAACTTCAAATATTTCAAAGATTAGTTCCTATTTTTATTGTTTTCGAATTGATATTGCATTTTTCAGGGAGACACTTCTTCCAAAACGGAACTGGATCTGAAATCAATGTGTTAGAAAACGATCAAAGACAATTTGAAATCTATCGCGAATAGAACTTGACTCTTGAATGTTGTTTTTTGGTTTGATTGTGCCTGACAAATTGACTTCTTTTCTAGCTCTGTAATTTCTTCAACGTCGGAAAAAAAAAACGGTGAGCCATTCAAAACTGTGCGCTATTTATTAATTTGTGATTTTCCAGAACACTAGGTAGACGTCTCCTTCAAGTCACAGAACTGGGCAAGGAGGCAGAAGCCAGGCACGAAATAAACGGGAAAATGACGCGATTTTGAAGATTTGAATATGGTTTTTGGCATTACTTGCTCTCGAGTTTTGCTATCTTGCCCAGTTCTGTGCGCAGATCGTCTTCGAGGTTATTAAGGCTTTTAAATTCTTTAAAATTTTTATTAATGTTCAAATTTTCAGGAAATTTCCCCGGTTATTGTGACATGGACACAGAACTGGGCATAAAAGACGACATGTCAGGATCGAATGAGGACTTGAAAAAATGGATGACGACTTGACAAGGAATTCCGAGGTTTTATGCCCAGTTCTGTCTTCAACGTCGTGTTCAACTTCGGCTGCATTATTTTGTTAGTTTGATTCCATTCTGAGCTTTAGAAATTCAAGGGTATATGACAGAAAATAATTTTTTAATTTTTTTTGCTTTAATTTTCAGAATAGCTCCATGCCGTTTGGACCAAACAGCCACAACGAGCTGCTTCATTTGGAAACAGAATTTCTTTTGATGAATGTTTTCAAATAAATCATTACCCATTGTCCAACTTTTTGTGGTTGTTTCGGTCCGTAGCTTTTTGTCAAATGCCCTTGCAGACCCATGTTAACTTTTACGATTTTTTAAAAGATGGACTGGGATAATTTGAGTTATAGAAATTAGGAATAAAATAACGAAATGCTCACGCGATGCGGATGCATTGCGGTAATTTAATTTTTCTACTTTTTAATTGATATGTCAGAAATTCGAAGCTCTTCTAGTTTGATATGCAGGAAAGTATGAATAACCGCTACGCATCCGCCTCGCGGGCAGCTGGGTCACGATTGTTTTTTTCTTCAATTTATGAGGCCATTCAACTGTAACCTTGAAGTTCGGATAGAAGTTTGCGCTGCATTTTTTTTATCACATGGTTTTTTTACTTTCCATTTTGATTCACCATTTTTTTTGGAAATAAAGGGAAGTGTGGTTTTTTTTTCAATCCAAATTAAAGTTTTTTTTTGATTCAAACTTGAAAAGGAGGCAAACTTTCCTAACATTGATAAGATAAGCAGAAGATAAATGTTGAATGAGCTCATCTGAGGCCGTTCGCATGAATTTTTACGCAGTTTGAATGGGTTTTAAAGCAGGAAAGCTTTTCTTTTCATTAAAAATAAATGTTCTCATTCGCACTGCGTAGGTTTTCATGCACAGGGCCTCGAAGTCTGATCGAAAATCTTTGAAGTGTTTGAAGGAAAACTTTTTAATTCTTTATTTTGTTCTTCAAACGCCCTAGTAAACATTTTTGATCAGACTGACAAATAATTCACTACGGCCAAAGTAGAAATAGCGTGCGAAGAGTGCTGAAAGTCTTGTTCTTCTGAGATTTCCAAGCATTCATTTCGTTCAAAAAGGGTGAGCTTCTTCTTGTCTTCGGTCAGAAAGAAGAAAGGGGGCTTCTAGCCGGCTCTTTGACACGGGGATATTCGTGTCGAGCATGACCTCGGTCACTCTTTCCGGAGGGGAGATCTCAGCCGCTCGGAACCTCTGAGTGGCACTTCGGTCCAACCAAGGAGACTGGTGCACTGTCCCACTCCTCCGTGCTCCTGTACCCAGTTAGTCCTCTGACTCCAACTTTATACAAATCAAATGCTTGGGATTTCGGAAGAACTGACTTTCAAAAATTTTTGAAGGAAAATTTTGCATATTGATTGGTCTAGTAAATCGTCCAGGAGCCAAAAACTTGCATTGGGGCGCCCATGCACAATACTTTTCATAATCGAATCGTCTTGTAAATCCCCCTTCAAGAGCCAAAAGTCTAGCATTAGCGCACCAATGCACATGCCTGGTAAATCTTCTAGCAGCCAAAATGAATGCAACAGTTCACTACTTTGGCCGCAGTGTTAGACTTCTTGTTGTAACATGAACATTAAGCGAATAGAATATTTATTGGTAAATAAAAAACAGTTAATTGAGACATTAGACATAGCTGTAGGATGACTGATGCATCGTTTCTTTGTTTTGCGCTCCGAGGGGTCCAAAGAGTTGTTGCTGAACATCAGAAGCTGTGCTCAATGGAGGCCACGCCATTCTGATGAGAGAGTGCTCATAGAGACTTGCAAAAGTCGAGTCCGGTCAGGTTCTCCCGGCCGATCTCATCACAGCACGGCAGAAGATGCCTCATCAGCATCGCTTTGGGCCTTTCACTGGGAGAATCCAAAGTTTCTGTCTGAAAAATGGACAAGTAGGAGTAGGCGGCTCATTTTTTTATTTCAATACAAAAATTTTTTTCATATTCAAATTGCGATATTAGTACATCATTTTTCATATTCAATTTGCAATATTAATATATTCAAATTGCAATATTAATACAGCATTTATATATTCAAATTGCAATATTAATACAGCATTTATATGTTCAAATTGCAATATTAAGAATGCAATATTAATATATTCAAATTGCAATATTGAGAATGCAATATTAATACAGCATTTATATATTCAAATTGCAATATTAATACAGCATTTATATATTCAAATTGCAATATTAAGAATGCAATATTAATATATTCAAATTGCAATATTGAGAATGCAATATTAATACAGCATTTATGTATTCAAATTGCAATATTAATAATTCTTTTACAGATTGCAAGTTCTTCTACTTATTCATCCTCACCGCCCAATCATGATATTTTTTCTATGCCTCTCAATAAAGTCTTCTTACTTAAAATTTGTTCTCTTCTCACCTACAAATCATGCAATGAAGTCTTCTCCAAATTGGCTGAGATAATATCTGATGTACAAGTCTTTCTCTTCTGATCATCTCCATCAAGTTTGAAGCCTGACAAGTCAAGCTAGTGTACTTGAAGCACGGAAGAGTGGGAAAATCGCCAGTCTCCTTGGTCAGACCGAAGTTGCCACTTGGAGTCCAAGTGGCCGAGAACTCTCTTCCGTGAAGGTTGAAGCCTTCTTTTTCTGACCGAAGTGAGAAAAGCTCTTTTGGAGATGAGAGAAGAAAACGACATCTACAGAGCTAAGTAAAAAATATGAAACTTATTAAATGAAAGCCCATGGATGAACGAAGATTTCGGCTCCTGGAGGATTTAATGAAAAGTCGATATGTGCATTGGTGCGCTAATGCTTTTGGCTCTTGAGAGAGGATTTACATAACCGATCGATTATGAAAAGTTTTTGGCATGGGCGCCCCAATGCAAGTTCTTGGCTCCTGGAGGATTTACTAGACCAATAGATATGGAAAAGTGTCCATCAAATATTGTGCAAAGCTATGTAAAAGCCCAGTTCTTCCGAAATCCCAAGCAGTTGATTTGTATAAAGCTGAAGTCAGAGATACTGACTGGGTACAGGAGCACGGAGGAGTGGGACAGTGCACCAGTCTCCTTGGTTGGACCGAAGTGCCACTCAGAGGTTCCGAGCGGCTGAGATCTCCCCTCCGGAAAGAGTGACCGAGGTCATGCTCGACACGAATATCCCCGCGTCAAAGAGCCGGCTAGAAGCCCCCTTTCTTCTTTCTGACCGAAGCCAAGAAGAAGCTCACCCTTTTTGAATGAAATGTAAGCTTGGAAATCTCAGAAGAACAAGGATTTCAGCACGATTTGCACGATTTTTCTACAACTTCTTTCATCCATGGACTTCTAGCACATCATCGACTATCTCAGCCAGTTTGAGAAGCATTAGGCCTTACTCAAAGCAAAATGAAACACGCGAAGAATTATTACTTTCCCACTGGAAAATCCTACTTCTACGAGTCTTTCTTTCACGTTAAGCAGGACCTTATTCTACGAATTCCTAAAAGTCATCGGCCCTACGACGCGGTCGCGCTGCGGTCACCATCCCATGTTCACTTCGGAAGATTCAAGAAACACTTTATTGAAAATTGAAAAGTTGAAGTTGTAAAGACGATCAGCAGCGTGACCGCGTCGCCCTATACAATCATCGATGCCTAAATTACAAGGTTAATTGAAACATTTGAAAACCTAACTCAGTTCTAGAACGGGCCATTGAGAGTACATGACAAGATTGCTGGACTTATGCGCTTCATGATCAGTCAAATAGAAAATCGAGGTTGAAAACTGCTCAAGAAATATTAACAAGGGAAGTGTTTTTGGTGGCCGGTTGAACTTTTGTTGAAACTTTGCTGAAAGGTACTATAAGACCTCCTCTTTCCAGAACACGAATAAAATTTCTCGCAATAGATCTCGTTTTCGAGTTATGAAGCTTCAAAGTTTGCACGCTGAATAAGTGCTGCAAGGCAAGAGGGAATGTGGCTCGCGTACGATCCCTCCTATCCAGTTGGCAGCGTGGTGTAGTGGCTAGCGTCCTTGCACCGTGGTGTCTATGACCGGGGTTCGAAACTTTTTGAAGAAACTCATTTTGGCCAAAACTTTCCTACGAGGAATTTATACACATTGTTAAAATCAATCAAAATTTTTTTTCCGAATCAACATAGCCTCTCATTTCACTCGATTTAACAAGACTTTCGAAAAACATTTCCCCTCGGCCCATGCACATGATCAATAGATCGCTTTCTGTATTTTTTTTTCAAGAATCCAGAGGAACTCACTCATCTTCCTGTGCCGTAAATTTTTTTATTTCCTTTTAAGTTATCAACTGAACTGAAACGCTGATCAAAATAAACGAAGAGCTTTTTTTCCCCAAAAAGAGACTATTAATCTATTAACCCTTATTATAAGCGGAAGAAAGCTTTTTAATCGGTATACCGAAACAAAATGGAAAAATATGTTAATTCGGAGAAAAAATTTTGATTGATTTTAATAATGTGTATAAATTCCTCCTAGGAAAATTTTGGCAAAAATGAATTTCTTCAAAAAGTTTCGAACCCCGGTCATAGACACCACGGTGCAAGGACGCTAGCCACTACACCACGCTGCCAACTGGGGTAGAGGGATCGTACGCGAGCCACATTCCCTTGCCGTGCAGCACTTAATCAGCGTGCAAACTTTGAAGCTTTATAACTCGAAAACGAGATCTATTGCGAGAAATGTTATTTGTGTTCTGGAAAGAGGAGGTCTTATAGTACCTTTCAGCAAAGTTTCAACAAAAGTTCAACCGGCCACCAAAAACACTTCCCTTGTAAGAGAAGAACTTTTCATGATGCGCGAAGAGGCCAAAAAATATTTGGATATAGAGATGCTCCGGGAATAATCAAAGAAACTTTGCTCGAACACAATTTTTGCCAAAAGGTTAATTTCCAACCCGAAATTATATTTGTCAAGTGAAAAAGTTCCTAAAGCATTGTTCAAGAACAAAAAAAATAAGAGTCGAAAGAATGTACAAGAATGAAATTTTCCCAACCATGAACTAAAAATCGAGCTTCAACTTCTTTTTTCCCTACAAGCTCGAGAAATTTCATTCGAAAGAGCATAGCGATCAACTTATCCATGGTGCGCATACATCTACTTTTGTGAAAAACCTTCAAAATAGTGATGCAATTTTGTCATATACTCTCTCTCTCTCTCTCTTGAACTAAGCTTACAATAAAACCAAAATATACCTCAAAATATTGACGGCGTCTGATTTATCGGTTGTTCTTTTGAATGTCGTATTTTTTTTTTCGCTTCGTTTCCTCTCAATCCAATTCATTCATCCAATCAGCTCCTCTTTCAATCCAGTCCGTCTATAATTTGAAAAAAATCATTAGATTTAATTACTTGAATAATCATAAAGAAGATAAGCTCTGACTTATAACACACTATCATGAGGAAGACCAGCCTCAACCTTCGTTTCATTCAAAATTGATCGCAAAAAGTCATGAAAATGAATCAATTCTATTTATTAAACGCTGGAAATGAATGAAAGAAAGTATGAAGCTTAGAAGTGTACCATACTATCATTCAATACACTAATAAAAGCTTCATATTGAATTAAAATAATTCGAAAAGCCTTATAATTTGTAAAGAATGACGCAAAAAGAAGTTCTAGAAGGCCATGGAAGGATGACGCAATGTTTTGGCGCCGCGGACCAAACTACAGTCGAGGGACCGATTGCCTCTCGCCGACCAGGGACGTTTGGTCGAGTGGCGAGTGGCCTCGCTCTCAATATGGCAACCCGAGTTCGTGTCCGCCAGGCGTTTCCCGCAAAAGACAGCCATCTGGGATTCCAGAATTCTTGGAGCACGTCGGGTATTTTTCCCCCGGCGTCAACTTCAAGAATTATGTTAATTGCTGAAAGGAGGGTGCTTCCAGGAGTACCCTCCGCTGCCCTGCTTTTTGCAATTTCAACTCGAATTCCGCATCAAAAATACGCCGTTTAGAAGTGATTTTGAGCTGTTTCACTCGGAGAAGCTTCTGAAACATGGCTTTTTCAGAATTTCGCCAAGTAAACAGAGTAAAATCACTCTAAACGGCGTGGTTTTAATATCAAGTTGAAATCGGAAAAAGCAGGGCAGCAAAGAGTACTCCTGGATGCAACATCCCTTCAACAATTAACATAATTCTCAAAGTTGACGTCGGAGGAAAAATACTCGACGCGTTTCCAGAATTCAGGCATCCGTGAATCACAGAAACCCAATTTTCTGTTGGAATCGACATATTTGAAACATCGAGATCATTCGAAAAATGGTACATCCCTCTCCAGACAAATATAACAGCCGGAGTAATCTTCAATAGCTCTTCATAACAATACCAGAAATTCACATTGAAACATCCAAAACAAGAAAATAGCTTTCTCGGTCGTCAAAATCCAAGTATTCTTTTGAATTGAATCACATTACGACTGGGAATGGTCGTCATCGTCGTTCTGGATGTTTCGATGTCATTTGAAAATGATAAAATTATCAATTCAATCAATTTTTCTTTGAAAATCACCTAAAGCGGTTTCTTGACGACTTCGAAGTTCCATCCTCTGATCCAAACGAAGAAGCCGTGTTAACGCCGGAAAGAAGAGTGTAGATGGCTGATTTCGTCGTGCATGACCTCTGAAAAGTTAAAACTAGAGGAAACATTTCACGGAATCTCAAAGCTTGACGCTCTGAAATTCGCAAATTATTCGACGCCTTGAGAAAAATAAACTTTATGAGTTTTCAAAGGTTAAATATATAACACAAGCTTTCGCAATTGTCCGAGCGCCAAAAATCTTAAACTAAAAAGAAATTCACCTTTCGTTTGTCGAAGTCGAAATGTAGACAGAACTGAGCAAGAAAGCAACATTTCAGAACAAAAAAAAAACGGGTCCCAAATCAACTCGAATTCGTTCCATAAATCATCTTTTTCCTTGAATTAGCTTCTGAAAGTCGCTTTCTTGCTCAGTTCTGTAATTCCGCGAAGAAATCGCCGGGGAATCCCTGAAAAACAAATTTGAATACAAAAAATGACACGAAAAAGCGAATAAACCGAGAAATATAAGTACAAAATCAAATCTTGTGAACAAACTTTCCTAAATAACTTTTTTGGAGCATACCCTTTTTCAATTTGAACTTAGGAAAACCGAAAGTGTTTTTTAGAGTTCGAAAATGCACGAATTACGTCAGGAAATTCAAAAAAAAGAAAAAAAAAATAAGGAGAAATCGATCGGATGACGCCAAAAATGATGACATTGTTTTGGCGGGACCGCAAACTCGCCGAGGGTTCTGTAGAGGTCAAACATTTCTTCGTATGATCTATTGTTGCTTGGAGTCTGATTTTAGATTGATAGTTCATTTTTTCACAAATTATTACAATTTGAATGTGTTATTCAACTATTTTGGTCTGTTTTAATTTGGATAACACGTGCGTCTTAACGTTATTAAGCTTATGGACATAATTTCAACATGAACGCATTTTTTCCGAAAAAACATACTTGAAAAAGCAAAGCTTTAAGAAAAATAGTTTCCCGAAAAAAAAAACAGGATATATCTAGATATATCTAGATATATCCTGTAAACGGCCAAGGAGCGACATGACACAACCAACTTATATGAAGTCAGAGCTGACGAACAATATAAACACAGCAGTAACACTCAGAAACGAAAATGTAAAAAGTAATAAGGTTTTGAATTCCCAATACAAAACTAAACCACGCCCAGTTTTCTGCAATTGAGGCGCGGTACTTTCTGCCTCATTTTTCTCTACTGCGAGGTTCCCTTTTGGAACGCCGTGATCTGAAATTTTCATTAAAAGAAATAAACTTTTTCGTAATTTCAAACGCTAGCGTATGCAGAGTGTAGTATACGAAATTGCGGTAACGTTGCATACAGTAACCATTTTTCTGAAATATGCTGTACTTATTTTCCGCTTACGGGAAAAAAAAAACAATGAAACGAACATAAAGAAGTTATGCCTGCCAAATGAAATGATATCCTGATTTTTGGCTATTTTTAGGCGGCATTAGGCCACTTTTTTAAGAATTTATTTTTATTAAATACAGTTATGGTAACTCTTTTCATGAATGTTTATTTCAGCGTCTCAATAAGAGGCTCTAGAAACCTATAGATTAACTACGAACTTATAGTTCGCTTCAAGACCCGTAATTTCTGTTCAACACAATCCTGGTCTTTTTTCCTCTTTTGAAATACAGTAAGACATTTAGGAGCCCCTCTTTTTCGCTGCAGGACCTTCTCAAAAGCCTCATTTTTCGTTGGAGTTCGGTGAACCGTGACAAGGAGCCAGCGCGTCGAAAAATTGCACATCCTCTCTTAGATTTCCGGAAGAAAATTCTCTCAAAACGGTCCGTAAATCAGCCTTCTCCCAAAAATTGATGAAAAAAAAGGAAATTCTTCAAAATATTCAAAGTATAACACATTGAAAGAGCACATAAACAATGAGACAACAAAAAAAGTTGAAAATAATATTTATTAATCAATAAATTTTTGATTCTAGAACTGAAGCTTGGAACTTCTATGACGTCATCTTGCTTGCTTTTTTGTTGAAATTTTGTGCTTGAAACAAATTTAATATATAATTTATCATCATGAAAAAATGAAAAAAAATAAAATTGAGAATTCACAGTTAGAACTAGAGAGTCAGAGAGAGAGACAGAGAACACTAAAGAAAAAAAAATTGGATATGTGGGCCAGCACAAAACAAACTGGTCATAATACAGTAATAACTGCAAAATTTACAGATGGAGCAATCACCGAATCGTAGTTAGAATGAGCAACGCTGGTCAAATATGAGCAATACACAGATGAAAGTCAGCCGACCCGTAGCTGCGGAAAGCCGTCAAGTACTCCGTAAGATGAGCAATGAGAGGGGGCGGAGCTTCACATCGTACGGCCGACCAAGCCGAGCAGTTTCTCGGCGGATTCGCCTGAAAAGAAGAAGATGAGTTAACATGAGCAATATGATGTTTTTTCAGGGCTGGATTACTACGAAAAGGAGCCTGAACTTTATGAAGACCTCTCACATGAGCAATAAAAAGCAATAATAAGCAATTTTTCAGGATATTTTTTTTTCTCTAAAATTAGCAATAAAAATATAATATGGCCTATGAAATTACTATAAATGTCCTCAGACAACTTCCTGGCATTAAGATGAGATTCACTGAGCTAACATGAGCAATATGACACTTTGATAAGCGGGGGTTTCCTTAAAGCAAACGTGATCAGTGAAGGTTCTACTCGATCTGTCCGCATTCTAAAAAAGTCCGCGCTAAAATGAGCAATAACCATATAACGTTATTTTCAAAATATCTACGGAATAAGATGTACCAAAACCTACAGAGCTTTCCAAAGTGAAACCTTTGAGGAAAGCCTGTTTTTTAAAGACTTCCAGACCCTTTCAAATATTGTTCGTATTTTACAGAAAACCACGAAAAAACTCACGATATCTGGGATCATTGGCCATGTAGCCGAGGAAGCGGAAGGCGGCCTCATCGGCTCGCACGAATGACGTCATCAGTTGGGCTCTTTCGGCGGATGACGTCAGAAGGCCTGCGACCAGCCTCAGCCATTCCACCAACATCGACTCCTTGACCGTGTACCTCAGCAACGTCAGGGGGTTCGATCCGACCCTGGAAATTGTACTCTTTTGAACATCTCCGCAGGGTCCCGCCGGCATTTCCGCTCGGAAATCGGGCGTGTCCGGACATTTCTAGTGACCACTTTAGTAGCGTCAGCACTCTTAAGTGACCCATAGACGTGCTCAGAAACGTCCGGTTTTTGTCAATGAAGCGCATTTCACCAAAATCGGACATTTCGAACTGAAAAACCCACATCATGGCCTCACAAACGGTGTCGGCGAATCTGGAATTCGTCGCCATCAAACTTTCCAGAAGGCGAATCGCGTGTCGGACAACTTCGTCGTGTTCATTGACCTTCGCCTCCTCCTTGTTTCTTATCTGAAAGTTTTCAAAATCAACAAAAATAGGCTTTTTTTTTCTCAAAATACAAGGGTATAGTCCGTTCAACGCGACTTGGAAAATTCTCAAATGCCTGCGTCTCTCTGTTCCCTCACTTTAAAAACACTTGAGGGCGCCAGAGGGGTCCCTTCAGGGATTAAGGGAAAAACCCTAGCTCTTTGAGAGGTGGTCCTTATAGAAGTGAGTAAAAGTCTGACCCCAAAGCCCCTTAAGCTTAAGTGCTCCCTATAGGGGTCTTACCCGATTTTTTTTTCCGTTCAAAAACGTTAACATATTGAGTTTTTCGAATGAAAATGCTTTTCTCACAGAGATCCCAAAAACATTCGACTAGAATGCCCCCTTCAAGAGCCACTTACTAAAACCCTAAACGGGTCACTTTTGCAAGCTTTAGTGGCCCTCATAAATTAAGAAAATCCCTAGAGGGGCTCCTTCAAGCCCTCGCGCCTCATAAATCCCATTTTGGTGTTTTAAAAATTGGAAGTCAAATTTCGAAAAATTAGACGTTAAAACCTTTTTTTGGAACAAGGATCTAATATATTGAAAAACTGTAATTATCAAGAACCACTACAGTAAAAAAAACCTACCAATAGAGCGCATTTTCTAAGAAAATCCAGTCAAAAACACCCACATAATAACTGCACTTCTCGAACGACTCTCCGATTCGTAAGATGAGCAATTTAGGCAAACTTTCGCCCCGATTATCAACACTGTCGAGAAACAGAGAAGCGTAGCTGGGAACCGTCTCGATGACTCTGGAAAAATTGAAAAATGATGAATTTTCTCCATGTACTTATAGAACACTAAGCGATGAAAAAAAAAATTTTGGCGGGAAAAATAAAAATTCAAAAAAGAGCCGCAATTTGGGAAATTAGGCCTCCAGCTTTTTTTTATTATGTTACTCTTGCTTTTTACCATAAACAACATTGAGACGTCTTTTTTAATTTTTATCTTTGAAAAAAGTTGGAAATTTCAAAAACAAACCTTCTCAAAATTTGCATTGAAAGTCGCCGCAAACGGACCGAGCCCATTCCCGTGAAATTTAAAAAAGTCGAAGGCGACATCAAATTCGTGCTGATCTGAAAAAAAAAGTACTTGAAAAATGATGTAGAGAAACTGAGAGAAAAAACTGGTCCTTAGGTCCTTCAATAACATAGAGACCAGGGAAAATGAGTAGAGTGTCAGACATACAGAGAAAATATTTTAGCTTGAGCATCTTATGATTTGATGGACAATAGCGTTCGTTAAAAGAGTTCGATTTTACAAAATGGATAGTTAGAGACCATTGAAAATCCAGAGAGCGTCAGACGGAAAAATAATTTCTGTGTCTGTCGGCCTCTCCTTTTTCGCTTATCTTTTCTTTCTCGAGAGAGCACTAAAAATAGAGATAATAGAAAATCAAGAGAGGGTAGGACATGATAAAAAAAATTTTTCTACTACAGTAAAAAAGTCAAAATCTCCAGGCTTCTGGAGGAAGTTAGAGACCATAAGAAACCGGGAGAGCGTCAGACAAAAAACAACTTATTTTAGTGCCTGTCGCCCTCCTCTTTCCCCTTATCTCTTTTTCCTCGGAAAATCAATCAAATTACAGATAATAGAAAACCAAGGAGCGTCAGACATATCAAGTAAGTTTTCTACTACAGTCAAAGAGAAAGTTTCAGGCTTCTAGAGATAACAAGAGATAATGGATAACCGAGAGAGCGTCAGACACTCGAGTATTCCTCTGACTGTCTCATCCCTCCTATTTTTTCGTTGTCTCTCTCGAACCAACCATGTTCCTGGCTGCCACGGCGACCTGCTCCTTGTCATCCACACCATACTTCGTCAAGTTGTTCAGGATCATCAGGCAATGCTGGTAAATGTTGGCGACGGTCTTCCTCAGAGGGTCCGGGTTTTCTTGGGTCGCTGGAAAGGGAATTTTGAGCTTTTCGAGCTTTTATTATTTTAGAAATCGGATTATTTCAATATATTAGATCCTTGTTCGTAAAAAAAAAGCTTCAAAGCTTAAATTGTTCAAAATTTTCACTCCAATCTTCAAAAAACCAGAGTGGTCTTTATTAGAGGCAAGGGTCCTTGAAGGAGTCCCTCTAGTGGTCGATAAAGCTTGCAAAAGTGAGCCCTTCAGGGCTTTAGTAAGTGGCCCCTATAAGGTCCATTATCGTTGTGAACTCTATGAGAAAACGCATTTCCACGTGGAAAATTTAATAACTTTGAAGGATCCCCTCTAGGGACCTTTTTAGATCTCCTATAGGGGGCACTAAGCCTGCAAAAGGGACCGCTAACGGGGTTTCAATTAGTGGCCATCCTAGGGTAGCATGTCAGTCGTTTACTGTTACGAAAATCAATAGAGGATATATCGATCAAGTTTCAAATACTTCTTTTCATTTGACAAATCATAACGAAGAAATTTGAAGGTCCCTAAAGGGGCCACTTAAGCTTAGAGGTTAGACGCTAAACCCCTATACGGACCACTTATATTTTACAACTGTGGAGAGCGCTTTTTTCATTAAACAGGCTACTTTTTCGCTTTTTCCCCTAACCCCTAGAGAGACCACTTTGGCGTTCCTAAGACTCCCATGATACCAAAAAAACACCAAACCGCATTTAGAATCACTCAGAGGCGTCGCGGTCGCGTAGCGTTTAAAAAAAAATCTAAGAAATCTGATACATTTTTGTAGAGCGACCATGAGATGTTTAAGAAAGATATAGTCGATTCCGACGCTAAGAGGCGTGGGCTGTCTGGGCTCTCCACGAACCAGGCACTCTCTCTTTTCTTATCGTGCCAGGACCATTTAAAAGATGGCTCAAGTCAGCCGTGAATCAGCTATAAACGAGTTATAAAACAGACTACTGCTTTTAAAATTCGAGCATTTTTCAATAATATTAATTTTTTTACTGCACGCTCTAAAATGTAAGAATGATCGAAACTAGATTTTTTCTTTTCAAGTTCAAAAAAACTGACCTCTCTGCGTCATGGGGTCGAGATGTTGCGGGTGAGGGAAGGGCGACGGTTCCTGGACTCGGACGAAATTGTTCGACATTTTCAAAACGTCGAACATTATGTTGGGGGCTTTGCATTCGACGAGGGTCTCCTGGAAAATGGAACGAAATGAATTTAAAAATTGAAAAACAAAGGAAAATATCATTTTTAAATAAATTCCATGTGGCTAGTCAGAGCCATTTGAAAAAAAATAATGAAAAATCTCCAAAAAAAAATCAAAGAATTCTTCAAAAATAAACCTCAAAATAGCTCAAAGATGCACTCATTTAAATTTAAATTTTGATTGGCCGGCCTTTCCGTGAAAAATTATGGTCGAAAAGTCATAGGAAAAATTGAAAAATGCCTCAAAAATGCTCCAAATTTTCTCTAAATCCCTCAAGTGACACCTTATCCTTCAAACTCAATTTCGCTTGCCAACCCTTGCCCCTTTTTCAAATAGAAAACTCTTTTTAAAAAAATAAATTTTTAAAAAAATTGGGAAAATCTTTGAAAAAAATTCGAGGAAAACAGCTCAAAAACGCTCCAATTTTTCTCCTAGACCCCTTAAGTGATACCTTAGCCTTCGAGCTCAATTTTGCTTGCCGTGCCCTTTGCATTTTCTTAACAAAAAGTTTGCAAAAAGTTGGAAAATCTTTAAAAATTCGAGGAAAACAGCTCAAAATGCTCCAATCTTCCCCTAGATCCCTTAAGTGATACCTTAGCCTTCGAGCTCAATTTCGCTTGCCTACTCTTGCCCTTTTTAAATAGAAAACTCTTCAAAAAAAAATTTTCAAAAACATGAAAAATCTTTGAAAAATTCGAGAAAAAAGGCTTAAAAGGCTCCAATTTCTCCTAGACCCCTTAAGTGACACCTTATCCTTCAAGCTCAATTTTGCTTGCCGTGCTTTTTGCATTTTCTTAACAAAAAGTTTGCAAAAAGTTGGAAAATCTTTGAAAAATTCGAGGAAAACAGCTCAAAATGCTCCGAATTCCCCTAGATCCCTTAAGTGACACCTTAAACTTCAGTCTCACCTCTGACCTGCTCGCCGCGCCTTTTTTAAACAAAAAAACCAAACGCGGAAAAAAAAATCGTTCTAAACGTCTGGCCACGCCCCCTTTTCTCCCAAATCCCTTAAGTGATACCTTGTTCTTCTTGTTGTGGAAGCCAACGTTGACGAGGCATCCGGTGGCTCTTTCAACTATAACCGCATCGGAGGCGCCGAGAAGTTGCATCACTTTTTCGATCGATTCGGCGAGGTCCTGAGAATTGCTCAGTGTTGCTCATGTTACATCATTTTAGGCCCTCACAATTTCACAACTTTCGCCGTGTTTTCCCTATCTCATTCTACTGTTTCTCCAGCTTATTATGAATTTTTTAAAATCTGATTATGGAATTCAGGTCGAGCAATATGATGTCTCTGCTCATATCAAATGTTCAAAGGAAAAATAATTCGTATTGCTCATGTTAACTGATGTTACCTGATCCCGGGTCTGCGGTAAGTCGATGGTCCGTTGCAGACAAAGAAGGACTTCATGTAGGAGTCGGGTCGACGGATGGCACAAAATGTTGCAGAGGGCCTGCAACATGATATTGCCGTTTCATTGAAAGAATGAAAATTGAAGTTTTTTGAAATTTACGATTGTTCTTGTGGGGTATTCCATAAAGTACGGGCGTTTACTAAATGCGATCGGTGTTATTGTCTATAAAATGCGATCGATTTTTTTGTGCTCCACTGAAATTTAATAAAATACGGGCGTTTCTTAATCTTATCTCTTGCACCTTTTCTGGCACTTATTCTCAACTTTTTTCTTTTTTCCAAATTTCTAAAATAAAAAAGACACTACTATACGGATCAGAAAGCTATCGAAAAACTTAGAATTTCGTTTAATTTTAAAAGTAATGGTAATTCAAAAAAACTTTTTTTGAGATGATGTGCCAGAAAAAGGTGCAAGAGATAAGATTAAGAAACGCCCGTATTTTATTAATTCGCAGTGGAGCACCAAAGAAGCGGTCGCATTTTGTAAACGCCCGTGCTTTATAGTATGCCTTCTTGAGGTCAAAAAAGAATGGCAAAAAATTTTTTTTCTTTTGTTTTTCATGAAACTTTGTGCTTTAAAACGCTTGGAATCTCAATTTTCCTTGAAATCATGCGAAAAATTACCTGAATACCGCCGCATTTGACGAAAAGCTCGCCGAAAAGCGGATCGGTCAGGAAAACGCTCAAAGTCTGGGCGGTCGACCAGAGAACCTTCTCATCAACTTCTTGTTTCATGATCTGCGTCAGGGTCTCGATGACGCCAGTCGCGAGGAGCTCCTGAATCGATGACGTGTTGGTTGAGTGGATAAGAGCTTGGGTTAGGGTTGGGAGGGTCGTTGGTTCGGATCCCAAGCATTTTTTGCCGTATGTTTATCCAGATATAAATCATCCTTCTCGCCTCGGAACAATCTTACATGTCTGCACTCTCTTTTCTCTCATAGAGACATGGAAATAGCAGTTGATAATGAGAGAGCGCAGAAATTTTTAATTGCTTACTTTTTGGAATACTTCTTCAGAACTACAACACAAAAAATAATGAAACCTATTTTTGCCATTTCATCTCATTTTACAGCGCTTAAGATCCGAACCAGCGACCCCTCTTATTTACGGCAAGGATCTTAGCCATTCGGCCAACCTTCTGGGCCCTGAGACAAGCTTCAACTACTACAAAACAAAAGAAGAAACTTTATTAGCATTTTCTTCTTCTTTTTTCCGCCGTCAGGATCCAAACCAACGACCCCTCTTGCTTCGTTCAAGACATTCAGCCACTCTCCCACCTGTCGGTCAAAGTTGATGGGTCTCGCCACGCATTCGCCGCCCCGACGTTCTTGTACGATGACCCGCAAGGCTCCGACGGCCAGGTACTTGGCCGTTGATTCCAGTTCTCCGCGGAGCTTTTCAACGAGGAATCGCATGATTTCCGGGCAAATTCGAGGGTCCCTTAAATGATCTTTTTGTGGAATCGTATTAAATCGATAGAGCCTTATATGATGAATGAATCTATACATATTTTTATTCTGCAACTTCTTCAAAAATTCGAGTTACAAGCTAGAAAAAAAATCAGTTCCTCAAAAGGTTTCAATTTTTGAAGAAATATCAAGATTTTTAGGTGAAATTGAGAGCATTTTTCATCATTGTTTAAACAAGAAACTTCCTGGTTTTTATAAAATTTTGGAAACAGGGAAGTCATCCAAATCCATGTTACTCTATTTTTTTCTTTTTTCGTGAACATTTTTCGAAAAAACTCACTCTTGCGCGTCTTTCCTCATCTTGGTCTGGTTCAGCAGTGCGCTCAGCAAGACCCAGGCTTTATTTACGTATCGGGGGTTCATTTGGCTGAAAATTTTCGAAAGTTAGCCATGGAGCGCAAAAGGAAATGTAAAAAGGCTGTTTTTTCAAAAACTTTTTCTTCGTCTTTTTTCTTCTTTTTTTGGCTAATCAACCTGGATTTTTCTGTTTATTCAACAAAAAAGTATTTTTCGATATTTTTATTCTAAAAAAAACCAATAAAAGCAAGAAAATTGAAGATAATTGGATTCAGGCCAAGCTTTGGCTTTTTCCATAAAATTGTAAACTTTTCTTTTTCCCCGTCTTTTAACCACCTACCAGTGAAGAAATTCCTTTGATAACAAAAAAATCAAAAAAAAGCTCTTAAAACCAACTTTTCTTGAAGGAAAACTACTCGAAAACAGCCCAAAAATCTGAAATTTTTTTTGAAAATTTGCTTGGTTTTTTTGTTCATTTAATGTCAATTCTACGCAGGGATTTTCAACTCTGATTCTTTTTTCAGTGTTCTGGTTTTTAACTATTAAAAAAATTCAATAAATGTCCGAAATCCCCCATTCTCGTCCAACATATCATACGTTTCCCCGCATTTTCATAATATAATTGAATCTCATTTCTACAATCAGTCATAGCTCATTTGCAAACTTTATCAGAACAGCCTTTAATAATCCTAAATTATAGCTGATTCACGGCTGGCTTGAGCCATCGAAAAAGGGTCCTGGCACGATTTAAAAAATGAAGAGACAGTGCCTATTTGGTGGAGAGCGCAGACAGGCCACGCCCCCTTTTAGTCGTGAATCGAATATACTCCTATTTCTGATCAGTTAAGCTTTTTTCCCACGACTTTTTTTTGGCGACTGCCCGTGACATTTTTTCCGTAAAGTGTAGTGTGTCGTGTGCATACACAGCGGCGCTCTGGCACAGAAAAATCGCGTTGTTTTAAAAGGAGAAGTATAGTCAGTTCAGATTTCAAATATAAAGTCTTCGCTGAAGCTCCGCCCCCTAATGGCGCGATAAACCAATCAGAGAGCAAGGCACCTACAGAGCGTTTTCGAATGACGTCATTCTACTTGATATTCAAAATCTGAACAGACTATAGATTCGTCTCGTGACCCATTGAACATGCGCCTTCAATATTTTCTGTTGTTTACGCGTTTTTCTCATGACGTCACATGGGGACGGCGGAGGTTTTGACCACGCCCCCTTAATTTTTGGTTTTGCATTTTATTTTCCACTAATAAAACCGCCGTGTTCAAAGCTAAATTCGACTTTAAAATTTAAAAATTTTGAAAAAAATCTTTTTGTCAAATATTTTTCAAACCTCTAACACTTCTAATTTCCTCCTGATTTTATCAATAAAATTAATTTTGAAGTTTCGACTTTTAGCTTTGAAAAAAGTCTTAATAAGGTTCCTAAAATCTCGCAGAACGAGTTGAAAAGACCAACTTGACTCGCTGAACAATCACTGGGAACAGACCGAACACGTTGCTCGATCTTTTGACGTCTCGATTGTGTTTTTCGATGATTGCCCGGCAAGTTCGGCTTTTCGTCGCCGCGTGGTAGAGGACTGTCAGGGTGATGCTGACCACCTGGAATCAACAAAACTAATGAATTTAGTTGAAAAGTGAATAAAATAGGAACAAGAAATGAAAAAAAGGACGAAAATGAAGACAAGTTTGTAACCAAGGGTGTACCCCGTTTAGTTTCAAATGCCTATTAAAGTACTTCTTCCGTACAAGATTTCGAAGTGGCTCGTTTCACAATATCATCATTTCATAAAGTTTCATAAAAAATTGTTTCGGTATTTCCAAGAAAACTTTTTTTTGAACTTTTGTCTCAAGGGTGCCCGCCAGATCTAACCGAAAACAGCGACGTGTATGCAGATGCTTTTTTTTGTCTTCCTATGATTTTCTTCATTTTTTTTTGACGCAATAACCAAACAAGGTTTCGAGAGCTAAACGAAAGGTTTTCTTTTTCGACACCGCCCCTTTCTAGGGTTAAGGTGTGGAAATACCAGAAAACTTTTTTTTCGACCGAAATAAATGAACCATTTTTGAGTACAAAATCCCTTTTGAATAAATTTTTTAAATAGTCGAAAAACACTTGAAAAAAGGTTTCAAGGCATATCTTTGCACTTAAAAAGACTGAAAAGCTTCCATTTTCCACGAGAAAACCGTGATTCCAATAAATTTATTTAAGCTTTGATCATTTCAAAATAAAGTTGATTGACTCCTAAAGAGGTGTCTAAAAAATAGTGATGTAGTAGTACCGCTAAGACTTCTAAAGAGGCCACTAAAACGACTACTATAGTTGCCAATAAACGTCAAAAATCCCTATAGAGGCCACTCAAAATTTCCCAGAAAATGATATGAAAAACTTCATTTGGAAGTGAAACTCAATCAAAATCCTCTGAAAAATGGTGATTGATGAATTTTTCGTTTTAAAAAAAGCAGATTGGATCAGTTATGTTGATCCGTTGACCCCTCAAGTGGCCACTAAATTTTAACCCTTTAAGTGGCCACTAATTTGACTACTATAGTGGCTACTAAAACGTCAAAAATCCCTAAAGTGTGCACTAGAAATTTTCCTAAAAAAAAACTTCATTTGGAAAATAAGTTCAATGAAAAGCCACTAGGAAAAGGGCGTTAAATGAATTTTTTGTCATGAAATTGCTGTAAAAGGCCAAATTTTCCCTTCATATCCTCCTAAAAACGTTCGTAATTTCAAGAAAAGAATTTCCCTTCGTTAACACTTGCAAGTTACAGAAAGAGAAAAACGAACCGCCTCGCTGTGCTCGGTCTCGTTGGGCCGTGGGACGAGCTGCATGAAGAGGCATTTGACGAGATCGAGGAGCTTCTTCTTGGAGGCGTGGCCAATCGCGAACTGTTCCGTTGCCAATGCGCCGCCCGTCCGGCATTTCGTCATTGTTAGGGGGTAGAGGGTCCCTCGGAGGACTTCCAATTTCCGTTCCTGGAAAGGGAGAAGATTTTTTCAAGCATTATCAACTTCCTCTGTATTTTTTTAAGCTCTAAAGGGGGGTGGGGGGGCTTTTTCTGAGAAGCATCCGAGGCCGAATTTGAATGGAAAAAAATTTTTTGATTTTTGCGAAAACGCGACCGCTTTGCACAGATAAAACACCACAATTTTTAATATTTCAAAACTCAATCTCTACTGGAAAATAACAATAGAAACCTGGCAGACAATTTTTTTGGGATTTTTCCTAAAAAAATGGCCAGAACGCTCCTAGATGTACCAAGAAAAGTAAAGAATTGATCGATTCAAATTAACAAATAAAATGAGGTTTCTAATTTTTAAAAAAACCGGTCAAAATTTCAAGGCAAAAAAAATGTTTTTTTCAATGACTTTCCATTTTTTTGATTTCCCCGTTAAGATACGTTTCCTGATTTGTATGAAAATGGTGAGTTTGAGAAATATTCGTTGGGATCGAAATAGTTCCATAATTATATTATTCGAATAATTCAGAAAGAAAGAGAGGAAAAATATAAACAAAATGAGGTTTGAAAGTGAAATCTTGATGAAAAATAAAAACCGTGAAAATGATCATTTTTATCGTTTGTCTTTCTTGATAAGTTGAGTTTCATCATTTGTATGAATAGGCAGAAGTTATAAATATCATCGATTTGAGGGTTTTATTTGCCACAATCCAAAAATTATATCAGTGAGTCTGAAAAGGACATAAATTTAATTAAAGGGTTGGACTTGAAAAAAAAATGAAGGCTGAAACAGAGATTAGCAAGTAGAGAATTGAATTTGTCCGGGCTTCCAAAAATTGACCGAAAAGCCTAGGAAAAGCTATTTCCAAGCTCAGGGAGGTAGTGTCCAACCTCACAAGGGGGGATTTTACTTTGCGGTTGGGATTTCCCTAAACATTGGCCAGAACGCTCCTAGATGTTCCAAGAAAAGATGCTGAAAGTCTCAACTTGCACAGCATCCTCGTTTTCGGAAAAAGACGCTTCAAAGTCAAACAAAACCCTTAAAATCCATTGAAAAAGGCTATTTCGGGCTTTAGGCCCTTATTTTCTCGAAAACTTGAAAGTTTTGCCGGTTAGGACTCCTACATAGGTAAAACGGAAAAGTTCCTTTGAGGATCCTGAGATATAAAGCTTCCTCTAAAAGCTCCTAAAATGATGTAAAAAAGCTTTTGAGCTCCTTTTTCATAGCTTCAGAGGATCCTTTTTGAATCCTCTCGGATCTTTTTAGTTGTTTTCCAGCATCCTTTTTGTCAGAGGATGTGAAAAAGATGCAAAAAAGAAAAGAAACGATATAAAAAAGTTCTGCTGGGGACCCTTTCAAGGTATTTCTTTGAGAAAAGCTTTTTGGGGAGCTTTTCAGTTTTGCCCGAGTAGGATCTTCATCCGGTCCATCAAGAAGGATCCCGGCCAAATTTCAGAAAATTCCCAAACGCAAAGTAAAATGACCATCCTGTGAGACGTACTAAGAGTGCAACAAAATTGATCAAACTAAACAGTCTGATTAAAAAATGTTTTTTGAAACAAGGAAATCGGGGAACTTTTTGATTTATTCTTTTTATGATTTTCCAAGGAAGAGCGGTCTTTTTTTGCTGAAATGTTCCAAATGTTCCAGAAAACGTCTGAAATTTCTCGAATTCGTATGAAAAAAAATCTGGTTTTAACAGAAAAAAACTGGATTTTTTCAGGTTAATTTTTCGTAATTAATTTAATTTTTAAATGTAAAAAAATGAACTAATTCCAAGAATCTGTTTTTTTAGGTTAAACGCCGGAAATGCTTCAAATCTACTATAATTATCTACATTCAACAGTGAAAAAAATATAAAAGTCTTTGAAAAAAAATTTTTTTAAACCTTTAAAATGCTCTGAAATTCGACGTAATAACCAACTTTCAATGGAGAAAAATCAAAAGATCCCCTTTTTTCGGAATTTTCCAACGAACCCAGTTGTTTTCTCGCTGGAGCACCCTAACGGCTCCTTCCACCGCCGATTCGATATCTCTCAACATGTTCGGATTTTCGTTTTCCGTTGAGGACGACGCAGAAACGGTCGACAGAGCGTTGGGCATCTGGAAAAGGGAAAATTCAAGTTGATGAGGTTCCAGTTTCAAAAAAAAATCATATTTATTCGGACGAGAATCTTAAATCAATCAATTCAGGGTCGCATGCTGAATGGCTCAATAAGTTAGCAATTGCGCCCGACCGAAAACGACTTTCGCTTTGGCGACGCTTTGAGCCATTCTACCTGCGACCATCTTCAATTCGATCAACTCAACATGAAAACAAAAATTCTGTCAAATCTTGCAGACTCAAGAAAAAACTCTCTATACTTCAAAAAAAAAACTCTTTATTTTGCCCCTCATTTCACCCCTCAAGTGGTCCCTTAAGTGACACGAACCTGGGCATTCTGAGCGTACATATAAGGATAGTTGGCGACATTCGTGTCCACACTCAAAGTCGACAATCCGGCGATGGAAAATAACGATATTTCCGTGTGACACGATGTCGCGGACGATATCGCTGAGCCGACCTGAAAAATGGAGATTAGTCTTTAAAATTCGGCTCAAAATAAAACTCAGACTTTTCAAAAGCCATGCCACAGTCGGAATGGCTCTTAGTCTAGTTTTACCAAGTTTTGATCAATTTTAGCCATTCCAAATGCGACCATAGTCTCACCGAATGGTGTTCTGGCCAGGAACTTTCAGAACTTCAATTAAAACTTCCCCAGATTTTTCAGAAGTCATGCCACAGTTATAATGGCTCTTAGTTTAGCTTTACGATGTTTTAATCAATTTCAGCCATTCCAAATGCGGTCTTGGCCTTACCAAGTCAATTTCTAGCTAGGAACATCCAGAGCTTCAATTAAAGACTTCCTCAGATTTTTCAGAAATTATGCCACAGTCGGAGTGGCTCTGTCTCATTTCACTAGGTTTTCATCGATTTTAGCCATTCCAAATGCGGTCTTGTTTCACCAGGCTCACTGACATGACTTCCAGGCCTCGAGGGCCTCTGCAAGTACTGCTGTTGGTGGTGATCTTGGAGCCAGCCGTTCGTCATGTTGATCCGGCGCGACTGTTGCTGCAGCTGGGCGACGCGGTCGCCGCCGTTTTGGGCCCGGAATGGCGAATTTTGAGCCTGCTGCATGCCTCCTGAAACATGAGTTTTTCTCAGGTTGTATGAAAAATCTTGGAAAGACCATGCTTTCTGTTTTCAAAAGGCTTTTCTTTAATAAAATAAAAAAAATCCTATGAAGCTAGAAAATACCGGGAAGGTCAAGCCTTGTTTTAAGTACAACTCTTCAAAAAAATTCTTAATAAAATCACGAAATTTTTTTAAAAAAATATCATATAGATCATACTTAATGTAAATAGAAGGCTTCTTGATAATTTTAAAAAAATCAAAAAGAAAAAAATAAAATTATCGAAAAGCCTCAAACTGAAAGTCTTTTTTTGATAATTAGGAAAGTCAGGAGAAGAACTAAAAACTATGGCTTCTTAAAATAAAAATCTTGAAAAATCCTAGAAAAAAAAATCTATTATTTACTTAGAAAAGAGCCTAAATTTTAATATTACAGAATATTTGGAATTTTCTCAAACTTAAAGATAATAAAATCATTTTTGTTCTTGATTCCTATGAGATTCGATAGTATAGAAACAACAACTTGGAGCAAAAAAATCAAAAAATTACTGAAAATAGAGATAAGGAGCTTCTGAAGAGGCTCCAGAGAAAGAAAATAGTTGTCTCGTCTGCCGTCTCTTCAGAAGTCACTTGATCTCTTTTTTCAATTTCGACCCTTCGAAATAAAATAACTAATGCAAGGCTACTAGGTGAAAAATCTTCAAACCGAACATTTTCAAAAATCGCTTTCGATTTCATTCTGGAAACGAAGCGGGAAAGTGAAATAAAAAGAAAATTGATAAAATCGACGGCCAACAGAACGAAAATTGTTATGAGAAAGGAGGAAAAGAGGGATTTTCGATTTAAAAATCTTACGAAACATTTTATTTCTTTTATTTTTAACTTGTTCCTCGTTCATGTTTCATTGATCCCGGAAAAACATAATTTTTCTTGGCCTTTTTTTCCAGACCTTTTTTTCCAAAAATGTTCAAGTTTTTTATATAACTTCTATCAAAAAGACAAAAAAAAGCTTAGAATCGTGACCCAGTTGTATTACCAGAAAGAAAGTTAAATTTAACCTCTGAAAATTGGAGAAAAAAACTTATAAAGCTACAAATAATTGGACGAAAAGCCTGGGAATATGAATAGACATTTGAACTTTTGCGGTGGGAAAAACACTAATTTTATTTCGAGTTCAAAAATAGGCCAAGAAGTCAAAAAACAAGGTCGAGAATTCAATTTTATTATCAAATTATTCCTTTTCGACTGGACTTTTTTTCAGATTTATCAGATTTATTTTTTTCGAAAAAAATGATTAGATTTATGTTACAGAAATACATGTAAAAAGGGTCAAATTTTTTTCAAAAAAATATAGATTTTTCGCATAGAAAAAGCGCTTCAAAATGACAATTTCGAGCAAAAATTTTTTTGAGAAAAAAATCGATTAAAAAAATATTCTTTTTTTGAAAATCTTTATCAATACAACCTTTCAAAGCTTAAACTGGTCTTGCAGATTAACTGAACAAATTTAAAATTCAAAAAAACCCCCTTCTAATGACTTTTATCATCTCATGAATCTATCAAAAGTTCAGAATAGGACGAACCCTGAGGCGTCTGGAGGCGTGACGGAGTCCTGGGAGGGGCGGAGCCGAATCCGATTGGTCCTGGCGTCGACGGCGCCGTCGACGTCGACGGAATCGACGGGTCGAACGAGGCGACAGAAGCGGGCGTCGACGGGGTCACCGCGCCGTCCGCAAAGTCCATCACCTCCATTTTGGCTGGAAATAATGGAAAAATTAATGGGGAGCCTTCTCTTTTTATTTGGAAAAGATTAACACGAACTAAATTGCTGATGAGAGAGTAAAGAGCGCAGACAAGTCAGAAATTGAAAAAAAAGGATAAAAATCGGGAAAAATCGGGCGCACCCATGACCTCCATTTCGGCTGAAAATAATGGGAAAACTGATTGAAAATCCTCGATTTTTATTTTTGAAAATGTTCAGAAGAATTATATGGCTAATGAGAAAGTAGAGAGCGCAGACAAGTCAGAAATTGGAAGAAAGGAGAAAAATCGCTTAAAATTGGGCGCACCCATGAACTTCCTTTTGGCTAAAAAAAAGAAAAATCGATATAAAATAAGCAATTTCCATTTTTGAAAAGTTCAGAAAGGATTGAGAAAAGCTTCTAGGAAATTTGCAAGGAAAAAAAGAAAGTATCAGATTTTTTTACGATTATTCACGAGCAATGCTTTGTATGTAAAAAAAAAAATGAGCTCTAACTTAAAATTTTCCAGCAAAAAAATAAACATTTCGGTCAAGATAATCATTTAGGTGAACATTATTATCATTTGAAACGTTAGAACAAAAAAAAAATCAAAAAAAAGTTTTTTTATTGGAAAAAAAAACAACTTTGCGTAAAACACGCTACACCCTTCACGCGCGCGTAACATTGCACACTTTCATTTCGAAAAAAATCTGAAGTAAAAAGTTTGGAATTGAGATAAAAATATGAAACACTAAAAAAATTAAGAAACCTATAAAACCGTACCATATGCAATTTTTAAATCGCTTAAAAAATTCCAAAAAAAATTCCAAACATTTTCCTTCCGAAAAAAGAGGAAAACCAACAGTAAAATTTAAAAAATGCTCTTAGTCCGTACCATCCGCACTTTAAAAGTGGTCAAAAATGGCGAAAAGACCTGATTTTCTTTTAAAATGAAGCTTGATTTTGTTAATTTTTTGCGGACGGTAGAACACAAAAATGTCAGAAAAAAAAGCAGTATAAACACCAAAATCCCGTACTTTACAATACAAATCAGATTTTTTTCAAGATTCATTTTGAAAAACCGACCAGAAAGCGCACAAAAATCCGTACCGTCCGCACTTTAAAAGTGGTCAAAAAGGCGAAAAGACCTGATTTTTTTTTCACTTGGAAAAAGGACAGACAAATACGAAAAAAGGATTAAAAAAATCGAGAATCTGTACCGTCCGCACTTCAAAAGTCTAATCAAACTTTTCTCAAGATTTATTTTTAAAAACCGACCAGAATGCACAAAAACCCGTACCGTCCGCACTTTAAAAGTGGTCAAAAATGGCGAAAAAACCACCTTTTTATTCAAAATGAAACTCGATATGCTGATTTTTTACTTGGAAAAAAAAAACAGAGAAATCCCAAAAATAGAGTAAAAAAATCCAGAATCTGTAGCGTTCGTATTTCAAAAGTGTAATCAAGATTCATTTTTGAAAAAAACTGATCAGAAAGCACAAAAAAATCCTTACCGTCCGCACTTTAAAAAGTGGTCAAAAATGGCGGAAAAACCACCTTTTTTATTAAAAAATGAAGCTCGATTTTCTAATATTTACTTGGAAAAGAAACAGAAAAATCTGAAAAAAGCATTAAAAAAATCGAGAATCTGTACCGTCCGCACTTTAAAAGTCTTATCAAACTTTTCTCAAGATTTATTTCAAAAAACCGACCAGAAATCACAAAAATCCGTACCGTCCGTACTTTAAAAGTGGTCAAAATGGGAAAGAACCCTAAACATACCCGAGAGACAGGTGTTCTTGTGTGTGTATTGAGTGCGTGCTGATGATGATGTGCCATATTTGGTCAGTGGGGAGAGAAAGAAAAAAAGAGAGGGACGCCTCGATCTCACACATTCGTCCAATTATGGGGTTCACTCATTTGGCCCACTGCCCGAATGATTGATGGCCGTGAAGAGAAGGAGTCACTTAAGGTACCACTTGAAGAGTTCTGGAGTGAGTTATTAGAGAAAATTGGTCTCTTAAGGGAAAGAAGCTTTCTGAACCAGTTTCAAAAAGGTTTGAACGGAAAAATTATTATATAAATTCCTGGCCATGAAGGAAATGAAAGAAATGTCACTTAAGATGCCACTTGAGAAGTTCTAGAGAAGCTTACTAGATAAAAGTGGTCTCTTCAGTGGAAACAGATCTTGAAGCGAGAAAATATGATTTTGAAAGGTTTGACTAGAAAAAATGTATCATTGTTACTATGACCACCATGAAGAGTAAGATGAGCTCACTTAAGGTGCCACTTGAGAAGTTCTAGAGTGAGTTATTAGGAAAAAGTGGTCTCTTAAGAGAAAGAAGCTTTCTAAACCAGTTTTAAAAAGTATGAGCAAAAAAATTACTATTGATATTCCTGGCCATGAAGAGAGAGAAAAAGAGGTCACCTAAAGCGCCACTTTGAGAAGTTCTAGAGCAATTTATTAGACCAAAAAAATGGTCCCTTAAGTGGAAACAGACCTCTGGAGCAAAAAAATAAGATCAAAAAAATTGATTACAACCAACATTTCTGATCATGAAAAAGCGATATACAGAGCTCACTTAAGGTGCCATTTGAGAAGTTCTAGAGTGGCTTACTTGAAAAAAAGTGGTCTCTTGAGGAAAAAAACTCTTGAACGAAAAAATGATTATAATATTACGGCTATGATGAAAAAATAGAGCGATCACTTAAGGTGCCACTAGGAAATTTCTAAGGTGAATCATTCGAGAAAAGGTTTTTAACGAATAAGAAGTGAAGTTCCACTTAAGGGGTCCCTTTTGAAGTTCAGGGGTGATTAATTAGGAGAATCAGTCTCAAATGGAAACAGAGGCCTGGAGCAAAAAGCGGAGATTTAAAAAATTACAAAAATATTCCTGGCCATGGAAGGCGACTTACAGAGGTCACCACTCGAGAAATTCTAGTGAATTATCAGAGAAAAGTTTTTTTCTAGCCTCAAACCAAATTTTTGACTCAAAATGCTTAATTTTGATACATTTCGACCCAAAAAACAGAGTCACTCAAAAGTTAGTCGATTCCCCCTCGAAAACCCTACATTTATTGAGTAATTACCAAATTCTGGTCAGTTCAGTTGCCATGACGATTACGTTTCAACCAACTCATTTTTAAAGGAATTAGTTTTTGTCGAGTTCATCGCATATTATGATTTGGTATATATTCAAATATTTTTTATACTTGGTTCAACTTTAAAATGGGCTATATTCAAGCAGGGAAAATAATTTTTTATCGGATCAAAAAACGTAAAAAATATTAAATTTTATTTGGTCGGGTAGCCGAATTTTTCTTCCTACTCTGGGTCTTTTTGGTTTCTTTTAAAGTGCGGATGGTTTTTTTATTTAAAGCTTACTTTCTTGATTTCCAAATTGTAAGGTAAAAAAACGACACACATTTGAGCTTTTATTTGAGAAAATCAAGAATTTTCAACATTTTTGTTGCATTTTCGATTGATTCCAAGTTTTTTACCTCCGCGCGCAAGTCGGTTTTGGTCCGGCGCTTCAGAAGATATTCCAAGTACGACTAAGTCTCGCTTATTTTTGAAGGAAAAATTTAGAGCAATTTTTTTTTAGGACACTAAAGCGGCCACTTAACCCACCTCTATAGTGGCCACTAAGTTTTAGCCCTTCAAGTGGCCACTAATTTGACTGCTATAGTGGCCACTAAAACGTCTAAACCCTATAGCGGACACTAAAAATTTCCCCAGAAGAAAATAAAAGCTACTTTGACAATACCGGATTATTAAAAAAAATGAAAAAAACCTTTAATTATTCAAAAAAATCTCCAATACAGTTAAGTGATCTTCAACCGGAATTTTTTATTTCAAAACTACTTTAAACAAAAAAAAGTTAATTTTAAAAGTTCTTTGAAAGTATAATAGCGCGAAAAAAGAGAGGAAAGTGTAAAATATCTACCTGAAACATTAATTTTATGAAGATAAATACAAAAAACCGAAAAAATTCGAAAAAATCGAGAATTAGTTCAAATTATAGACCGATTAATGAAAAAAATTTCAAAAACACTGGGAAAATTCTTAGTGGCCACTATAGGGTTGTGACGTTTTTAGTGGCCACTATAGTAGTAAAATTAGTGGCCCCTTAAGGGGTTAAAAAAATTAGTGTCCACTAAAAAAACTTTCCCAGCAAAAATTTTTTTCTTAAATCTTTAAAACTGAAAAAAATTCAAAATAAAGAAGACAACAATTTTTTTGTACGAAAAAAAGTCTCTCGAAATGCAAATAATCGCGGGTAAATGGCCCCATAAAAAGCGGTATCAAAATTCGAATGGCCAATTTCGACGACGGCCGCTACATTTTTTTTTCGATTTCTGTTGACGAATGAAATTTTTTTTAATGTCAGAAAAGGCAGTAAATTTGCTCAAAAAACCAAAAAAAAAGCCTTTTTTTCATGGATATTTTTTGTGGACAGTTATCGAAAAATTTGATGATTTTTGACTACAAAAAAATTTTTTTACGAGAAAAATTCGAAAAAAAGTTTCGTTTAAGCTCTCATGATTGATATGATCCAACAACCAATGAAACTAAAAAAACCAAAAAAAATAATTTTTCGAAAAATCCCATAGGTTTATAACGTCTGAGATTCTAGCAAAAAAATGATTTCTTGAAAAAAATCTTCAAAATTCCACATTTTTTTAAACAGAAAAAAAGGTCAAAATGTTTTTTTCATGTTGAAAGGAGTTCAAGGAAAAAAATGAAAGATGCAGTTCAAAAAAATTCAAAAAAATTTGAAAGCTTTCCAAAATTTCCTTCGAAAAGTTTCAAAATATCGATTTAGAGATTTTTGAGTTCATCAAAATCAAAAAGAAACAGGTTGAATCGGCCCAAAAAGACTGAAAAAAACCTGTAAAACCCTACAAAAAAACCATTTTTCCATCCATAAAAAAATTTTTAAAAAAAAACTATTCTTTGTAGTAAATCCACATTGAATGGTTGACTCGAAATCTCAAAATCTCTCCAAAATCAGGTCTAAGAATCTAATCAAACATGAGAGCACATAGAAAAGCCAAAAAAGGTCCAGAAAAAAAAAACGAGAAAAAAAGGACAACCAACAGAAAAAAAAGGTAGAAGGTCCAAGTGGTCCAAAACGATCCAAAAAAGGGCGCGAAAAAGATAGCAATTGACCTGGGAACTTTTTTCGAGGGTCATTAACACATTTTGCGTTGGAAAATCGTGCAATTTGAGTGACAGACATGTCAAAATCGAATAATTTAACGCATATTATGGGGTAATTCCCTTATATTCGAGTATTCAACAATTTAAAACTCAAAAAACCAAGTTGAATCGAAAAAAAGAGTTATTTCAAGAAATAAACCCTTTCACTGACTTTTAACTCATAAAAACTTGAAGAAACTATGAAAATTCAATAAATAAAAAATGGTCCTGGAACGATTAGCGAAACAGCAGGGGAAAATTAGAAAGTCCTACAGTAATCCTTGATTTTTTTGATCTATTCTCAGGATGCTTTCACTGTATCGAGTATATAAAATTTTAATTACCCGGTACTCTAAAAATCAGGATTTTTTGAACAATTTAAAGGCGCATAGGGTCCGAAAACCTCGAAAACCCGGCACGAAACATTTTACAGGGCTCTCAAAATCTACAGAAACCTGTTTTGAATGGATTTTCTTTTTCAAACTCAAACGTATACTGATTTCCTGGATTTTTAAAGGCGCATAGTGATTTTCAAAAAACCTCTTGCGCCTTTAAAATGTCCAGTACTTCATTAAATAAAATTTTTCGAAAATCAGATTCTTTTTTTCTGGATTTCCTGGTGCAAAACTTTGATTTATAGTTCAAATATTATAATAAGTCGATTTTTACGAAAAATTGAATATAGTTATTCATACATATCGATAAAAGAACTAATGACCGCACTTTACAAGTCGGGGGAAAACAGGAAACTTGAGAGCCGATGACGTCACGCTGAGCACATAAGGTCAAGCGATATTTACATAACTCGACAGGTAATTTGAGAGTCGATGCGCAGCCAATTCTAAGTAAACATTTGGGAAATGATGTGTTTTTCTACACACTTTTACCGTTTCGAAAGCTTGAGAAAATTTTTTTTGGTTTTCGAAGGAAGATTTTCAAGCGAGAAAAAAAGCCACTTTGATACTCGATAACGAAAATTTTGCTCCGGATGCTTCTGGACTATTCAAGGGATCACTTAAGAGTGCTGACGCTACTAGAACGGTCACTAGAAATTTCCGTTCGTTTCGAAGCTTCAAAAATATTTTTCGAAAATTCAAAAATGGTCTTCAAAATTTCAAAAAAATGTCTCTTAAAAAAATTCAAAAATGGTCCGTTTTTGTTGCATTTTGGGATTTTAGGCGTCTTCTTCGTTCTAAAAACAGAATTAGCCCTTTTTAAATGTGTGAATCTTCTCAAAGCAATATCAACTGAGAAAATAGAAAATTTTCCTTACTTTCCCCGAAAATGTTTCTAGATTTTCCAATTTCGAACATTGCCATGACGAAGCCATCAAGAGCCGTTCAAAAAAACCCGGAATATTCTATGAAAAAAAGCGAAAAAAATATCTTTCCGTTTTATTTTTTTCTGAACGAATCTAATACATCCTTACATAACTATGAAAAAAAATCCTGCAAAAACGAAGAAATAGTAAAAACTTGCGGATTATAATTTTTAATTTTTGCGCGGGATGACTAACAAAGGGTGCGACATTGCGTCATTCCGCCGTGATAAGTGTGTTTTTAAGCAAAAAAAAGGCATTTTTTCAGTATTTTACTTCTTTTAAAACTTTTTTTTCCTTTCTAAAACTCCACTTTCGCTTATGTACATAAAGTTGGTAAAATTGAAATTTAAGACAGTTTTAACAAGAAAAATACATTTAATAAGTTCTCTGTGTAATTTATCAATTTTTTCTTCGATTTTTCAGGGTGCTGTAGTTAACAAAAACCCAGGAAACTCCATCGCAAGGACTTACTCAAAATTATTTAAGCTAAAAGGTGTGAGAATATAATGATGACTGTCTTAAAAATGACAAAATACAGCAATTGTGTGGTTTTAAAAATAGTTAAAGTTAAATTTCAATTAATAAAATTTGCGAGAGACCCCATGGCCGCACTGGGAATGGCTCTACAGGCGACGTGGTAGATTCAAAACGCGTCCGACCCAAAACGACTTGCGCGTGGGAGCATCGGAATGCATTCTAGCGAACCAAGGGCTTTCAAAATTCAAAACAAAGCAGAAAAGTATGTCAATAGCACCATTTCCCAAGAAACAAACCAAAACGAGACAATGAGGAAGAAATTGGGGGGATTTTTCAAGATTTACGAGGTGAGTTTCAACAGAAGGGACGCAAGAAATGGGCAAATTTATGGCCCCACGCGCGACGGTCGTAAAAAATCAACACAAAACCCTTTTACATCACTTTAGTGTTTCGAAGATGGGATATCAAATGAAAAGTCTGTTTTTTTACGATAATTTCTGGCTTTTAATTGCGACATGTTATTTTTCTTCCAGGCTTATTTCCATGTTATAAAGTGAAAAAAACCCTCAAGTGCTCACTCATCGAAAAATTTTCAAAAGTATACTCAGGCCCTTATGAATAATAACTACAATAATATTAAAAGCTCGCACTTCAAAAATTGGAAATTTTCAAAAATTCAATGAAATTCATCTTCATAAAAAGCTAGAAATCATATTTTCTTTTCAAAAAACACTCAAGAGACCTCTTGAGACCTTCAACTCCTCCAGTGACCACTTCAAATAATTTTGTTTGGACATGACAAAAATGTTACGACGGTCTTCATGCGCTGGAAGGTTAAAATAACGACCGGTAGAGAGTATGAAAAAGTGAGAGAGCGGCAGACATTAAGCGAGAGAGCATTGTTGACCGCGGAGTGCGACAGACGACGAGACGGTTCGTCACCCGCCGGGAAACGGCAAAAATTTGAATTTTTTGACCTTTTTAATGGGATTCTGTGGGTTCATCTTGCAAAATTGATTGTTTAAGGGATTTCAGATGAGCAGGGAGGTACTGACAAATCTTAAGATTTTTTTAAAGATACAAAAAATTAAAAATTGCTCAAAATTTGAATTTTTTTTTCGTTTTTCAAACTATTTTTTATAAGTCTCCAACCTACAGTAGTTTCAAAAACATTGAGAAATCTTGTCAAAACTGAAAAATATCAGAAACGAGCTTCAGAAGCCTCAAAAATAACCAAAATGGCTCAATAGGATTCGAAGAAGCCTTAAAAGTACTGAAATCCCTCAAAAAGCTGCAATTTTCATGTTTCAAAACTTGCTGATCAAACTAAATCTTCCTACAAAAATCTTAGAAGCATTAACGGATCTTCTAAAAAAAGCTTTAGAATACTGAAAAAAACACAAAAAATGACAAAAAAGCTCAAAAGCTCAAAACTCTGGCTCAAAACTGGCGCTCGTTAAAAAAAAAAATGGAGTTTTCAACTTTAAAAAAATTCCCTAAACTTCTAGTCGGTAATTAAAGATGATAAAATTATTTAAAAACAAGCAATTGGTCAGAAAAAGATAAGGAAGCCTCAAAAAATGACCAAAAACCGCTCTTCAACTGTAAACTTTCTTTAAAAAACGATTCTAAAAGAAAAATAAAAAAAACAAATTAGAACGAAAAAAAAACGTATAAATGAGAGGATGGACGTGAAAATCCCGAAATGCATTGGTTTCAATGAAACCAAATAACCGAATGACGATCAAGGATTAACAATGTCAATTCGAGATCTTCATTCAAAAAAACATAACATTAACCTTTCAAAGGGGACATATTATGAAATTTATTTACATTCCAGTATTATATTCGAAATCGTTCAAAAAAATTGAAATTAAGATCCAAAAAAAATATTTGAGAGAAGTTTTAGATTATAATTTTAACTTTGAGCCTTGATTCATCATCGCAAAAAAATAGAAAATTGCTGGAATAGCGAAAATAATCGATTTTTTTAGACGATGATCACAACTAAAGTTCAAATTATTTTTCACGAAATGATTTAAAAAGAGCTTCTATACTACAAATAGAATGTATCTTGCTCTCAAAAAAATAAATATATCTTCCAAAAAGCTAGAAAAATACAAAGAAAATAGTCGAAGTAGCTTTAAAAAGAGACAAAATTGCTAGCCTTAACGAGTCAAAAATTATTCAAAAAGGAAAAAAAAATTCAAGAACACTTTAATGACAAAAAGTGTTAGAAATATTTAATTTTTAGCAATTTTAAGAATTGAAAGAAAGAAATAATGACACACGAAGCCTGAAAAATCACTAAAAATCGCAATTTTTTTAAATCAAAAATTTTTCTCAAAGTACTTATTGCGAAGAAAAATGACCTCGAAAAATACAAAAAAATGTTTAAAAAAATGTTTCAAACATACAACTAAGGTCATATAAATTTAAAAAAAAACATGAAATTTTTGAAGGAAGTCCATTTTTTTTAAAATAAAAATTTCAAACTCTCTCAATTCGAAATGAGCTTCGAAAAATACAGATGAAGCCTCAGAAAGTCCAAAAAACATGGAGAAAGCCTTTTAAAATTCCAAAAATGCACAAAAACTGCAATTTTTTTGAGATCAACTTTTCTCCAACCACTTCTTCCAACTACAATAGCCTCAAAAACGCGGATTGACTTCAAAAAACCCTCGAAAAGCACTCAAAAACGGATGAAAAGGTAAAAATAGAAGAATCAAATAGACGAAGACGAAGAAGGTGTAGAAAAGAACGACGCGCGGCGGGGACGTCTGGCGCGACAGACGCGCGCGAACGAGACAGCGTGCCGAAGCGAGAGGGCGCCTGCCGTACCGTACGGCAAGACAGGTCGACGGCGCGGCGCGAGAGAGTATTGCTGACCACAGAGGGGGCCAGACGACGAGCCGGTCGACCACCCGCCGCGAAACGCCGAAAATTCGAATTTTTTTTGACCTTCTTCGAGGGATTCGGAGGCTTGACCTGGTGTTAGCGAGTCCGAAAAGTAAGCACTTGAGTTTAAACCGGAAATTGAGGTGGTTAAGTAGAAACTTCTCAACTTTTACTGTAAATCCTGTATTTCCTGATTTTATAAGTTTCCAAGCTTATTGGAAGACAACTTGAGAAAAAAATTTTAAGAAAAATATATATAAATTATTTCAGGAACTTTTTTTGTCAAAAAAACGATCCATTTGAAATCAAGTTGAAAAAAATTAAATTTTTTTCAAGGCCATTTCGAAGAGATGAGTCTTTTTGTTTTTCTTATATGTTGTTTTTTTACAATATTTTTATAATTCCTAAGCAAAAAAAGAGCAGATATTTGCAGTGCCGAAGAAGGAAGAAACTGTTTGAAAAGCAAAAATTGGATAATTTCAAATTTGCGCGTGAGGAAAAACAAAGGGTGCGATATTGCGTCATTCCGATGTGAAAAAGTGTGTTTTTTTAAGCAAAAAAAGTTCTTTCTCGGATTTTTTTAAAATATTTTTTTCTGATATTTAGAAGTTTTAGTTTTACTCAAGTATATAGGATTGATAAAATTGACATTTTTGATAGTTCAAACAAGAAAAAAGGCTTCTTTTTCAATAATTTTAATTTACCAACTTGGCAAGGGTTCTTCAAAAAAATACATGAAAGTTTCAGGCCAAAAAATTTTTTGCAAGTCTCTTTTATGAATATTCCTGACTTATCAACCTGGATCTATGACTTCGACATAAGAAACAGGGAGGAAAAAAAAATGAACGAACCAGATGAAGATGGTCGATTGCGTAACGGAATCTCGCGTGACGATCTTCTCCAACAGATGGCCTTCGTCTGTTGTTCCCCAACAGACACACATTCTTTCAACGGCTAATCGGCCTGAAATGCCTTTCTTTATGATTTCAAACTCCCAAATTTCATCCGAACTGCGATAAAAATAGCAAAGCGAAACATCATTTTCTCGGATTTTCTTGATAAATCTTCGCTCAAATTTTGAAAATTTTCGACAATTTTACACAGCTTACCAATATTCTATAATTTTTATCACTGTACAAGATAATATTTTCTTAACAAGATGAAAAAAAATCTCAAACTTATTTCCGAAAAATCAGTTTTTGGGAACGAATCTCGACTTCGACGATTAAAAAACGATTATGGAATATTTTTTTAAAGCTTTATATGACCCAAAAAAATTGGCAAGAACCGGGGAATAGTTGATCAATCGCCTGCACATCTTACTTATATTCGAAAGAAATCTCGGAAGCGCAAATCTGCCATCGAAATGGATGAGTTTTTCGTAGCAGAAATGGTTTTCGGAGATTAAGAAGGGAAAAAATATCATAGTTCTTGTCAAAATGTGTAAAAAAAATCGATATACAAAATAAAAAACTTTCAAAACTGTGAAATTTTCATAAATTCACATATAAATGAAAAATATCCCAAAAATAGACGAGTTTTTCAAAGCACCCACGTCATAGAAAACTACAAGAAGCACTTTCCTGATATTTAAAAAAATATACTAAATTTGAATACGATGAAGAAAAATCTGACGTTACAAAAAAAACAACAAATTTTTACGAAATTTCAAGAAATTTCGTGCGAGTGTGCGTCGGTGTGTTTGCGTCGAACACACCGACCCGTATTTAAACGTCGCAGGAGCCGTTTTTCGTCATCAGTTTCTACTTTTTACTGTTTTACAAGGATTTTTAAAATTTTTCCGCTTAAAAAGGTGATAATGGTTTTTTCTATTGACAAGAAAGATAAAAACTCGAAATCGAGCCCTTTCTAAGGTGGTTTCAATATTATTTTGCGCTAAAATCGAAGAAAACTGCTCTTCTTTGTCTTTCCTGTCATTCTGAATACACAATTTGTGCAATAGAACTCACAAAATGCTTCAAAATATGGGGAAAAAAAAATAAAAAAACAACGTCTGAACAAAAATGTTTGCCCCGTTGACGTACGTTTTAAAAAATAATTAAAAACAAAAGTGAAGAAAAAGTTTTATTGGATGTTCCAAGCTACAAAAAAATTCGAAAACAATACATATATACAGAATTCCATGATATATACCACTGAAATTTAATTTTAAAAAAAATCTCTTTGAATACTTCTTCATGCCGAAAACTACCTTGAAAAACGTGATACGCAAAAATTTCATTTCTAAAATTTTTATCCTGCACAAAATCTCCAACGTAATCCTTATTAAGGAAGGGCAGATTTGTAGGTAATTATCCGGGTTTACCGTGGGATTATAAAAAGTTGGGTAATTTGACCGTGGCGCGCAGTTGTGTTGCGCAAAAGCAGAGTCTTCCGGTCAGTAGGCCCTTTTTTTTGGGAAAATAGCAGGATTTTTAGGCTTTTTTTGCGAAGAAAAATTATTCTTGTCTAACTTCGACTGTGCATTGCTCTTGCAAAACAGCTTTTAAAATGAATAAAAAAATATTTTCCTAGAATTTGAAGGCAAAAAGTAATGATATTATTGGAATTTTTTCCATAACTCGAAATTATCATCACTTCTTCTCTCGAAAATGATGATCACATTGAAGAATTTAAAAAATTCAAGAAAAAAACTTCAAAATTGAATATTACCGTAAGATGTGCAGTGAGCTTATGAACAAGCAGAAAATGATCAACCTTATCAAAAGCCTTGGCAAAGTCAAAATAAATAACACCGAGAAACTTTTTCGTGGCGATAGATTTTTGCCAAAAGGAGAGGCAAGATAGAAGGTTAAGCTTGCAAGATCGTTTGTTTGAAAAAACCGAACCGAGAATTTGAAAAAAATGAGGAGAATCTCCGGCGAATCATATCACATGTGTTCACTGGAAATTTATTTGTTTATTTTGATCAAAACTGAAAAAAAGAAATTAACGAACTGAACAAAAATGAGTTTTCACGTGAAATGCTTCTGAAAAAGTGGATTAGATAAGTTTCAAAGTGGAGATAATATATAGAGAAATCGAAATTCTCTTGATTTTGTAGCCGTTTCAATAAGGAACTATAATAAGAACTTGGAGAAAAACTGGGTTTTTAGAGAATTTTCTCTCCAGTATTTTTATCGTATTCTTGCACAGTAAGAAATTGAAAGATTTTTCCCCGAACTTGAAATTTTCATCACTTCTCCTAATATAGAAAAATCTCTTTGACCCATTAAAATTTTTTCGAAGAAAACCTCCATATCTGAAATTATCGTAAGATGTGCAGGCACAAAAAATCGATTCCCTCAAACTTTCTCCCGCCGAAAGCCCATAGTAATCTAAAAATCAAAATTTCAACTTACGAATGTTTTTTTTTTCTATAACTAGTGGTTTCAACTACCATTACCCCGGATATCTCGGAGAAAAATTAAGATCACACCGAGAAAACCCAAAAATAAAAGAACTCTCTAGGAAATCTACTACGCAATTCCCGCGCGCCCTTGAAGATTCTATCGAAAAATAATTTAAAACGTAATTATGTAATTAAAATGAGACTATTTATTGGTTTTATCGTATTGCGAAGAATTCGCGGTATGAAGAAACATATAAAAACAGCCATAGCAAAAATATTATAGTTTAAAAAAAAACACAATAAGATTTCTACACCGGTAAGAAAAAATAAATAAATGATTTTTCACTATTTTATTTCGTAATGTATCCCGATCGGTTAGATGAAGATTATTGAACTCGTATCTTCTTAAAATCCAAAAAATAACGCACCATTTCTCAAAATGAGAAAAAAAGACTTGGCTTAAAACACGTTACACACCTCACACGCGCGCAAAATTGCACACTTCTCATTTGAAAAAAAATGTGTTTTTGATATTTCTCGGGGTTTAGTCTTCGAATTTTTTGCTCACATATTCTCCTAAAGAATAAAAAAAAATACGATTTGACACTTCTTTAGAAAATATATTTAAAAAATATTTCGCATGCGGTCAGTTTTCTCACTATTCCCATTGTTTAGTCTCTATAAGGCGGTAGAAAAAAGAACATTTTCTTTTAATTAGCATCAAAAAGTCATTCAAACTAATTAAAATCAAGAATAAATCATAGAATATTCCTAAAATCTGATGAAAAATTATAATTGGTTTATCTTTTCTCAATTACAAAACAAGATCATAAATATCATTTTTCCCTATTTCGGCTTACATTTCCCAAAAGTCGTTTCCCAATAACTTAAATAAAAAATATTGCGCACTAAACAATCAAAACAATAAAAAATGCATTATATTTTGAAATGAAAAGAAAAATTTGCTTAAAACACGCCAAACACTTCACGCGCGCGCAGAATTGCACACTTTTCATTATTATTATGGATTTTACACTTTTTATTTCAGGAAATTACTTGCATGTTTTATCTCACTACTATTGATGTTAAATTAGAAAGAAGATTTTTTTAGTTTTTCCGTTCATTTTGCTGAAAAAAAAATTTATTTTTGACCATAATAGTTGAAAAGTCGTCGCTTTGGTGGCTTTTTCGAAAAGTTGGCATTATTTATTTCAATGCAAGCTTTTTTTCGAATTTTTTTCTCCATTAATCTTTTTTTGAATACATTCAATTGAACTAATGGTCAGAACAGAAAAAAATCTTATAAAAAAATGAGAAAAAGTGTCAATAATTATGACGCATGATACATTGCAAATTTCTCGCTTCTATTTTTGATTTTTTTTTTCTCTCTTTTTTTTCTAAATTTTCACATATTTACGTCAGTTTTTCCTAAACAGAAGTAATTTATTCAAAGTTAAAAACATTTTTTAGTTAAATAAATTAAAAATTAAAAGTATCAAGGATGATTAGTTGACTAAATTGGCGAAAAATGGTTTTTCAAAATTTCAAATTCTCAAAAGTTTTCTCAGGTTTCTTTTTGATTGAATGATTTCACTAGGAACTTTGTTTCGATCAAAACTGAGGAAAAGAAATTAACGACCGGAACAAAAATGAGTTTTCACGTGAAAAGCTTCTGAAAAAGTGGATTGAATAAGTTTCAACGAGGAGATAATGAATCTAGAAATCGAAATTCCCTTGATTCTGAGCGGTTTCAATGAAGAACTAAAATAAGAACTTGGAGAGAAACCCAGGGCTTCGAAATATTTACTCTCCATTATGTTTTATCGAGTTCCTGTACTTTAATCAGAAGCAAAAAAAAATATTAAGTTTTTTTGTTGGTGTTAAGAACGTTTCAGCTTACAAAAAAGCATCTAAACCTTTGCAAAAAAAGTTGATTAGTACGGCCTTCTTATCATTAAAAAACCCAAAGAATATTGAACTATTCATACCTTTCTTCGAAAATAACCAGTATTCTATTTAAATAAAGATAAAAATCCGAAATATTCAACAGGGATAGTAAGAAAAACTTCATTAAATCGCATCATAAACCTCCATATGTAGTATATGTCAAATAGAGAAAATATATATATATTCGCAAGAATCGAGCGAGAAAAAGAAGAAGAAAAATAATAAGAGAGATCCAGAGCAAGCGGTTTTTTTCAATTGAAATAATCGATACAATCAATCAATCAATAGTGAAATAATATGCGTAAACTGATGAATACAAGAATGAATTTTTCGACTAGATTCGTTTGGCCTGAATAAATTGAATCTTCTTGGGACGGAAACAAAAAAGAAATATTAAGTGAAAGCCTTTTTTTGTGAAATTTTTTTGAAAAATTCGAAACAATGAGACGAAAAAAAAAACCGGCAAAGTTTTTTTGGGTAGTAGCGAGAGGAAATAGGAGAAATGTACACGGCTAGAAAATTTGGAATTTCGAAGAGCGTTTGGAAAAAGAAATGGGGACTGAAATTTGGAAATTAGCGGTGGAGCATACTTCACTTTTCTCAACATTCTTGTTTAAAAAAAAAAAAAAATTCAAAAAAACTATCAGAGTGATCTTGAAGCATGAAAAAGCTGAAAATTTATAGGAAGTTCTCATTGGAGCACATTTTCTGCCTAGTAGCTGCCAAAACGCTAAAATTATCACTAGAGCGCATTTTCTAAGTCATACACCGCCAAAACGGTGGCAATGTTCGACAGAGCACATTTCAGCTCGAAAAAAGTTGGCAAGGCTTTTTTCCACTCAAAAATCAGCAAAAGGCTGAAAATTATCAATAGAGCATACTTTCCGCGTAAAAACAGCCACAAAGCTAGAATTTATCAATGACCTTCTATTAATTACTAAGCTGTCTATAATTATTTCTAAAAAAAGCCTCCAAAACTCGAATATATCAATAGAGCAGATATTGCACCCAAAAACAGTCTCATATCTATTCCAAACACTCATCAATCCCGAAAATCGATAAAAATGGAAGGAAGATCACCGAAAAAAGAAGGATAGGAGAAACATATATATATATAACAGTGTCAAATGATGCTCGCGGGGAGCATTTCGAACTGAGCGCCATTATTGGTATTTTGTCGTTTTTGGAGGTGGGGCGGGGGTTGAGGCCTCGGTCTGCCAGCTCCTCCTCGGGCCATCGTCGTTTCGACGTCACCCACGTAGGTTGCATACTCTCTTGACGACATCGAGCCCATGATCATGCCCTGAAACGTTTGAAAATAAGCTTCTGGCTTTCAAGCGGACAATAAAGAGGTTTCAAGCACCTTAAGTTATCCCTAAATGGTCAAGGATCATCCAAAAGCCCTTGAGTGATCACTGAATGGTCTAGGGTCATCCAAAAGCCCTTCAGTGGTCACTAAATGGTCAAGATTCACCCAAAAGCCCTTAAGTGATCACTGAATGGTCGAGGGTCATCCAAAAGCCCTTCAGTGGTCACTAAATGGTCAAGATTCACCCAAAAGCCCTTAAGTGATCACTGAATGGTGGAGGGTCATCCAAAAGCCCTTCAGTGGTCACTAAATGGTCAAGATTCACCCAAAAGCCCTTAAGTGATCACTGAATGGTCGAGGGTCATCCAAAAGCCCTTCAGTGGTCACTAAATGGTCAAGATTCACCCAAAAGCCCTTAAGTGATCACTGAATGGTCGAGGGTCATCCAAAAGCCCTTCAGTGGTCACTAAATGGTCAAGTTTCACCCAAAAGCCCTTAAGTGATCACTGAATGGTCGAGGGTCATCCAAAAGCCCTTCAGTGGTCACTAAATGGTCAAGATTCACCCAAAAGCTCTTAAGTGATCACTGAATGGTCAGGGATCATCAAAAAGCCCTTGAGTGACCACTAAATGCTCTAGGATCATCCAAAAGCACTTCTTCTGAAATTTCCCTTCTCAGGCAACAGGAAAAACATTTTTCTGACAGTCTAGACTGACAAACATTGAAGAAATTGATCTAAACATATTTTGTTGAACAGCTGAAACAGCGATTAGATCGAATCGGAAAATCATGAAATTGATCCCGATTTTCGCTCTCACAATGACTCAGTCGAGGTCGCGGTTCGTTTAAGATCAACAGCCTTGTTTTAACACTTATGGCTTCATGCGCAAGCCGTTTTGGGTCAGGTGCAGCTTAAAGTAAGCGCTAAGGATCAAGCCATTCCAAACGCGTCAGAACACTTAACAATTTCAGGTTTTTTCTCATTTTCCTATTGAATAAATGCCGAAAAACCATATTTAACGATATCAATCTTTGAACTATCGGAAATTCTTGGAAAAACTCGAATTTCTCATCTAGATGAACTTTGTTCGATTTCAAGCCAAACACCGCAACGCTCGGAGCCATTCCAAATGCGACCATGAACTTCAAAGACCTTCCTGACCTCCGGCATGTGCTGCTGATAGTGATAGGCAGCGGCAGAGCCGTTACTCGTCGTCGGCGGGATACCGTAATCCGGGGCAAGTCCAGCCGTGAGAAGGACCTCGGCGCAGTCGTTGAAGCCGTTGTGCTGGGCGTACCAGAGGCAGGATCGGCCTTGTTCGTCGAGGGCTCTCACGTCGGCGTTGTTCTACAAGAAATCACTTTTCCAAGCTCTCTAGTTCAATCTTCCCTTGTGGGAAGGCACAAAATTCAATTTACCGACCCAGAGAAGTAGTTGGACAATTTCCAAGCTGCCGATGCTGCAGGCGAGGTGCAGGGGCGTCCGTCGGTCCTTCGCAGAGACCGGGGCGTTGACGTCATCAGCCGAGGATCGTGCCAGAAGAAGTGACGTCGTCGCGACGTCCCTGGCAATGACGGATGAGACTAATTGACCGCCGATGGATTCTTCGGGTCTTAGGGAGGGTAGGAACCGCTTCGCTTCGTACTTGCTTCGGATCCACGCTTCTTTGGTTTCTCTGGAAGAAAAAGGGTAGGTTTTCATGTTTTGAAGTAGGTCAAGGCCAGCTTTATTAAAATAACCTCTATTGCAACCTTGGATCTGACTTGAAAACTTTCAGAGAAGGTTCAAAAAAAAGTACAGCCGGAGACTTCGAAATTCCTATCAAAGCTTCCGAAACACTTCAGACGCCACTACCAAGCTCTTAAAAAGCCTGATCTTAACCAAATTTTCCTCAAAAAAGTCATACTAAAAAATCTCCAAAAGACCTTCTTGACTCTTAAAACTAATCTCGCCTAACCAGAACTTTGTGAAGTAGTACTTCTTTGGTTTCTCTGGAAGATTAAGAAATTTGAAACTCTCCTGGATCTAATTTAAAAAACTCGTGGAAGCTCGAAAATGTTCTGAAGTTCAGCAGAACTTAGTGACAAGACCTTGAAGTTTCTATATAACCTTATCAAAAGTTTGGAATCTACCTAAGCTTGAGCAGAACCCAGTACCGCCTCAAAAATCTAGGAAAATCAGTCAACTCCTCACTAAGTATAGTTGATTCACGGCTAGCTTGAGACGCAAAAAGGCGTGGCCTGTCTGCACTCTCCACCAACCAGGGCACTGTCTCGTCTCTTTTCGTGGCAGGACCCTTTTCTCGATGGCTCAAGCCAGCCGTGAATCAGCTATAGTACCAGCAGCCTAGCCAGAATTACCTTGAGTAGAACTAGAACCATTAAGGCAACCGAGTAGCTACTCCGGAAAAAAAAACCTCACTAAACCTTGTCGGAGTCATGTAATAATCTATACCAAATTCTGAAGAACTCCAGACTTCTTCCCTTCTAGAAAAAGCCTCACCACCTGGTTTTCAAGAAGCAGTTCTCCAAAACCTTCAAAACGTGCTCACCTCGGACTATCCGGCGCCGGCCTCGTCTCCGTCGTGCAAGAGTGCTGCCAGAGTCGATTCGCCGCCTCGTTTCCGATGGCCTGCATCACTGCGAGGAACTCGACGGGCCAGTCGTCGAGCTCCAGAGATCGAACTCGCGAGATGTGAGATCCGAGGTTGCGATGGATGCCCGAGCATTCGATGCAGATCAAGGTGCCGAGGTTCAGAGAGGCCCAATCGGGGTTGGTTTGGCCGCAGTCGGCACAGCGGTCGTTACCCGGTAGTTGCTTCAAGGCTTGCACCTAAAATGGCCATTTTCTTCCTGGGTTTTTTTTTCTTTATCTGGCTAGTTTTCGAAGTTTTTCCGATTCCCTACTTTCTAAGCTGCCTATCAGCACTTTTCTCTGACCCATCTTTTTAACGGCCATTCAACCAACTGTCAGCCTTAATCTTTTGAAAAAGGTTCATTATGTAAACTATTTTATCCGCGGCTATTTTCTCCACCCCATATTCGCTAAAAAAAAAACCTGATGCTTGTTCCCGGTGGCTCTAGACGTCGGCTGAGTCATCTGGCTGGTGAGGGCGATCTCGATCTGCTCCTCGATCGCCGCCACCCATTCGTCTCGTTCTTCGGTCGACGCCGCGCAGAACTCCCAACGTTGTTGGGTGTGAGTGACGATCTTTAAAGAAATCTTATCTTTTTGTCAAAATCAACCTTTCAACGCGCTCGTTCAATGTTTCTTCTTTCAGTATTCAAAAACTTGGATTAAGAAAGTTCAGATTGAAGTTCAGTATTTGAAAGCTTGGATAGGAAAATGTTTGTTAAGAAAAGCTTATTTCTAGGTTCAATATTCGAAAGCTTGTTTCAAGATAGTTGGGGTGTTTAATTTTCAGAATTTTGATTTCAAATAAGTCAATTTTGCCGTTCAGAACTTGAAAAATGTTCGTTTCTGACGACATCAGATGACTTCGATCTAAAAAATCTATGCATATTGGATCTAAGTTGCTCTACCGAACTACTGTCTTACTGTATCTTATTTCGCTGGTTCCTTTTCCTTTCGGAATATCTTTTGAATTGACTCGATCTCATTCTTCCATTTGTTTCTATTAACGTATATTTATATTCATCACGCTTCCTGTTCTACAAAAAGTCGCGAAAAGGGCACTGCGGCCTGAAAATGAAGACGTGACGTACCTCGAAGCACTCGTCGTCCTCGTCGGTGTGCTTCCCACTGGAGCCAAGGCGTCGATGGGCGCTGGCGCCGCCTCGTTTCTTCTTCGGATTGATTCCGGCGACCGTCTGAGGCATCGCCGGCGGAGTGAAGTCCTTGGCGTCGTCGCTACCGCCGCCAGAAGTGCCTTCGCCCGAGTTGTGCATTCCTGGAATCGTTTTCTTGTTGAAATTTGAAGGACTATTCTCAATATCTACAAGACCAATCCGATTTCCTAGCTCGGCCCTAAAGGGCAGAGGTTCTCTAAAGCCTCAGCAATTTCACTAGGTTTCAAAATAACCTAGATCTACTCCTAACTTTCTTGCAAGTCTAGAAATTCCTCCTGGACTTACTCATAACTATCTATCAACTATTCCAATAAATTTTCTAAATAAAACGTTTTTTTGGATCCACTTCTTCGAAGTAAAAAGGTTTCTTTCAGACCTATTCCAATCAATCTTCAAGTCAAAATTCCTATTTCAGACCTACTCCTCAAGTTCTGCCAAGCTTGAAGCTCTTGCTCAGGACCTACTCCAGAAAACTCACCAGCATCACTTCGCCTCGACTCGTAGCTCTGCAGAGTTGGAGTACCGCTGCTGCCGGCGTCGGCCGGATTCCCAGTGACGACGGCGCTGGCCCTCTGGGTGTTCCGCGGCCTTTGTCGTCCAGCAACCTTGACGGTGGCGAGGCCGAGAAAGACCTGAAAAAACGATTTGAAGTTCACATGCTGATCGAATGGATCCAGATCAATCTTTGTGAGCTACTCCAGGACATTTTCAATGAATCCCTGCGAACATTTAGAGACACTTGAAAAAGCCTAAGATCTTCAAAAATCCATTAAAGAAGCCACTCCTAGTATTCCTTTCCTAAGTGATACCTAGAGCCATTTCCCATGGGGTCTTTGAGACCTTCTGAGGAATTTCGAGAGCTCTTCAAGCAAATTCAGGAAGAATAAGCTTTGATAAAGTGCTATGAAAGATTAAAGAAGCTTGGATTATACTGAAAATCGTAAAAAGACCCTAAAGAGGTCACTTCTACTCATCCCTCCTTAAGTGATCCCTTTACCTCCTTTCCATGCGTGCTCTTGTCCATGTAGTCTTTGAGGTTCTGATGGTACGTCAGCCGGCCGTCGTTGTACAAACATACGTACTTTTTCTTCCATTCTCTGGAAAAAGATAAATTTTTATCAATGGAGCAGAAACGACTCGAGAAAACAGCTTTTATGAATTTCAATAGAATAGAGCTAAAGTTTTCACGACGTATATTTGAAAAAAAAAGCTTCAAAGGAAAATCATCAGAGAACGAACATCAAAGAAAAACTTCAAAAATTGATTTTATCACTGGAGCAAACTTTCAACGAAAAAATCGCTCGAAGAATATTTTAATCCACGATAGAGCAATCTTCTTGAAATTCCCTTCAAAACCAACCGATTCAAGGCCGATTTCGTGCTCTTCTTGTACAATTGTCCCTGTTTGACAGGAATCGCCCGGCCGACTCCCAAATTCAGGGCCTCGATCGCCTTGGTCTTCTCATCGTGGTGATCTTTCGGTCGTTGCTGGAAAAATGAACTTGTCAAAATTACCTTTTTTTCGCGTTTTAACTCTAATGTCTCGGAAAATGCCTGATTTCTCTGCGCTTTTCATTTCTAAGAAATCCCTAAATCCCTCAAAAAGTCCTTTGACTTAAACACGCCTTGAAAAAGACGCACTGGCGCACAATTGCTTTGTGGTACTTCTCGGATTATTACCAATTTTTTAAAACTTCCGAGAATTAAAATCATTCTTATAAAGAGCTTCAATTTCAAGTTTGGAAAAAATCAGAAAATTCAATTTCAAAAACACGCCCCAGAAAAAGACGCTCTGGCGCACAACTGCTTTGTGGTCCTTCTCAGATTATTACCGTTTCTTTTTCAAACTTTAGATAGTTGAAATTATTCTCATGAAGAGCTTGAATTTTAAAAGAAAAGTCAAAAACTCAATTTCAAAAAACACGCCCTAAAAAAGACGCTCCGGCGCAAACCTTCCTGTTTCTTTATGCTTTCCCAAATTGTCCACATACTTTTGGGAGATATAAAAATGACCTCATAAGTAGCTTCCAAGGGAAAAAATCTGAACCCGGTCCTTTTCCTACTCTTCTTCTTAAAGGATAGAACTTCCTAGACCAAACTAAATCCTCACAAAGATATTCGAGATCCTTCTGTTTTTCCGCTGAGTGTTGGGAGTGGATGAGGGCGTCGGCAGGTGTGAGGTCGAGGCTGAGACGGCGTTGGCGCCGAGGTTTCCGGCGTTCGTCGACGCGATCGAGTCGATCGAGTAGGTCATGCCGCCGTCAGAGTCAAGAAGGGCAGCCGAGGAACGGGAATGGACTCCTGGAAATTGAAATTTAACTGTATTCTCTAGTTTGTGAAGAAAGGTCTTCGGGGGGAAGCTTGGAACTTTCGGAAAAATTGCTCAAACAATCTCTGAGGGCCTCGTAGTGACCACTTAAGCAGAATTTTGGTTATCGCTTTTTAAAACTTTGAATTAAGCGTGAAGAAACTCCAGGAAGAATATTTCAATAGACCTTGAGATAAAACCCCAAACTTCGCCCTAGAATGACCGATTCAGGTCTTTCTTCAAACTCACCATTACTGATCGAGTGTACCGACTTTTGGCTGGACGACGGAGAGATGGCGCCTCCGCCACGGTACATCCCGCCTCTCTCGCCGCCGTAGGGCATCGGCGTGCCCAGCATCGCCGACATTGATCTTTCGCTGCCGCCTCGGCCGTCTGTAAATTGCAAAAAGTTAGAAAAGGTTGTGACCCTTTTGAGAAGGTCTTTATAACTCCTTAAGCATTAAAATACTCAAAAATATCTCTCTAAAGAAAAATAATTGCAAAATTTGTTTAGAAGAGGTGAAGGAGCATCAGAAGAAAAAAAAAATTCGAAAAAGTCTTCAAAAAAATTTTAGCCATGGAGCAAACTTTGAGCAGATGAACGGCTCAAAAACTTTTAATCATGGAGCAAACTTTCAACAAAAAAAATGCTTCAAAAACTAGTTTATCCATGGAGCGCAATCGAGTCTAAAGAAAATTTTTCGAATTACGTTCATAATCCAAAAAACGAAGGTGCTGGGAAACCAAATCTTATCATCAGAGAACACAAAAAAGAGTAAAAAAAAGACCCTCAGACCAACTTTATCCATGGAGCAGACTTGAATCAAAAAATCGCTTCAAAAACTCATTTTATCCATGGAGCGCGTTTTAACGGGAATTTTGAGCTTTTTCGCAAGTTTTCTGAGTTTTCTTTGTTTCTTCATCTTCTGAGACACTGTAGATTAGTAAAAATCAGAAAAAAAGTTTTCTAGTAACCATCTTTCCAATCGATCATGAAGCAGGCTCAGGCTCACAAAACTATATAAAAAGGGCCGACTTTACACATGTTCGCCCTCTTTTATTTGCTCAGAATTTTCGGAGGGACCTTACGTGGTGAACGTAAGCCTTGTTTGCGTGTGTCGCTGTGTGTGTGTGAGCAGAAGAGATCCATCAAAGAATATTTATATTTGGAATATATGTTTGGGCACACATCGACCCATGCAAATTTGACGCGTGTTTCCTCTCGAGTTCGGTTGAAAATTCAAGAAGAAAAGTTCAAAATTGACTTCGAATATTCATATTTCAATTTCTGTGGAGCTCTTATATGAGAAAATAAAAAATTTAATGGCCTAGTAGTAGCACTTAGATCTCTATAGTGGCCACTAATTTTTTTAACTCCTAAAGTGGGCACTAATTTGACTACTATAGTGGCCACTAAAACGTCGAAACCCTATAGTGGCCACTAAAAAATTTTAGTATTGTAAAGAATTTATCACTCCGAAAACTCTCTAGGACTCTGAGGATCTTTTCAAAGACATGACCATTCTCTAAGACTTTCCTAACCCTTACAGTAACCTCCAAAACTACAGTAAACTTACAAATCATTTATAGTGTGAGGACCTTTTCAAGGAGATGGCCAATTTTCGAGACTTATTAAAACTGCCATTTCCTTACAGTAATCTCCAAAACTACAGTACCTATTCACGGACTCACTAACAAATTTTCCAGCCATTCTAGAGTGTCGGAACCAGAGCAACTGAAAATTCTTTTGAAGAGCACGAGCTTTAAAAACCATACCAACCTACTCAAAACTACAGTAACCCTACAGAAAACCCAGTATTGAGCGATTGAGGATCCTATCAAGGATCAGGCCTATTTCTGAGTCTTTCCAGAACTTCTTCCTACCTACAGTGACCTTCGATACTACACTATCCTTTACAGTACTGGCTAATAAGAGTTTGAGGATCTTTTGAAAGGCATAAACCTCATTTGTAAGCCATTCTAGAAAGCCAAAACTACAGTAACCCCACAGGAAACTCACTGTCAATCATTCCAAAGACATTACCAATTTATAAAACTTTATCGGATTTCTCTCGTCCTACAGTAACCTCCAAAACTACAATAACCCTTCATAAACCACCTAATAAAAATATGAGAACATGACACCCTTCCAAGCCATTCTAGAAAGCCAAAACTACAGTGACCCTACAGGAAACTCACTGTTGAGGGTGTGAGGATCGCGATGATGAACGACGGATCTTCTGGAGGCGGCGTGCGGCGTCTGCTGGTAGGGTCCGTCGATGAGCACGTGGGACATGGAGGAGGGTCCGCCTCTCGACTGCCCGTAGGACTTGCCGGCACCTGGGCCCGTCGGCGCCGCGAACACTGCCGTCGACATGTACCGAGTGTCCTGAATGTAGGGATTTCGATTGGATGATTAAGATAAAGAGCGTGAAACGTCTAGCAGATCTTCTAAAGTTCATTTCTGAAGTTCGTAGCGCTGCTGGATGGTTCTATCATCTTTTTTCAAACTTCGGGAAATTGAGAATTCGTTTTTCAAAGCCTCTATCATGACTTCTTTTTTAAAAACTCGATTTTCCTCGATCTAACTTCAAAAATTGATGAAACAATTTTTTCCCTTGTTAGAGGCTTCTTCTTAAAAATTCTACATCTATTTTTAGCTTTACAAAGTCCCAATTTGTCCCAGGTCTTCCAGACCCAATTTTTACTGATTACACTCAAAGACCAGGTAAAATTCCAATTTTAAAACATTCCTTATAAAATAAATAATTTTTCTTTTAATAAACTGAAAATTCCTACTTTTTCTAAGGGAATAACCCTACCTGACAGGTTTTTCTATCTTGAAACGCATAAGTTTCTATTTTTGAGCATTTTTACCAAAAATTGATGGATTAACAAGTCTTTGAAAACTTTTAAACTGTTTCTAACTCTATTCTCATGAGCCTAATCTGAAAAACTAGGTAAAACCATTATTTTTCATCACCTCCATTGAAAAAATCTTCTGCGATTTTTGCTTCTAGAGCTCAAAAAATCCAAAAACTTTAGCACTTTTTTTTCTTTCTTTTTTCACCAGAGCATTCCTGAAATATTTTTGTTTCCTAAGCCTCTCTTACTCTGATTTCCCTCATCCTAACCTGAAAAAATCAAGTAAACACCCCACCTGATAGTCTTTTTTGTCTTGATGCGTGGGAGTTGGCGTTCGATTGGTCGACAAGCCGAGGGAGTGCCGTATCCGGTGTTGGATGATCTTACAGCAGGCTGCAAAAAAACGAGACTAATTATCACACACACTCAACTTTCTTATCAAATTAATTAACGGAACGGTGCGATTTTTTCTTCTTGGTTGGGTGACTTGCAAGCTGGAAAATGAATCTAGAAAGGTTTAGAAAAGTTGGTTTTTCTACTAAATATTTGTAAATCTTTTCATCGAACTTAAAAAATTGAGGTAATTGATCTTTGAAACCATTGAAATCCTCTATACAAAAGGATTTGTCTAATCTTGCAATTTTTTTCCTTTTCGGAGATGTAAAAGGAGACAGATGCGTTTCGAAACCAAAAAAAGTATAAAAAAAGGAGAAAAGTTCAGGAGAAGACAGATGTTTCGCATCTGTTATATATATAATATTATTTATTTACAGGCAGAACAAAATAATATGTACAGAAAAAAAAGAGAAAAAAATTTGGCATTAAGCCTGAAATAAATAAATAAAAAGGCACTTGAGGCCCTCACGAGCCTCTGAGCCAGTAATGAAAGAATAAGAGGTGAGGATTTCACAAAGGTAAAAAAAGTAAATAGAAAAGAAAGTATAAGTTATGACACAGTGTAGCACAGGTGAGTGGGGAATTTAATCGTTTGTAATGATATAGACGCGCATAAGATGGATTAGAGTAGGGCTGAAGCACGGGTGCCTGGTTCAACGGAGTCTGCTGGGAATAGATCCAAAAAAAGGAAATTGTTATCGAGGGATAGTAACAAAGACCTGAAACGTTCTGGAGAAACATTGAGGTTTCCCAATGTAGCCAGTTTATTCCAAAGAGGGATGAACGTCTCAAAGAAATTTTTCGAAACGAATCCCTACTCTGATAAGACGTGATGGAGCACGTACCGAATTCGATCTCCTGAAAACACTGTGAGCAACTGGCAAATGACTCTCCTTAATATAAATTTTATGTAGTGTTCTTAGACAAAATTCGACTCGTCTTCTAAAAAGAGAGTTTGTGTTAATCTGAGCTAACCTGTCTTCATAACTAGAAAACCTAATGTTTGATCTCATGAATGTTTGGCGAGTAAATTGACGGAAGATGTTTTTCGAGGGTGTAAGATAGTTCTGAAGCTAGGGGGGACTGAACAACTCACAACAGTAGTCCATATAGGGAGCAACGTAAGTAAGAAAAAAATCCGGCTCATTAGAGCGGGAGACAGGGCGCGGAACGCTCTGATGATTTGTTTACTTTTTAGTTTGCATAAGGCTATAACTTTGCGAAGGTGAGGCTCAAATGTTAGTTTGTTATCAATAAGAATGCCTAGATCGCGAACAGCTTCCGCGGAAGAGATAGTTATATTATTTATAGTATACAGAACATGAGGGTTGCTACGGCCTAGATGGAGAAGGGTGGTTTTTGTGTTCGGCCAGGGGAAGACCCCATTGACTAGACCATTGGAAAACGTCGTTGAGACCTTGCTGAAGCGCTATAGGATCGTCAGAAAAAAAATTTTAAGATCATCAGCAAAAAGATAAGCCTTTACATTTATCAGATAAGTTGCTGATAATGTCATTAATGAATATTATAAATAAGAGTGGGCCGCAGACTGTTCCTTGCAAAACTCCAGATGTAATGTTAAAAGCCGAGCTAGATATGATACCTTCACTAATGACAAATGATTTTTCTGTTGGATATGAAGGATGCAAACCAGCTAATAAGTTTTTTTGGTCGAAACCGAAATCTTGGAGCTTGGCGAGCAGAAGGTTATGGGGGAGCATGTCGAAGGCTTTGAGAAAAATCAATATATACTACGTCTACGTTATTACCAAGAGCTAGGGATCTCTTCCAGTGAGTGATGCAATCGAGAAGAGCTAGTTTACAAGAACGATGATTTAAAAAGCCGAATTGAGAATTAGAAAAAGTGTTTTTGAATTTAGATCTAATAGAGATAGCTATTATTTTTTCCATTAAACGAGCAATGTGAGACGTCAATCCGATAGGTCGGTAGTTATTAGGATCGCTTTTATCGCCTTTTTTGAAGATAGGGACTATATGAGAAGTGGACCAAGTTTTGGGGATAGAGCCCGTGCAATAAGATTCGTTAAATAGGAGTGAGAGTGGAATAGCTAACGAATCACGACAATTCTTGAGAACAAAAAAAGTTGATAAAGTCAGTCGAAAAAGCCAATTTTTTTGATGGGCATTTGCCTAAGGCTTTGAAGATGGCGTAAGGGCTGAAATCAGGTTCAACAGTCAAAGGTTTCCTACTTGGAAAGAGAGTGGGTGTATCATAACTATGCAAATTACGATTTTTTTGGAGAAAGTGTCCACAAATAAATTAGCTTTTTTTCGGATGGTAGAATGAAAGACCTGCCATTGGAGATAAAGGGGTGGAATATCATGACGAAGTTTTTAACCTAGAACTAATGTACTTGGAAATACTGGCATTTGAGCCAGCGGCAATTTTTCTTTCATGATTAATGAACCAACGTAGAGTTTTACGACGAAATTTAGAGGTACTGATTTTGAAATTTACGCGACCGAAGGAGGTGCGCAGATTGAAGCGTTTAAGACGCTTGAGAATTTTGGAAGAGAAGTTGCGTAAAAAGTTGGAACCGCGATGATTGCGTGGTTTGAGAACTGGGCAGTTGTCCCGTATGAGTTCGTTGAAAATTTTGTTGAAATGATTAAATTTGGAGTCGATGCTAGAAAAATATGAAAACTGTCTATCCCAATTGTAATTGATCATACTTAGGTTGAGACGTGCAAAGTTGCATCGACGGTAGTCAAGACGAAAAGGTCTACCGTTTTTTTTGCGTGCGGAACAATTGATTTTGAAGAAAATGGCTAAATGGTCTGTGTAGATAGGGAGGATTTTTTTGGAACAAAGATCAAAAAAAATAAGTCAGGGCGGTCAGTGAAGATTAAGTCGAGTAATGATGGGTTGCCGTTGGAAGATAACCTGGTTGGGAAGTTGATGATTTGATTGAGCGAGATTTTTGCGTGCAGAAGTTGATTAAAGGATGAGTTGAGGTGGATATGTCAAGATCCCAGTTAATATGAGGAGCATTAATGTCGCCTAGTACGACATTGTTAGAAAAAAAGCTAAGTTTCTACTCAAAGTGTCAACAAGGTTTTGGGTCTCTGCAATATTGCAGTCAGGGTGGTCTGTAGGTTAATAAAAAAATCTAATTTTTAGTAGAGGCGGAGGAACTATTGACGTTAGTAAGGAGGTCAAAAGCCAGTAACTCACAAAAGTGTCTGCAGTGACCAACCTCGGTGCCGCAGTCCACCTCGCTAACCAGCATGGATTTCCGGTACATCAGGAGAACCCCGCCGCCGCCAGTTCGTCGGTGGTCATTGCGACAGTCCGCTCGAAAGAAATTGTAAGAGTTGTTAGTTAGAAAATGAGTCTAGGTGAACTTCGTTGAAAAAGGTTTCCGTGCAAAAACAGAGGTCAATTTGATTGGCAGTGAGATAATCTAATAAATTGAGAAATTTAGTATTGGAAACCAGTGACCTACAGTTAATTAGAATACATTTAATAAAGTTTGAGGACTCACACACGGAGAAGGAAGAGGAAGTAGAATTGAGAGGCAATTGGCGAGGGCAAACGACCTAGGCGGAAACAGGTTATCAACGACGACAGCAACGGCAGGAAGGACGGGAACTGGCTGTTGACCAGCGGCTGGCTGTTGACCAGCTTGAGATGGCTGTTGGCCGCGAATGCCATTGGGCTGTTGACCCGCAGCTGACACTGGCTGTTGACCAGACTGAGCTGTCGCTGGCTGTCGACCAGACTGTACTGAAGCTGGCTGTTGACCAGACGGGGCTCGCGCTGGCTGTCGACCAGACTGTACTGCGGCTGGCTGTTGACCAGATTGAGTAGTTCGGCGTGGGCGGCTGGTGTTTGACGGCTGTGGAACAGATTGGATGTTCGGTTGTTGACCGATTCTGTTTGGACGAAGAACAGACGAGAAGAGACGAGGACCACGAGGGCGACCACGACCACGACCACGACCGCGACCACGAACACGACCGCGAGGTGCGGCCGGAGCTGAGACATTCGAGTGGAGTGTATCGGCAGAGATATTGCTATCGATCTGCATATGTGTCGGCGCTGGACTGATGTTGATGTTGGTGTGTCGAGGCCTCTTTGCCAAGGGCGAGGTCATAGGTGTTAGTGTTTGTTTAGGGTGACCTTGGAAAGGCTTGGGATTCTTCAACTCGATGATAGTGAGATCCCTGACGACGTATTTATGAAGACCGATTGCCGCGTTATTTTCGTAGGCTGTACGACGGAGAGAGTATAAAAGATTCAGCTCCATTTGTGTCATGTCTCTTCTAATTCTGGGATTAGGTTGACCCGAAAAGAGCGGAGAAGATGGGTGTGAGGAGGCAAAAAATGCACTGTAGAAGCCCTCAATGAAACGATCTCTGTCTTTGGAGGTAGGAAAGGAGACTTTCAAGGGACGGCAGTGATTTTGACAGTCGTGACGGAAGACCGAGATCGCGTCGGGTAGGTTGAGTGTTCGAGTTATATCGTTTACGAACTGCCTGTCGAAATCGTCCTGGTTATGATTGTGAGAATCCGGCACGCGCTCGATGACAGAGTAGCAGCTTTTTGCAGCCATCTGAGAAGCAGTTCTGGCGATGAGGATGTCGCGAGAGGCTTCGTGATACCCAGGGACAGTATCGAGGATGTTTCGAACCGAGTCGTCAAATCGAGATGAGGCGCCGGAACGGTTGTACTGACGATTTGCGTGAGGATGGGCCATCGAGGATGAGTTCGGAGAGCCAAGTAATTGAGCAAGAAGAGCTTCAATGGAAGAAAGACGATCACTGAGTGACGCGACTGATTGATAGATGTCGTTGGAAGGCTCGGGCGGTTGAGCAGGCGAATTCGAGTTATAGTGATTGCCACTGGATGAATAAAATTGATGAGAATCAGCATCACGTGGACGTTTGGCCATAGCGCCAGATAACCGACCGCTCGCCGTGAGGAAAGGGCGCGGAGTGAGGAAAGGGCGCGGAGTAGGAAAGGGCGCGGAGTGAGGAAAGGGCGCGGAGTGAAAAATTGAGGTAATTGATCTTTGAAACCATTGAAATCCTCTATACAAAAGGATTTGTCTAATCTTGCAATTTTTCCTTTTCGGAGATGTAAAAGGAGACAGATGCGTTTCGAAACCAAAAAAAAAAGTATAAAAAAGGAGAAAAGTTCAGGAGAAGACAGATGTTTCGCATCTGTTCCTTTTTTGTCGTTTACAATTCAACGAAAAAAAAGGAAAGGAAAGGAACGAATAATTGAATTAGTTTTCTTTTTTTTTGTTGAATCTTTAATGCAATAGAATTGTTGAAAAGTTCAACGGAACAAGGTTGGAAAATTTTTTTCGAATTTTGGCTGGGTGAGGAACTTCCAGAGACGCTTCAAAATTCGAAAAATCACTTTGGAAATTGATAAAAGTTTCTAAATAAAGGTGAAAATTCACTCAAAAACCTCATTTCTTTGTTTTGAACGAGAAAATGACTTTTTCCAAATTTTTTGAAGCCTCTGGCCATAAGATAAACCTTCGAAAAAGCTTCAAAATCTCGAAAGTCACCTTGAGAAGTGCTAAAAGTCAATGAGAATAATAAAAAAAGCCTAATTATCAAGCTATTTTTGAAACCAAAAAGGCATTGAAAATCGACAAAAAAATATTTTTTTATCATTTTTCAGTATAGATAATTCCTAAAAAAACACTTTTAGAAATCCGAAAATGGAAGAAAAAAATATCCAATGACCTTCCGTAAACACCTTTAAGCTTGCCAGGATTAAAAAAGGAAAAAAACGATAATTTTTTTGAATTTAAACCCGATTTTCAACTACAAAAAGGTTCAACAAATTCTACATTCAAGGAAAAATTTCTCAAAAACATTCCACCTCGCTTTCCAAGCTAAAAAATGCATTAAACTTCTAATAAAACGTCATTTTCTTCCTATTTTCTTCAGGAAAGCCCAAAGCCCAAAAGTGAACAAAACAACTTCTTTTTTTCTTTCATTTCTCTTCTCTACTGACTCATTCAATTGTGTGTTCCCAGTGGGCAAATTTATCGTCGCACGGAGGAATATAAATGCGAAAAAAACGGCTCGAAAAAAGAGCTTTCTGGAAGAAAAATGATGAGAAACCAGGAAATATCTTTTGAAAAGGCGAAAAATTGAGAAAAGGAGAGAGAGAATATATTGGAAATTGTCCAAAAAAATAACCTATTCTCGAGTTTCAATTGTTTTTTTTTGTCGGCCAAGGAATTATGAAATGTTCCATTTGCATGACGAAAATAGTCATGATTCATTTTCAAGGAAATAATAAAATAAATTCACTTTTTGGCCAAAAAAAACTTGAAAAAAACTCCATTTTTTTCGATAAAAAGAAGAATATTTTTTTAAACTAACTAATTATCCTGGTCAACTACTAAATAACAAATTCAAAAAAAGTCTACAAAATAAAATCATCTTTTTTCGAAATTCTAATCGAAAAAGCCTTCAAAAAAGTGAATTTCACTCAAAAACATCAAAAAATCTCAGAAAAGCGCATTAAAAACGCTTAAAAAAGGATTGAAACCTCTAACCTGAGCAATAATAAGCAACATAGTCAAAAATAGTCTCGTAAATCGTGCGAAATATATACTAAACTTCAACATAAGATCAAAAAAGATGAGAAAACTCATTAGAAGCCACGAAAAAAATTGAAAAAAATTGAAAAAAAATCAATTTTCATGAAGAAAACCCAAAAAACTATCTACAAAACCACAGAGAAGCTTCTTTTTTACTTTTCTTCTGACGTCAAATGAGAAAAGTAGATGTGTGGGTTCAAGGCGAGGCCCTCGAAACGTGAAGAGAAATGCTCAAACAGAGAAGAATGGGGGCGGGGCCGACCGAATTCGGCTCTCAACGGAGCAGCTTTTCACGGTCACGTGTGAGAGCTCTATTCAATTTCCATCAAAAGGTGTCGCCAGGGGCAACCGTCTCTTGTTATTATTATTGTTCCCAATGTTATTGGGTCTCATTGTTTCCGGGCCGGTTGATGGGGAGGATATCCTTCTCAAACAAGAGGAAATTTGAATTCTTCTGAAGCTTTGATGAAGCTCGAAAAGCTCTAAAATGACTAATATTTGTTTTTTTCCGATGGGTAATGAGAAAAAAATATCCGCTTGTACAAAGAGAAAATTGAATTTTTCTGAAGCTCAAAATATCAACCTTGATAACTCCATTATTTTTCTTTCTGACAGTGAATGGGAAGGTTATCAGATTAAACAAGAAGAAGATAGAATTTTTTGGCCTTGGTGAAGCTTAAAAAATAATTTTCAAGGAGCTAATTCATGTAATGAAGCTTGAAATTTTTTTCAACAACTGAAGTGAAAAAGTATTCGTTTGAACGAGGGAATTAGGGTTTTCAATCTTGACGGGTTTTTAAAATCTCTTCGGATTGGGCTTTAAAATGAGCAAGAAGGTGAGAAAAATTCCAAAAATTCAACATATTTTAGTTATAAAATGAGCAACATGTAAGGTAACCTGAGCAATCGAAAATTCTTGATTTTTGGATTTTTTCTGAAACTTTAAAGCTTTCAGGCTTCCGAAAAAAAGACGTATTGCTCATTTTACTTGTCTAATCAAGCCAAATTAAGGACAAATCTGAAGAATAAGCACTGAACTTACTTTTTAAAAAAAAGTTTAAGAATCTAAAAAAATTACATTTTTTTCGAGTCTTTTTCAGAGCGATTTTTGATCTAGAATTTGTTCAAAATTTGGAAACACAGTTCAGAGAAAAAAACCTTTATCATATTATCATGTTAGGAACGAAATACCCAGTTTCAGTTGACTCTAATTTCGATTTGTCGAATTCTTTCAACAACTTCCGAGAAGTCGTTCGAGTTCAAAGATTCGAAAAAGAGAACCTGTATTTATTGAAGATGGAATTGAACACTTTTGAAGTGGAGAAGAGGAAAGCAATTGAATGAAAAAACTGGTCAGTCAGTCAATTGGAAGGAAATCAGCCGATTTTATTTGAGGGGGCTTTGTACAGCTTTGAATGATGGATCTGATTTTTTTCTGATAATATTTTTCTAGATTCATTTTTTTCTCAACTTTTCAAGAGAAATTCGAAGTTTTTTTCACTTATAAAGATTCAAAAAAATCGGTCGGAAAACCAGAAAATTTAGAAAAAAATATCCTGCTAACCTTAATTACCTCACCTGGCCGGCCAGGTAATTTGAGACCTCAATAACAAGTCCCGATGTCAGAAAATAGTTCAAGGAATTTATATTTAAGATTTTTTTAAAGGCTTTTTGGAGCCATTTTTTTCAATTTAATAAAGCCCTCAAGCTCAGAGAACTTGTGAAAAAATGAAAAAATGTAGCGAAACCGCAAAAAATTGCTACTTTTTCTGATCCAATACATTAAAAATCAAAAATATCAGCTTAAAATATTTCCAAATTGAACAAGGCCTGTATTTTTTCTTTAAAATGCGATCACTTACAGAACAAAAAAAATGAAAAAAGTCGAAAAATCTCCAACTTTGATGGCAATAGCTCCACTACAAAAAAAAAATTGAAGAAATTTTAATAGTTTCTGGTCGACTAATCCGATAATGGTAATGAAAATTGGTGAACACGCGGTTCTCTTCCCACACGCCTCTTTTTTTATCAATTGAACAAACAGGTTGATTATCAGGCCTTCGTAGTGAGTTAAAAGACAGAAAAAGAGCCATTTCCGGCAATAAAAAACGTCAAAAATGTTTTTTTTTTCGATTTTTAATGAGCTACGGTATTTATTTGGTACGCAACGGAGCCAATTTTAAATTTTTTCATTGAAAAATAGACAAAAAAAGCTTATAATCTAGAAGAGATCGATTTTTTTTAAATCCAAGATTACGGTAGCCAAAACTACCGTAATCTTTTTTTTACAACATACCCAGTAACATTGAAATAAAGTTCGTGGTAGCTTTAAATGAACCTTTTTTCTACAACAAGCTAAAAAAACTACCGTAATCTCAAGTTTATCAGAAGTACAGTAATCCCACCGCGGTGTAGCCCTTGAAACCTATGGAAAAAGCTCAAAAGGGGCAGAAAAAACTCGGGCAAAAAGCGCAACATATAGTTGATCTTCCCAACTTGGATGGGGGGATATGGGACGGACCCCACGACGAAAATGCGAACATAAACCAGTTTCGTGTTTCAACTGCCAGCACTTGTCGGCCACTTTTGGCCGTGTATCCAAATGTGGAGAGAGAGAGCGTAGTTGTTGGCGGTAGAGTCCACTTGACAATTTTGGCTTTTTTTCATTCATTGTGATGTCATGAAGTTGGGAAAAATAATTGTGAAGTCATAGAAGAAAAAAAAACTCAATACGAAAATGAGGGTTTTTAATTTATAAGATGAATTTTAATGATTTGGTCTGGTCCTATTCGGTCTAAAAAGACGACTTCCGTTCAAAAATGAACTTTAAAAATTCCTTCAAGTTACCGTAGACCCTTGAGGGTTACGGTAGCCGTAAAACTAAATAAAAACTGTTAATCAATCTCTCATCCACTTCAAAAATAACTTTGATTTTTTTAAAAAAATGAATTTATTTCGAAAAAAACCATCGATGGAAAAGGTTCAACGTTAACTTTATTGCGCTCCAGGGCTAAAAATTGAAAAAAAACCTTCATTGTGTGAAATAATAGAAGAAGGAGCCGGATAATGGAAATTCGGAAGAAATAAAATAAAAAGCGATTATTATCCATGGAGCGCAGAAGTTATGAATTTTCGCGGCTATTTTTGTCGGCCAATTATTTTCCAATCTAACTCCATTATGTGCATGAGAATTTCTATTGGTATTTTATTCGAAGATGGAAACCTAATAATCAATAAATATCCAGCCTTGCAAAGCCACCAAACCCAAATTCCAATTTAAAAAAAAATAAAAATTCCAATTTCTCCTTTTATCTCACTAGAAAATATGAACTTTTCCTCATTGTTCAATCCAAATTCCTAATTTCTCTTCATTCTCCACTAGAGTGTTCAGATTTCTGTTGTATTTTCCATGGATGGTTACCTTCCTTGAAGACCCGCTCAACGTTGGTGCCGTAGGTGGAACTTGTCTCGTAGTAGGCGCAACGTTTGAGGTGCGCCGCCATCTGTCGGCCTTCCTCCTCGCTGATCACTCGCGCCTTCTTCTCCGACACGTTTTCCTGGACAAAAAAGGGTAACTTCCGTCTGTCAAGTCTTGTTGATCACTAAAATCGCGTAGTGCATCCGACCAAGAACTACTACCGCGCTTTAGCATTCTTCAACAGAGAGGACAGGTCAGCAAGTTTCTGGTGGCATGTGCCTTCTTCTCCGAGCAGACTACAACCCGTTAAATTCTTTTAAAAAAGTTATGAGAGCAAACATTTGATAAGAGGACAGCTACGGTCACTGAACCATTCGAAAAATTAGATCTCGACCCGAAAAATCTCATTTTAAAGCGCCAAAAACATGCGTCGGCTGGATCCCACCCCGGGGTGCGGCCTAGCAAAGAGTTCAGAATATCACCTTCGTGCCGACGAGAATCAGGGGCAACTCGTTGATATTTCTCAGTTTGCCCAAGTCGTGGTAGAGCCTCCGGATGCTGTCGAAGCTGTTCTCGTTGGTCACGCTGAACACGAAAACTACCGCGTCGATCCACTGGCAGAACTGGAAGAAATTTCATTTGAATGGTGCGTCATAAGTATTGAAACACGTTTGAAGCACTATAACTTTTGCGAGTAAGCTCGAAACTTCTTCAAACTTTTTTTTTTGCTAATGGTAGTAAAAATGATTCAGGATCTTAGTTAAGACGGAAACGCAAATGGTGAACTTATTAAAGTCAATGAAGCTTTGTAAAGAGCTACTTTAATAAGTGCTGATTCGAAAAATTGGGAAATTATTTTTTCTATTCGAATTATGATACCTAAAAATGGGAGAAACTATCAAAAATCTTCTAATCAGAGAAAAAGAAGCTTTCAGAGTCTTTGAGGACTTCCTTAAAAGGAAAAAGCGGCAAAATTTGGATAAATTTAAAACCAGTGGGTCCGAAAGCACCCCCTTGTACAAAACCTCATCAAATTCTGATACCAACTTTATCTTCAACTTTCGAAAAATGTTATTTTAAAGGAAAAAATTAATAAATTCTCACGATATGACGTCATTTTAATCAATTAATCAATATAATTTTTATTAATCAATCAACTATTCATACCTGAACATCCAACGGGGCCTGTCCCTCGTCTCGAATGAGCAGCAGGTGGCTTTGCCCTTCGATAACCACTTCCTTTTTGAACCGGCCTCCTGCAAATGACGTCATTCTCGTTATTCATAGGTAATTGCCTAATTACAGGTTGCAGTTTGTATCGGTAAGAGTCAGTGAATGGACTAGTCTTGGGTCTGTTCAATAATATATCGAAATAGGGAAATTCTCTCCAAGATCAAAAAATGGAGACGTGCTCCAATAAGTTTATGCTTCTTTCAGAGCTTCCTCAGATCGAAAAAGACCCAAAACAACTCCTATAAACTAATTTTATCCATAGAGCGCAGAAGTTCCCAAAAAAGGGCTGAATCTTAATTGATCTATTTCGGTGAATTTTGATGAATTTATCAACAAAGATCAACCTTCTCAAAATTATATTTTCAGGCCGCTTCGTTCAGAAACAGGAAAAAGCTCCTAAATATTCTAGAGCTTCAAAAAAGCTATGGAAAGTGGAGAAAAGTCGTGTAGGAAGCTCAAAAAATCAAAAAACGAGACATCAACTTTCACATAACTTTAAAAAATTCATATCCCTTTCAAATTTGATCAAGTAAAAAGAGCTTCAAAAACAGCCTACGAAAAGCTAGTTTTCTCCGTAGAGCGCAAAAGCTCAAAAACATTAATATAAGTCTTTTAATGCTTTCTAATCGGAGTTTCATAGCAGCAAAAAATTTTGAAAGCTTCATTTTCATTTTAGAACGTTCAGTATCACGAAATAGCTTTGAAAAAAACGGTCTGGAGCCGCAAAAAGCCAAAACTAAGCGTAGAAAATCCGAAAATGAGACATCGACTTTGAACCCTGTTTTTAAAGCTTTCAGAACTCCATCACATCAAAAATAGTCAAAAAAAAGCTCATTCTATCCTTAGAGCGCAAAAGCTCTTTAGAGAGCGGCCAAACATTAATTTATCATTTTTCTTACCTGTCTACACAATTTTTCCAAAACCAAGCAACTAGAATAGGTCCAAAAAGAGTCGAGAACCCGCAAAAATTCAATAAAAGAAGCCAAGTGGAGGAAAGCCTGCGTCGCAAATAGCACATACTAAGTCCTCAAATTTACAATTTGATTTTAAAGATTTTATATTTCTTTCAGAACCTATACAGATCAAAAATAGCTCCAAAAAAGAGTCAAGAGCCCGCCAAAAGCCAATAAAAGTGGAGGAAAGTCGACCTTGCAGGAGGCAAATGGCGAGGGGCGGCTCGGCTCAAATGAGCAACATATCTCGGAGCTCATAAAACACCGACTCGGCAAGACAAGGAATGTGACCGAGGGAAGTCTGTCCGCCAGACCTCCCAGCCAGTCGATTTCGGTGGAGATCAAAGGGATGTATGATGAGGAAAGGGATAAAAAAATGTAGATCATATCAGGTGTTAATCCACAATCTGTTAGAAAAATTTTTAGTTGGTATTATTTTCGATTGGGATCTCTAAGAACATGAAAAATAGTTATAACTTTTAGAAGACCTGAAAATTAATCTGGGAGACCAGTCAAACATCAAGAAATCTTTCAAAAAATCGTGTTAACCCAAAAAAAACTCAGAGATTGGTAACGCGAAACGGACGTTTCTGGCAATTCTAGGGATCAGTTAAGAGGGCTGACGCTACTAAAGTGGTCCCTAGAAATGCCCAGAAACGTCCGGAGCACGTCCGTTTCGCGTAACCAATCTTGGACCTTGATAACGCAAACGGGACGCGAATCGGGGCATTTCTAGTGACCACTTTAGTAGCCTCAACGCTCTTAAGTGATCCCTAGAATCGCCCAGAAACGTCCCAATTTCCGAGATGTCCGAGAAAACGAAAATTGTCATTAGAGCGCATAAGCTCATGAAAAAATGGATTTCACCTTTGATTTTCCATTTTTCCTGTTTAGCTCCAAATATGGACTGTGAATTGATTTCAATAAGAACTTAAAAATGTTTGATTATTGTATAATTATCATTGGAGCGCAAAAATCAAGAAAATTGAGATCATTCTCCAGTTTTCTTGAGCTCTAAATTATTTACTTCTCATCACTAAAACTTTTTTCTTGGAAAATCGAATTTACAAAATTTTTTTTATGAATCTCTGTACAATTGTCTGATGGATATACGGCGAAAAATTCAGGAAGTAGTTTTTTTAAAGTCCAAAAAGTACCTTCAGGACTCTCGTCGGCGGTGAAAGTTCCCGTCAAGTATCGATGGACCAGCGAAGTTTTCCCGGAATTCGTCGTCCCAACGATGCCCTGAACATGATTAAATCAATAAAATAATAAATCGCAGAAATAAGTAATAGATTGATCGGTTTCAAAATTTAACTGGAAAAAAAGCAAAGGAAGACCCAAAAAAAGCTCCTGAACTACTACCAAGCCTTTAGAACCTTAGCCATCGTCCTCAGAACCTACAGTAACCTCAAAGATCTTTACAAAAAATCGTGTCAAAAGCCTGCGCGATGAGGATGACGTCACAACGGGGGATGAGAGGTGCGCAAATTGGCGGTTGTTTCTTTTTTCCCCAAAAGGAGGATTAGTACAACAGGGCAATCGCAACACCGAAAATGAATAGAAGAAGAAAGGAAATGAGCGATGACGTCATATCGGCGCTCGAAAAGGTGCGAAAAGTCGGGCCAATGATGATTTTTGGTCTAGTTATTTTTTGAGGACAGGTGGCCGGAAAATGGGCTCAAATGTAAGAATTAGTAGGTCTCTAGAAAGTAGAAAATGAATTTTTAATTAAAAAAACTATTGAAAATGAAAATCTGAATTTTTTTAAGAAATCATACCCCCCGCCCCCCATCAAGGACGCTAAAGCCTCAAGATTTATTTATAAGACTTCTAGAAATAAGTTTTTCAATTTTTTTAATGCAGTAAAAATTGCACAAAACTAAAAAAATTATGCTTATAAGTTCATTTTTCAACGGCCCACGTTCTTAAAATCAAAAATTGAAGTCCTTTTTAAGCCGTTTTTCAAATACAAAAAAACGCAAAGAAGCAAAAATTTGAAAATGAATAAGATCAAAATGTTCATAAACTGAGTGGAAAAAAACTAAGTACTAAAAAAACTTAAGTAAAAAAATTCAATTAAGACTCTTGGAGTGTTTTAAAATCACATTAATAACAAGCATCAAAAGAAAAACTAAGTATTCCACTTTTTGATATATTTTTACAGCACCAAATGAAGTAAAAAAAGTTCACAGAATTGAAAAATTGGACGTTAAAATTAAAATCTTAAAGTTCTAGAAGCTTTAGCCAGAAAAATTCAAAGGGAAGTTGAAGTACTTTCCTAGTTTTTTTATTATTTTTTTATTTAATTGATAATCTATAATATGAAAATTTAAAGTAAAAAAAATCAGTTAAACTCTTAGAAGTGATCAAAAAAACCACAACCATAAAAAGCATGCAAGACAAATAGAACAAAAAAGGACAGACGAAAAAGTGTTAGAAATGGGAAAGAAGAAAGGTTCCCGACACGGTTGGGCGTCTCGGCGCGGACGTCCCGGTGATCTCAGATCAAAGAAGATCAAATAGAAAAGTCTCGAGTCTGGTTCAGGAAACGAGTCAAACATGAAGGAATTCATAAAATAGTGTAGTTTCTATTAAAGTATTTTCAAAACTGACCCAAAATACCGAGAAACGGCGGTAGTCCGATCTTATAAAAAACCAGTACAAGCAGTGTTTTTGTTTAGGCAATCTAATGTAAACGAATCTATTCTGCGCCTTTTCAATTCAATTTGGGACGTATCTCTACTTGTTCATTTATCAATTCAAAAGAAAATGAAGTGTGTAAAAATTATATTGTCGTGAAAAAAGAAACTACAGATAAAGTTAATGATATTTCATTTTAAAAGTTTTCTGAAGGACAAGGAAAATAATAGCGTGAAGAGTTACAAATTGGGTCTTACTGGGAAAATTTTTAAGGGCTGCTGTAGGGTTTTTACGTTTTAGTGGCCACTATAATAGTCAAATTAGTGACCGCTTAAGGGTAAAAATTAGTGGCGACTATAGAGGTATAAGTGCTACTATTAAACCACTAAAAATTTTAGTGGACACTTTAGGGGTCAATGGATCAACATAACTGGTCCAATCTGTGTGTTTCAAAAATATCAGAGTTACTGGATTAAAAACTACTGAAGAGGCCACTAAATAGAGAGCCTCTATAGTGACCACTAAAACGGAAAATAGTGGCCACTATAGAGGTGGGTTTAGTGGCCACTTTAGTGTCCTCTCCAAGTAGTCTTTGGCGAGCCTCTATAGTGGCCACTAAACATTTTCCCAGTATGGAAAAAGAGGCCTTCCGTGGAAAATAGACCCAAATTTTCAACCTAAATTCTGAAAATGACGTCGTGAATTTGTCAATAAGTTCTAAAAAGTGGGGTAAAACTGAAATTTAAAAATATCTAAGCCTATTTTCATACAAAAAAAGCTTCTCTGATAGCAAATCTCAAATGTCCTAACAAAAAAAACAACAATGAAAATTGAATTTTTAAGGCTTTTTTTCTTTACTTTTTTTCATAGTCAGGCAATCCTAAAATGGCATAAATTTTTAGAAAAAAATCTCATTAAATTTTTGTAAAAAAATCAATTTGAAGCGCTAAAAAGTCCAAAAACTCAAAAAGAACAGTTCTAAAACACATAAATGAATCGAAAACTCTACCTCCCCCCTTCCTTCTTGATAGAATCCAGTCAAGCCCAATAAAATCTCCAAAAAAAGAGCGGCAAGACCAAAAAAGGGAAAAAAAAGAAGGAAAAACGACGCAAAGAGTGAGGAGGGGTCATCGTCATATAATTAGCGGGATAGGTTAGAAGGAGGGAGAGCGGCGGGCGTCTGTCGGTCGTCCCCCTGCCTACACTCTTTCTTGGTTCCTTGCCAACTCCTCCTACTTTTTGTTTGATCTCTGGTAAGTTATGAGAGGGATAGTAACGTCATATCGAGTGAAACCATGAACCCGGAAAATTATCAGGCTCTGGGAGAGATATTTTTTGAAAAAACTATTTAAAAAGTACTAAAATATATTAAAATGATGTCAAATGGACAGAAAATGAAGAAAAAAAACTACTCAATGAGAAAAAAGCGATTTTCGTCCCTGATGAAGTTTAAAATGAAGAGTGAGCGGTAAAATTCGAGAAAATATGCTCCAGTGATAATTCCTCGTTTTTATTTTCTTGTTTTTACTCATCTTACCTTTTTACTATCTTCTTTAGAAACTCATGAGGGAGGTGAGCGTGGGAAAAAGACGTCATACAGGTAAAAATTGGTCCAAAAAAAGTGAAATCCTTTGAACAAATTGGAAATTTTTTGATCATTTTGAGCTTTTTCTACTCGTTCAAAAATCTAAAACCGCATAGAGCTGAAAAATCTAATGACGTCATTTTACAAGTTTAGCATGAAAAATGACGTCATAGACCTGTAAAGTGACGTCAAATTTAACTGGACTTGGTAGAAAGTCAGAAAAAAAAAATCTATTCTTTCATAACTCCATAGTTAACGTCATACTATATACAAGTTGTTCAACTGGAAACAAAATGACGTCATTTTTCCTTTTTTTGTGACGTCACGAATGCCAGAAAAAAAAATTTTTTTTTTGAAGATAAAACTTAATTTTTAGCAACTCCAAACCAATTTTTGAAAATGAAAACTGTTAAATTCACAGAAAATACTAGATTTCCTGTCAAAAAACGCCTGAACCTTTCCTCGAGTTCAAATTTCTCCTCCACAAACAGTATCACAGCTCTAACGTAATATATCTGACCCAGTGCAAATAAAACGAGTTGCACACCAAGAAAAGAGCCAAATTCCCACGAGAGCGCGCAATTACGCGCTTCCGATCAAGATCCGCCTCATTGATAAGAACAGGCAAAAAATTATTAAAGGATCAATTTTTGAGGTGGCGGAAACGTTAATCGTCTTCTTAATGAGATAATTGATGGAAAAATGTGAGAAAAAGTAGCTATTCGAGGTTTGGCTGCTCAATGGGTCGATAATTCTTTTTTCCGTTGTTCCTATCTTTTTCCTATCTTCCTGAGAAATCCCACGTTCTAAAGTTCAAATTGAAAGAAGTTTGTGTAAAATTAATGAAACTGTATCTAAAAATATGCTACATTTGTAACTTCTGTGAAAACTATAAAAAAACGCTTCAAACAGCTTAGAAACTTCATCGGAATATTTTTCAAGATGAAGTTATTGGACCAGTCAATGTTATTTCGTTCTGCCTGTAAATAAATTATATTATTATTAATGAGGAAAACGTGCTCTATTAATTGTTGGAAAAAGGGTGCAAAAATTATGAAACTGGAAAATAACCGTGAAGATTCCAGAAAATGTGCTCCAACGAACAATTTTCGGAAAAACTGCAAAATCTACATCGAAAATATTTCGTTCAAAAAAATAACTGTGAAGATTTCAGAAAATGCGCTCCAACGAACAACTTTTGAAAAACTGCAAAACCTTCATCGAAAAGTTTTCATCCAAAAACAGACGTTGAAGTCCGAGAAAACATGCTCCAGTGATAAATCTTCGGAAATGTATTGAAAATAGCCTAGTGGTGCATTTGGAGGCTATTTCTACATCCTATCTTGACTAGAAAATTTTCTTAAATCTAAATTCTCAATGGAGCTCAAAATCTGCTCAATCAGCGGCTATTTTCTCACCTCCAACCGTTTTGCGTCACCAAAATATTGAGATCAAATGCAAAAAAGATAATCCCAGATCCGAAAGGAAAAAAAAGAGCCGCGCTGGAAAAAAGCCGCAATTAGCCGCATCAAATGAGCGCCGCCCCGATACTGTATCATGCGCAACACGGCTAATGGGCCAGAAGATTTCCAACTGCTCAGAGAAAAAAAAACGGCCGGTCTTTTTTCTTTGATCTCTTCTTTTCTTCAATGCTTTATCCGCTTATCTAGTTCTTGCTGGCGGAAGTGTACGAGATCTCAGGTAACCGAAAAAGGTTAAGCTGGTCGGTAAACTTGGTGGTTTTTCTTTTCAAAGAAGCCGCCGGAAGTATAATCTTACCTAATGGGATATCTAGGTTTGTCTGTTTTGAGGAGTACGAGAAATACCTTTGATCTTAATTTACATAGCAAAAGGTTAAAAAAAAAGTTTTTTCCGTAAATACTTCGAGAAAATGTGCTCCACCGAACATTCTTTCAAAAGCTTTTGCCGTGTTCAAAGTAATTTCCGCGAAATGCAAAATGGTCTCTGACCCTCCAAAATTTAGTTATCTTTCTCTTTCTCTGACGGCTATTTTGAATTTCGCGGAAATTACTTCGAACACGGCATTTGAAAATTCCATTTCGAATTTTTTTTTCGCTGAACTCAGTCGAGTGCCGTTGTAGGAGCTTAAAGAAGCTCGGAGCCATTTTCTGAATTTTTAAAAACTTTAAAAGTACCTTAAGCCTTTTAGGTTACTCTGAATCGATAAAAAGTTCTCCTTGACAGTTTTTAGGATTTTCGGTACCTCTCTACCGTCAAATAAACAAAATTAAAAAAATACTATCGGCTGTAAATTATCAAGAAAGTGTGCTCCACCGAAAGTTATTTTTCAGAAAGCTTCAAAAGTTCCATTTTGAGCTTTTTCTTCGCGGAAATCAGTTTAGAGCCAAATTCAAAAACTCAGAGAAACTCACAGGCTCAGAAAAGACACCGTAAGAATTTTAGGTTACTGTGAACTGGTAAAAGGTCTCCGTTAATAGCTTTTTTGTTAACCTGTAAAATTTAAGATTATTGGTGCTTCTTTTGGTACCGTAAACTTTTGAAACAAATAAAACACAATCGGCCGTTAAATATCAAGAAAACGTGCTCCACTGAAACTTCTTTTAGAATGCTTTTAAAAACACCTTTCATGGCTAGTTCTCCTCAGAAGTCAGTTCAGAGCAATTTCTGATCTTTCAAAGGCTCAAAGAAGGTACCGTAAGTCTGTTAGGTTGCTTTGAACCCAAAAAATGACAGGTGCTCTGGGAGCTCTCAAGTGCCAGCTCAGTGTCCAGCGGAGCCAACTCCATCTGCCCACAAGTACCTATTAATCTTCTCTACGAGTCCACATGTCACTCAGTCAGATACTTTTCGGACAAGGTAGGTATGTGCAAAGAATTCGTGACTTTAACTTAAGAATCACTTGGACCTCTTTTCAGATGTTCCAGTGTTATCTACAACGGTTTCGTAGTGGATTCTTTTCCTCATAAAAAAGTTTACCCGAAAACTTTTATGCTAGCCACAAAATTATTTCAACTAGAATCAATTATTTCAGTTCTTCTCGATTCATTCCAACCTACAGTAACCGAGTGCATTCCAAAGTATGCTCAGAACTCTCTACTACCGTAACCTCAAAGTATCAAGCCAAAAAACACTTCAAGACCTTCCCACCGCCAGAAAAAAAGTTGAAATAACAAATGAGAATGAAAAACTACCGTAATCTACAGTATCCTCAAACTAAAGCAAAAATGAAGTGAAAACCTACAGTCCCTTCTCTGGCCATCTACATCGACCATTGAGCATTCCTTTCTCTAAAAAAAAAACTCCTGGAGCTGACATACAGTAATCCTCTAGACCTACCGTAATCTACAACAGTTCAATTTTTCAGACTCTAAATTATAATAGTCTACAAGTTCTATTTCTTTTGAAAGCTGGATAGTTCCACTTTTGGCGGTTCTTCTCGATCCATTCCCACCTACAGTAACCATCAAGCCCAAAAAGCACTTCAAGACCCGGAACCATCTTCATTGACAGAATGAAGAAGTTAAGTTAAGCATAATAAAATAGCAAACTACCGTAATCCTTGAAGCCTACAGTATCACCGAGTTAAAATATTCAGAACTTCATCACGATCCGTTCAAGGAGCAACTCTAAGAAGTTGAATAACCCCACTTTTGGCGATTCTTCTCAATCCATTCCTACCTACAGTAACCACCAAGAATCAGCCCAAAAAGCACCTCAAGACGAGGGACTATCTTCATTGACAGAATGAAGAAATAAAGATAAATCATAGTAAAATAACAAACTACCGTAACCTTTAGAGCCTACAGTATCACGCAGCTGAATACTTCAAAAGTTCATCACGATTATCCGTTCAAGAAGCAACTCTGATAAGTTGAATAACTCTGGCAATTCTTCTCGATTCATTCCCACCTACAGTAACCCCCAAGTATCAGCCCAAAAAGCCCTTCAAGACCCGGGACCATCTCCATTACCTGAGCAAATAAAAAGAAAAGAAGAAAAAGTTGAGCAACCGGAAGGGAGGTCGCACCTACGCGACAGTTGTGCAACAGTGGCCTATGAAGACGTCAAGTGCTCGGATGACGTCATATCCAGCAGCACCCGTCTGGTGACGTCATGATCCAAGTGGCGCAATTATCAACGACGACAAGAGTTATTGGGGTTCAATGAGGTGGTGGCACTTCTTGAGAGGAGTCATTAATTATCTTCTTGGCTACTGTAACTGTAATAAAAAGCTTCTGATCGAATTTCGGTTACAGTAAGCTCAGAAATCAATCAGAATCTTAGAAAAACTTCATTTGGTGTGTTAAACTTTCACACAGACAGCATTACTGTGATACTTGAAAATAATTTGTATGATTACGGTATATATTGCTACAGTAAGCCTAAGAAAAGCCAATGATTTACTGAAAGACAGCTTCTTATTGAAAAAATCTATTATAAAATTCGAAATTCCGACTTATTAGCCTGAAATTCATGCCGCCAGCTAGGAAGGTCCAAAAAAACCTTTCATCAACAAGAATTTTTAAAATTCATTTCAAACTATCAAAATAACTAAGGTGGCGTCGCGGTTCGATCAAGGTCTACAGACTCTAAAAATTTCCCATGCTTCATGCTTTTCTGCGCAAGCCGTTTCAGGTCAGATGCAGCTTCAAAAAAGACTCAGGTGGCGTTGCGGTTTGTTCAAGGGTCACACCCTTACTTTAAAATTTTCTGCGCACTATGCTTTTCCGCGCAAGCCGTTTCGGGTCGGGTGCAGCTTCAAAAAAGACTCAGGTGGCGTTACTGTTTGATCAAGGTCTACAGACTTACTTTAACTATTTCCCATGTCCTATGCTTTTCCGCGCAAGCCGTTTCAGGTCGGATGCAGCTTCAAAAAAGACTAAGGTGGCATTGCGGTTCGATCAAGGTCTACAGCTTTACTTTAACATTTTCACATGCTTCTCCGCGCAAGCCGTTCCGGGTCGGATGCAGTTTAAAGATGGCGCTAAACATTGAGCCATTCAGCGCCCACACAGTTCAAATTCTAGGTAAGTCTATTCTCAAGCTCAACTTCTCTCTTGGTCCAAAATTGATCTGGAATCTTTTTTGAATTTCAAGAAACTTTCAAAAATGTCAATTAAGCCTACAGTAACCCAAAATTTCCTACAATAACCATTTAGAAGAAAGAAAGCACCCCGCAGAGCACTCGAAAGACCTCGATAAATTGGCTGGTTACGCAAAAAGGGCTCGAGACAAAGGGAGGAAGACACGTGTGCTGCCGGGTCTAATCCTCACTTGGGACCAAAAAAGGAAGAAACCAACACACAAATCAGGGTTGCGCAACGGTGGCAGACAGATATAAATCAACGGGTCAATTGGGTGAGACTTTTCTTTGGCACCTTTAAGGTGGGAGAGTGGGATGGAATTATCACTTATGGACTTAAAAGCTAGGGGCTGTGAAAAATTAGAGATTAAGGATTCCTGACCGATATCTTCAAAAATTGAATGAAGGAAGCTTATTTCAAGTTGAAAAGTGCCTTTGGACCGTAAAATAACCTTTTTAGCATCTTCAAGGTTTTAAAGTGTAATGAAATAATCACTTATGGACTTACAGGCTTAAAAAAGAGTCAAATGGAAATTACAGGCTATCTAGTTTGTGCCGTCCAATACTTGATTAAAATAAGCCTCGAGTTGATAAGCATCTTCAAACCGTAAAAAAACCTTTTTAGCACCTTCTCGGTAGGAAAGTAGGATGGAGTTATCCCTTGTAGACTTAAAAGAAGCTGAGAACAGAGAAAAATTAGAATTTCAAGCTTTCTGATTACCTTTGTACCTTCAAATAGGCTGATTTTAACTCAATAGGCCTATTTAAATGAAAATAACCTTCAGCACCTTCTAGGTGTGAAAGTCTAATGGAATTATCACTGATGGACTTCAAAGCTAAGAAAAAGGGTAATTACCGTTTCTAGGCTTACTAGCGCCTTTAAATCTTCGATAAAATAGGCTTATTTTAAGTTGATAAGTACCTTAAAACCTCGATAAAAGGCCTTCTAGTCGGGTAAAAGAAGTTCTGGTCTTAAGCTTCTTATAGCTAATTAGCTCTTCTAACTCGAAACGCGTACCCGAGTCCGAGTAGTTCCCTCGTAGTAGACAAATTTCTTAATCTTTCCACTTCGTTTATCATTGAAACTTTTCTTAGAGTTTAGGGAAATCATTTTGGAGTGAAATTAATTTTTAAAAAAACTGACCAATCGCATTTCGCTGATCGTCCGACTCAACGTCCACTCGTGGCTATTTACGAAGGCATCTGGAATAATTCAAAATGAACTCGATGAAAAAAATATAACGGGATTATTTATTCCATGTTTCTATTGGAGAAAACTTTTCTTTGATTGCCAAGGGCCTGAAAACTTAATTTTTATGAGAAACTTTCAAAAAATCTTTCAATCAAGTTATCGGACTAAATCTTGAGCTGGACATGACCAAAATTTTGAAAGTCAAATTCTTTCCAAAAAGTGAAAGTCAAAAGTGATTATTTCACATGATTTGAAGTCTGAGAATCAATATCATATCAGATAAAATCGAAGTAATACTTGTTTTACTTGAAAAATTATTTCAATCCCATCCAAAGTCTGAATTGAGGATGATTAAGGTTTTAAAAAAAAAACTTTGAAATGATAGAAAATGTTCTAGAGCTCCGAAGATTAAACGCAGATCCGAAGTTGAACCAATGAAAGCCCGAGAAATGGTTGAAATTAGAAAAAATCAGCTCAAAAGAAATAAAAGTCCAACCAAAGTCTGGTGGATCTGGCTTAAACCTCACTTATTTCTAAAGAAACCTGGCTTCAGCTAGGCTGAGACCCTACAATTGAGCTCGAAAAGAATAGAATTCATGAGAAAGATTCAATTTTGAGCCATTTGAAGCCAAATCAAAATTAAAATCGAACACAGTTTGACCGAGATTAGAGCAGTTCTAGAGCTACTAGAACTATAAGCGAATCTCCTCAATCCCTTCCAAAAGCCAAACCGAATCTAGGCGGATGCACGAATCGCATGGGTTCAGCCCGACGTGAGATCCTCGGACGGCTTCTCTCCGGCTGGAAGACGTAGAAAGAAGGCGGCGCATTTTCATAGTCGGTCGACGGAGAGGACGACGACGTGTCCGAGTAGATCATCGACGTGGACATCATCTTCGGATCGCCTTTTTCATTTCGCATCGAGACGGACAAGCTCCGATTGGCCTTTCTGGAGCTTCTACCGAGGAGCTCCCTCCAGCTTTTCTTCTTCTTTTTCTTCTCCTGGACTTCCTCTTCCTGGTTCTGGTAGTCGTCAAAGGAGGCGTCGCGAAAGTCCGAAGGGTCATGAATCGTGGAGTTCATGCGATGCGATATCCTTATCGCGTTCTTCTCATCATTGGAGTAGTGGTAATGGCGATCGCGGGAGCGCGACAGCGACATCGCTTGGTAGCGTCGTCGTTGGTTCTTCTGATGGTGCCAGTCAAGGTCGTGGGTGTTGGCGAAGACATAATGGCCGCTGGTCATCGGCCGGATCGCCGCGACATCGACGTAGTCGTAGTCGTAGTATCGAGTCAGGGGCATTATTCTCGAGGTTCCATTAAATGGGGTAAGGTTCTTCTGAAACGCTACTTGTTGATTGGTTTTGGAGAAAAACGATTCGAAACGGAAGTACGAGAAGAGAATTCGTTGTAGAAATATAAAAAAGTAGTTTGAGAATGGGACAAACTGTCGTTGAACTCTGGTGAAATCAAAAAAATTTTCAAGAAAGGTAGAGAATTCATAAAGAACTCCGAAGACAAGGCATTTCAAGTAAATCAAGAACTTTTGTATTATTTTTGAAAGATAAATGCATCTGGAAAGAACTATTTAAAATCTTTTGAAATTAGAAAGTTTTCTTTATTCATTCTTGCAAAAACCGTGATCAATGAGTGAATAAATTAATCACGAGTTATTATCATTCCGATAAAACGTGAAGTAATCAGGAAAAAAATGCTTTTCCAATTTGTTGAAACTCGATTTTTCGCAGGATATTCGTCTCGATATTGCGAAACTGTATGAAATTTTTCATCCAACCTTATGAAAAAAATTACGCCTAAAAATATTTTTTTCATATTTTATCATAATTTATTAAATAAAAAAATATAGGCCAAAAAGAAAAAAATTGCAATGAAATCAAGGCTAACTTATTAAAATTTTTCAATTTTTCTGAAAAAAATACCTGGGAAAGCCGCAAAAAAATAAAAAAATATGTAAGCTTTTATGTCCAAAAAAAGTGGAGGGTCTTGGGACGAGGATGCGAGGAGAAAATTGGCTGTAAAACATGAAAAAAATGGTCTGAAAATGGAAAAAACAGTCGTTGAATTCAGGTGAATATGGAAAGTTTTATGAGGAAAAAAAAAACGGTAAAGCTCAGTTTGACGCAAAGAATCTTCCAACTCAACTCAAGGTAGCTCTACAGATAAAAATTAGAAAGGAACATTAAGCCGTTTCATTTTGTAATATTGTGCTCTACGGACAAAAATACCCAAATCTACTAACAGAGCGCATTTGAAACCAAAAAAAGGCTCCCTCCCTCTTTCAGTACTTGGAAACTCTTTGAAGAAATTCATTAAAATCAATCCAACAAAAAAAGTTGGAAAAAATAGCCGTCTCTTCTGACAAAACAGTGCTCCACGGAGAAAAATACCTAAACTTATCAACAGAGCGCATTTGGAGCAAAAAAACCACCTTTTTCGCACTAAAAACTACAAACTTTTGACATTTCAATCCAATGTCCGGCAGTTTGAAACGTCCTTGGCTAATTGATTTCGCATTTGGGAAAGAGCAGTGGCGGCCAAGTTCAAAGCCAAAAACAAATTGCACATGTCACTGTAGCGTTCGTAGTTTCAAGGTCTGCTGTTTAGGTCTATTGGAGGAAGAAGAACGGTGGAAAGAAGGAATAAATGGACCGGAATTGTAAAAATGATATGAAGAACAGAAAATAGAGATCCGAAAAATGATTCTTGGGGAGCCTGGAGATGTTTTATTTTTTTTTTTGGCAACAGAAACCAGGCCTAAATTCGGAGAAAAATAGATAACATGCAAAAAAGGAGATTTCAGACAGACAAAAATCTCAAAAAAAAAAACGAGAGAGCATGATAAAAATAGAGGTCAAAGACACGAAAAATGATCTCCAAGCTTTTCTGAAGCTTCGAATCCCCAGAAAACTCCACTTTTCTAACTTCAAAAGTCCTAAAAATCCAAAAAGTCAAAAGATTCGAAAATTTATCACCGTCTTTTCTAATTTCCTTCTTCATAAAAGCTTCCAAAACCAACTTTAAAAAAGTAAAAATTCAATTCAAAAAGATGCTATTGAAAACTAAAAAAAATGACCTTCCGGTCAAAAAGAAATAAATATATCCGGTCCAGCACGTTCGGTGCTAATTTCCAATGGGTCATTGAACTTGGAGGAAGTGACCAAAAAAGTTGGGTTTTCCAGTTTCCACAGCGCTTAGAGAGAATGGAAAATTGAGAGACAATAGAGAAGCAGAAAATAGGCAAAAAAGGGATTTTTGAGCTTTATTTTTGTAGAAAATCAATTTTTCTAGTTTCCAGCTGAATTATCTAGACAGCGTGGAAAATCAAAAGACAAAGCAGAAGCTTTGAAAAATTTACTATTTTAGCTAATTAAGCTATAGAGTGAGTAAAAATGAGAGAGAATAGAGAAGCAGGAAATTTTCAAGGCTTTCTTTTTTCAATTACTGAGAAAATGTTTATTTTGACAGCTATTTTCAACTGTCCTCATTCAATTTCCAGTCTTAAAGTCAATATTTTTTCTTTTCCAACAACTTTTGTTTACTTGAAAATAATGGAGTCAAGTCAAAAACTCGTTATTTTTTTATGACTGACAATTTTTTTGAAATGCATTTTTTTCACAGAAGCTAGAACGCGAAAAAAATTGAGAGACGCCAGAGAAGTGAATTTCGGCGATTTTTTTCCGTTCAAAAAGTACTGAAGAAAAGAAAGTCCGAAAAAAATCAAAAAAATTTTTTTAATTTTTTTCGAATAATAAAACAAATCTGCAAGAATTATTCGAAAACCTTCGAAATAAGAAAAACTTTTTCTCAATTAATTATTGTGAAAGGAGAAACGTTAACGAACTTGAAAATTATTCACGAGTTATCATAAATTCGATGAAACGTAGAGTAATGAGGAAAAAAACCTTATAATTTCCATAAACTTGAAAAATTTCAGGTAATCTTTGAGAAATTCCAAAAAAATGGACGAATTTTTCTTCAAATCTCATAATAAATTACTTCTTAAAAAAATTTCTTAGCAAGTTTTTTTCTTAGTTTTTTTGAATGTAATCAAATATTAATGAAATCGTTTCATTGAAATTTTTGATTTTCTGGAAAATAGGTGGAGAATTCGAATGAATGACAAAATGTTTCCTGGATTCTTAGAGAAACACAGAAATTCCTTTCGCGTCTGGAGACCTGCATTTTTTCAGCGCTTTCTCGAAACTTGGATTTTTAAGCTTTAGAACGGTCAGAGAGAAAGCGTAAAGATTAGTTTAAAAATTGAAACGCAGAGAGATATGTTTTGTCTGAAAATCTCCAACTTTTCCGTGCTCTCTCGAACGTTTCAAAAAAAGCTATAGACCAATAAAAAACTGGAGATTTAGAGAAATACCAAAATTACTTTCTTTTCTGGGGAGCTCTATTTTTGAAGAAATCACCTGCTTTTCGAGAGGTATTTGATTAGATATCGAGAAAAAGGTGGAGACTTTTTGTCTCGTCTGGGGATCTCTGATTTTTCCATACTCTCTAGATCTTTCTATACAGTCGAGAGATCATAGAAAATAGGAGCTACAGAGGCATTTAGAGGATATTTTCCTCTCTAGGACTCTCTAATTGTATCCTATTCTCTAGAAAATGATGAAAACCTATCTCTAGCTTCATCAGAAGGAGCCAACTCCTCATTTCGTTCAATTTTAAAACGTAATCACACAAAGATCAATCAGATGACTCAACTTTTGACTAACTAATCAATCCCTTAAGCCTACAACGGTCAGGGAACTTTTCCAAAATGTAAAAAAACAGAAAAAGAAAAATGAGGGCGTTCAAGTTCAATGGAATCGAGGCCATATAAGGAGGGTCGGCAAAGAGATTCCATCAAAAGACAAAAAAAAAACCGACGACGAGCGAGAAGAAAAGGCGTGAAAAATGTTTCGCGCGAACTTCGTTCCGATTAAAACCAATGAGAATTGAAAAAAGTATTAAATAAAGCTTAAATACGGTCGATTTTGGCATGGATTTGAGAACTTAAAACTACAATGTATTTATAATGTACTCTTTAAGAGCAGTAATAATCGTTAAAAATCGATAAAAAGTTTCGAAAAAAATGCTAGATTTCAACTTCTACCCGTGCTTTGAAGGTTAACACTGGTAAAAAAGAAAAGTTTCCTTTAAAAAGTATTTCTTTTAACTTCCGCAACATATTCCAATCACATACAAAAAAAATATTGAACAATTTACAAAATGAGAAAAAAACGCAAATTTTTTTTTAGAAATGAAAAATGACTTTGCTTAAAACCCACTACACGCTGCACGCGCGCAACATTGCACACTTTTTTTAATCGGGAAAATAAAAAAAGTGAGTGTTTTTTCATTTGGGTGCAAATTTCGATTTCATTATGTTATAAAAAAACGTTATTAATTAAGGTAGAATTTAAGCTTCAAAATCTCAGATTTTATCTTTAATCTTTGAGTCAAGGCATAAAAAGTCAATAAAATTTGATCAAAACCTGCAAAAAAAAATCTCTGAAAACCGTCTTATTCGATTTCAAACTACAAAAAGAAGAGCACCAGGTTCCTTCAAAGAGATTTTTTTGATAAATTTAGAGCCAAAAAATCAGAAAATATATTCAGAAGACAGTTCAAGCAAAATCCTTAACTCATAGCCTTCGAAACCACTAAAAAACGCTGGAAACTTGCAAAAAATCGCCGAAAAACCACAAGAAAGCGGGAAAAAAAAGTGGGATCGTAAAGAAGAACAGGTAAAGAAATGGAAAAAGAACGTCTCAAGTGCGTGGAAAGAAACGACGGGGGACAATAGATCATTAGAAAACGGCCACGACGGCGCCTTGTTACACTTGAAAATGAGAAGAAGCTATCGAAATTATGATTTATCAATATGTATACAGTACCGCTCAAAAGTCTATTAAGTTTTGGTTTTTTGGGGATATCTCAGCGAGTACTTATCCGATTTATATATAACTTTCAGGGATAATGTAAAAATATACTTTGAAACATATACGGTATACAAAGACATGTCCGCAATGACTGTGACGCGTTTTAGGCATTTTTTTATTGAATTCCATTTTTTGTTTTTTTATGCTTTTATTTTTTTATTTATTTTTTTATTAAATTTTTTTAAAATTAATAATGTTGCCATATGATTTTTTTCATGTTTTTTCAGACATGGGAAGAACCTTTGGAAATAAGAATTTGACTGATAACGACAAAAGAGCCATCGTTGTGGGTCGTCAAAATGGACTGACCATGATGAGGTTGGCAGGAATGTTCGGCGTGACAGAGGCGGGCATTTCTCAGTTCCTAAAGCGTCAGAAAGCTCAAGATGGCTCTACTAACAGCCAACGCACTGGAAGACCACGTGTCACTGATCGTAATGACGATAGGAACATTTTTGAAGACGTCTAGAACCAATCCAAGACTCACCGCCCCTGCGATCAGACGGGAAGTTTTTCTTGAATTCGCCATCTCCGCCATCCGTCTCGACCGTGAAACGACGTCTGAATGCTGCTGGAATCATGGGAAGACGTCCAGTGAAGAAACCGCTGATTTCTGAAAAGAATCGAGCCGCCAGGGTGAAGTGGGCGAAGGAGCATCTCAACTGGACCCGTCAAGACTGGAACAAGATTCTGTGGTCCGACGAAAGCAAGTTCCTCCTCTTCGGGAGTGACGGAATTCAGTGGGTTCGTAGACCAATTGGGTCCAGATATCATCCGAAATACCAATTACCCACCGTGAAACATGGTGGAGGTTCTTGCATGGTGTGGGGCGCCTTCTCTGGAAGTGGCATCGGACCGCTTCATCGCGTGAACGGCATCATGGACAAGCACGTCTACAAAGACATTCTCCAGAACCAGATGTTGCCGCACTTGAGAGCCATGGGCCGTGGGAGTGTTTATCAACAGGATAACGATCCCAAGCACACTTCACTGTTCGTCAAGGTGAGAAAATTGACAAGTAATTCGTATGGTTTTTGAAACTCAGGACTGGTTCAAGAGCCGTCGGGTCAATGTCATGGGGTGGCCAAGTCAATCTCCGGACCTGAACCCGATCGAACATCTCTGGGAAGAGTTGGAGCGACGTTGTGCCAACAAAAAGAGCCAAGAATTGCAACGAGAAGTTTGCTCAACTGCTGTCTGAATGGAATCAGATCCCCATGTCTACCATCGACACTTTGCTCAATTCTATGCAGAGAAGATGCCAGGCAGTGATTGACGCCAGGGGCTTCGCAACCAAGTACTAGGTCCCGAATATTGTTTTAACAATGTTTTGTGTTGATAAAAAAATTTTTTTGTTGAGCTATGATTTTTTTAATTGAAAATAGCAAAAAAATTCGATTTTTTTCGAAAAATTCGTTTTTTCTCGAAAAAAATAATTATTCTTTGAGCTAGCAACTTGAAATTTTTGCCAGAACACGTATGTCTCTCTCAGAAAAACTATGAAAAAAATTTGAATCGATATCGCACTTCAAAAAAAATTTATCCCCAAAAAACCAAAACTTAATAGACTTTTGAGCGGTACTGTAGCTTGACAATTTATTCGTTTCACCAAGGTTTTCGAATTTTTTATCAAGGATGATTAAAGCGAAAGATTTTGGATCAATTTTCGAGCTAAAAGTCTCAAAAAGACAGTTTTGTACAAGGAAAGAGCGTATTTTCCGACTTGCCATCAGTGAGGTAACTTAGACCTATTAAATCGAAGCTAAAAAATTCATTATGGAAATTCGGATTCCTCATCTTGAGGCTCTGAACTTGGAAAGTAGGTCTTTGCGGCAAATTTCGAGCTAAAAAAAAATTGGAAATAACCATTTGTAGAACTGAAAAGGGCCTATTTGTGTGGAAAATTTAAAGATATCACAAAAAATACCGGACTCTGAACAATCGTTTTTTAGGTTTGAAACATGACAGGCTTTTTGGACAGATTTTCAAACCGAAAACAGAAATATTTTTTTATTTTTTTAAAAAAATAAAAATTTATTCAACTTAAAATGGCTCGAGTTTAGATCACAGCTGAATATTAATAAAGTAAGCTTTGGTTTCAGAAGTTTTTCAGTCTCGAAAAAAATATTTTTCGCCTCAACTTTTTGAGCTAATGGAATTCTCGAAACGCGTTTTTTTGAACTAGATTTTTTTCAAGGTTTTTCCATTATATTATTGGCTAAAAATCGAGCATACAGAGCTTTTATCTCAAAAATAAATACAATAATAGAATAAAGACAAATAAAATAACATTTTTTTAAATTGATAAAAAAATTGTGACTCCAGTTATTTTTCCATTGCTTTCAGATTTTTATTGGATGTTTGAGGTATCAAAAAAACTTTGTAAAACTTTCTTAAAATGAATTCAAAAAAACTTGAGCTCTTTATATATAAAATTTGACCTTTTAGTCAGAATGAAAGAAAAAAAAAACGTCTACGTCAAAATTCACGTGTCAACCGACTCGAAATACGTTTTTTTCAAAACTATATAAGGATGGAAAATAGCCAAATTGATAATACGGATACCACAGGGAAATCAAAAATAAATTGAAAATAGTTAAGAAAAAACGTTCCCGCCAGCAATTCCTTTTTTAAACTGGAAATCTGGTGGTAAGAATTTCGAACTGACAAAAAGACCAGAGAATTTGAAAAATGTATTATTTCAGTTCAAAACAAGCATATTATTGATACATTTTGACCAGAAAATCGCCTGGAAGAACAGAAGAATCTATAAAAGTCTACCAGAAGCTGGTGAAAAGAAGCTAAAGAATGGGCAGAAAGTCCGCAATTCATCAAAAACCAACAAGTTTTCTGGCTGGCAGATAATATCAGAGTCGCTTTTTATGACTGAAAAAAGAGAGGAGAGAAAAAAAATAAATGATCAAGAAAAAAAAAACGTGTACGTTAAAATTTCACGTGTCTTCAAATAACCGACTCGAAATACGTTATTAAAAACTATATAAGGATGAAAAATAGCCAAATAGTTGATAGTTTGAAAACTAGCTTTTTTAAAAATAAATTAACCAAGAGTATCGAAAAACCATTCACCAATAATTATTACAAGCATTTTCGAAAAATAGTAAATATAAAGAAAGTTTGTGGTAAGAACATCAGAATAACTAGAAAATGAAACTGAGACTTTTTTTTCAAGTCCAGAGAAGAAGTTTTGCAAAAAGTCCAATCAGGGTCTACAAAAAAGAATATTCTAAGTTTTTTACCCACCTAGTACAACAATATAAATGATGAAAGGAATGGAAAAAGGTCCAAAAAAGGTGTCCTTAATCAATCACTCAAAAAAGGCGGATGTGCACAGAAGGGACGGGACAAGTGGGCGGCGGCGGCACAAGCCAAAAAAAAAAAGAAGAGGGGCGAGAAAGCAAAGTTGCGCCATCGGACACTTGAGCCAATCGTCCAGATGATACCACTCACAATAATACTCCTACCAATGATACTCCAATCACAACTCTACTGGAAAATATCAAAGATCAAAAAGAAGGCCGACCAAAATGGCAAGTACCGCATTTGGAATGGCTTATGGTCAGTTCAACCAGAACTCTACTGGAAAAAATGACATGTGAAAAAGAGCCGCATTTGGAATGGCTTTCCGAAAGTTTCTTCATAAAATTGCTTGTAATACGGTACCGGAATATTGAAAGAGTAATTAGACCTAATTTCCTTCAACTATGAGATTTTCGGCCGCATTTGGAATGGCTCAAAGAAAGCCGAAAAAAGGATGATAAGTACCGCATTTGGAATGGCTTTTGAAGCTGCTCAAACTACTTTTTAAATCCGAAGCTTTTCATGAAAAAATAAAAAAAAATAACCCCGAATTCCGAGAAAAATCTGGTCGCATTTGGAATCGTTTTTCTCACAAGAACTTACAAAACTTAGCCAAAATCTGGGTCAAAAAAACTCGTCCAAAAAAACAAAATAATAAAACGAACGATTCTACAGTTCAAAAAAGGCGAAGCAACGCGAAAACAGAGGAAGAAAAAAGGGCCGTCGACACATTAATCATCGTCGGGCGCCCGAAAATACAAGAAAAAAATGCCTTTTTCTTGTGGAGAAATGCCAAAACGGTGACAATTCGTCTTTCTTTTTCTCGTCTTCAAAGGTTATAAATTCAAATAATTTACTTCATTGGATATATTCGCCTCCTGGGAGTTTAAAAATGAGTTCTGATCTCAGAAAAAAATTAGCTTGGAGAATTGGAAACTTGGCGTTATAATGGTTAAATATCAAATGATATAAAGAAAAATTTGGGTTTACGGTCTCAAAGAAGTTGGGAAAGTAAGCTATTCCTGATAAAAAAAGAAATCCTGGACCTAAAAAAATAGCTCATCACTCAAAATTTCAAAAAAATTCAGCCTTTCAAGGGAAAACTTTCGCTTTTTTTATTTAAAAAAATTGTCTTTAATATAATAAAATCAATATTTCACAGTTCGATTTTGAGCCGCAAAATTCAAAAACTCCATCTTTTCTGCTTAAAAAATGACTATAACAGCAGGAAATCTGGATTTTCCACCTTAAACATCAAAAAAAAACCTTTTCAAGTCAATTTTTTCAGAAAAAAGCCCCAAAAAAAGGAACCGCTAAGGCCTTTATGGACAAAGTTTGCACTGAGGCCTTGCTGTTGTAAAGAAGGATCTTGGACTAATTGCCAAGGCAAATATGTTGGTTTTTGGCCAAGATTTGACGTTGCGGTGGATAATTGAGTTTGTCTTTACTTTACACTGTAGATTTGGCCACCGTTAATCTCTCCAAAAGGAAGCCGCTAGCCTCGATTAGAATAAAGAACGGAATGATCAAGAAAATCGTTGAATATTTCAAAATTTTCAATCAGTTTCAGATGGAATTCTGACACTTTTCTCACTACGTATCCTTTAAAAGTTGGCTGAGCATCAGCTCTGCCCACAGCCTATGAGACCACAAAAACCGGTACTCGAAGATTCGTATAAAGGACCCCATCGGAATTCACATGAAAACCATCTCCCTACGTATCTAACAAAAATTTCACTGAGCATCAACTGTGAGGGAATCTGAGTCTGAAAGCTTCGACGTCCACTACGTATCCAATCAATTTGACTGAGCATCAACTTGGATGAAAATGAGTCCAACCATTTTTTACCAAGCATTAGCTAAAAAGAAATTTCAAGAAGCAGACGAGTCAAAAAACCCAGGAAAGGACAAGAAAAACTGAAGTGAAACAAAAAGGATCAAGAGAGCGGACGGCGCTCAAAAACGGTCGAAAAAGGTCCGTCTCGAACGGAAGCTGAGCCGCAGCCGCCGATCAGAGAAAGGAAGGAAGGAGGGGGGACGAAAATCGGTTGGGTCAACAACAATCGGCTCGCGACAAACGCGCCACTCCGAAACAAACCGAAACGAAGATGGAAAAACGTACAAAAATCCCCTCCAACCGAGCCCATTCTTGTTCTTCCCAAAAGTTTTAAAACACGTTGTTGGTCCCAGGGAGAATGGCTAGGAAAGTGCGCCGGACCTTAAAACGACTTGCGCGAGGCAGTACCAAAAATCTTAGGACCACCACGTCGGTGAGCCGTTCTACATGCGACCAAAGCGTTTCAAGAGATTTCAAAGTTTCAAAATAATACCATCCCACACTTTGATGGTCGCAAGGAGAATGGCTTGACCTTGAAAGTGCACCCGACCATGAAACGACTTGCGCGAGTCAGTCGCGACTTTGTCTTTGATAAAGGTCCCCAAGTTCAGAATAATTTGGAAATAGGCTTTTTTCACAGCACATTCAAGCATTTTTGTTAAATTTTCGAACATTTTCAAAGTTCAAAACACCTATCTGATTTATTTATCGAAGCCGCGTCGCAACCGCAGCGCGTCGAGCCATTCTACGTGCGACCAGAGCGTTTCGAGTCGAAGCATAGGTTGAAAGAGTAAGACGCTTATGAGCACTACAGCCATTTCGACTGAGAAATATTGAATTTTAGCTCAGATAAAGCTCGAAAAAAATTTAAAAATCGCTCTATTTCACGCCGAAACCTTCCAAAATCACCTAAATTCAAACGAAAACTACTGAAAACCCAAAGAAAAGGAGTCGAATAACGCAACAAACACCTCGCGAAAAAGGATCAAACGGCTAGAAAGAGGGTCGATGACCGTGTAATGCGATCCAAGACAGCCGACGACGACCGCCACTCACAAACTTTCCAAGGGAAGAAAGGTCAAACGGCTCTTCTTTTCCGAGGATTCCGAGGATCGGGTTGAGTTAACCCACCTGCTGCGCCTTTCACAGAGTTCAAGTCCAGTTGGTTGGTGTCTTATTACAGAGATAGAGAAGCTAGGAAAAAAAAATAGCCATAGCTCTGGAGGAAGTTTGGGAGGTAAGAACTTTAAGTAGGCTTGAAAAAATAGCCGTTAACGGCTCAGTTTTTAACGTTTAATGAAAAATTTTGAGCAGAGTCTTCAAAAAGGCTTGAGGGAAATAGCCACAGATCTGTGAAAAACTTTTGAAGTAAGCTCAAAAAAAAAACCTCAAGAGGCACATTTCACCCATGATTTTGAGCGAAAAAACTTACAAAAAAAAATTATTTTTTTTACGCTCCAAGGCTATTTTTTTAAGAGGAAAAGCCTTCAGAAAAAAATTTTTAAAAAAACAATTCAACTTTAATTTTTTTAACTTGTTTGCTCTACTGATAACTTTGAGCGCAAAAACCTCCAAAAAGCGCTTGAGAAAAAAATAGCTTCAGGAAATTCAGCTTGTGTGCTCCAACGCTAATTCGAGAAAAAGCTTGAAGAAGCTTGAAGAAGAAGCCGCCAAATCTTGGGAAGAAATTTTGCGAAGAAGCTCCCAAACCACTAGAAAAAGCTCAAAACCATTTCCAATTCCACAGAAAAAGTCATAAAATCGGCGAATTGTCACGCGATGTTTCCTCATATAAATCCGATTTGTCAGCTGCTCCAAAAACAATAAGAATAATAAATCTTCTCTTTGAAAACTGTAATTACTAAGTTTAAAAATTTAGTTAAAAGACGTAAAGTCTTTCCTTTTTCCATTACTTCAAATTATACTTTGAGCAATTTAAAAATATTTTTTCAACTGGAAAAACCTAAAAAATATCGTCATGAGATCAAAAAGAAAGCAAAATAAAAAATGAGAGATGAACGGCCTACAGAAGAGACGCCAGAGAAGTCAGAGAATTCCCACTCTTTTTTGCCTCTACAGGAGCCAGTTGATTTTTAGTTCATCCTCATTTTCTTCCACTTATTCAATTGAAGAAGTTAACAAAAAGACATTTACAAGAGATGAGCTGCCTCTTTGAGAGACGCCAGACAACAAGAACTCTCTAATTTCTCTGTTGCCTCTTCAGTCCACCACTACTATTCCCCTTATCAATTACAGCCGCGGCTATTTGTTCTAAAGGCGGCGCCGAAAAAAGGAAAGTTCAAGTGGAAACGGATATACTCAAATAGGGGAGGTACTCGACCTTTTTCCAAACTTTTCGAGTATTCGAAAATCGGGGTGAATTTATATCTACTTTACCTAGTTTCGAGAAAAAGTATTCCTGTAGGAAGTTCTAACTATTACAAGCATGAATAAGGAAGAAATTTCGATCTTCAATACTTTTCTTACATAGCTTTTTACTTCAAAACTGCAAAATAAAAATAAATTCAAGCTTCAATAAAAACTTCCAAACTTCTTTCCACTACAAGAACACCCGAAGAACAAATAAATGAAATCAAAAATGACCGCAATAAAAATCGTCTGCTGAAAAAGGAGGGGGACGAAAAATTTGCATTGAATATATTTGCCCAAGACCATGGCGTTCCACGTACGGAGGCCATAAAAAAGGTATAGAAATTATTGAAAAATAAAAAAACTAGACAGTAGTTTCTTTCAGTTATAAACTAAAGAAAGAAAACGGGAATTTAAAAAAAAAGTAAGTTCACGGAGAATTACAATGTACTTGTGTAAAACCGAAAACTTGATTTCAAAAATAGCCACCCACAAAAAATAACAGCACATATTCGCTCTATAGCCAATACTCTTAAAACTCGCATTTTTTTTTTCGTTTTTCATCCTAACATCTATGAGTTTTAGCTTCAAGTAAAAGGAAAGTTTTCGAGCCTCTAAACTTGCCAGAAAACACCTTTTTACTTCTTTTTTTTTTCTCAACTTTCGGCCACTTCAAAACCTTCGAACGAGATCTCAAAGTTGTTTGATTTGGTTTAAAAATAGAAGGTAGGAAGTGGGAAAAAAAAGAAGCTGCCGGGTACTTGTATTTTACAGTTTTCTGAACTTTTGGTCGTGAAAAAAGCTGAACAGAAGGCTTTTTCAACTTGAAAATCCTTTTTTTGTTTCAAATTCGCTTATCATTCATTTTTTTTTCCCCTTGGAACTAATGGAACGGGTATTACAATGCCCTGCAGCTTTTTTTAAATAGAAAAATCCGCAAGAATGAAAAATTGCCATGGAGTTGCTCAAATATGGTCAAAGCCGTTAAATTTATCAGTAGAGCGCATATAAATCTGATAAATAGCTTTTAAAGTGCTTCTATACTTGAAAAAATCCCAAATCTCATCAGACAAAATCAAAAATCAAGAAATTCTCAACGGAGCACAACTGAGCGTGACAAAACAGCTCTATCAAGAATTTTTTATTTAAAAATGCTTTGAAACATCAGAAAAACCAAAACGAGCCGAGAAAAATCGCCTTTGAAGCTGCTTGATCAAAATCTCCGAATCTCAGTTGAAACCGATTGATTTATCAGTGGAGCGTAACTTATGCATCAAAATTAGCCTTATTCATTCTTCCAAACGTTTTCGCCGGAAAAGAAGGCCATGTTCACAGAAAACCTTTTGAAAGATATCTCAAAGTTGTTTGATTTGGTTTGAAAATAAAAGAAGAAAAAAGTGACTTCGCGGTATTTTTATTTTACAGTCCCCTTGCCATTATCCAACAAAAAGTCACAAAAAACCGGGTCCAAAACAAAAGGTGCTCAAATAGGCGCGATGTCGCAACACCTGGCAACACGAGGGCGAGGAGGACAATGAGCGATATAATGTCGCCGGCGAGCGTCTTTCAACTCTGTCCAGAACCTCAAAGCAGCTGTAACCTCCGTGTCTGTGCAGTCAGACGGGCTCTAATCATCGCAACTCGGTGATTTTTGAGTCGAGAGCAAAAAAGGGTAGTAAGCCGAAAAGAGAATCTAGAAAAAGATGTTTCTCAATTTTTTCTTAAAGAGAAGGAATCAAAAATTTAAACTTTGATGATCTGAATCATGAGAAAAGCTACAAAATTCTAAATTATTTCTGAGAACTGTGTAAATTCCGTGTAAAGTCTTCACTCGAAGTGGTCGCTCTACTTCTGAGGCTTCCACCTAGAGCACGGTCTCCGGGCTCCAGCACAAGATCCGCTACATTCTGAGTTCGTCAAGGCGCAACTGTATGGACTACTCGCAGAAAAACGAGGCGAAGGACCGTAAGACCATGCTTTCAACTGTTTCGACTACACGTTTGGACTTCTATTTAACCAAAGGCGGTTGTTCGTTATAGCTTTAAAATTTCTTGTTCACCGCCTAGTCGATCACATCTATGACTAAAACAACAAAATAAATGATTTGATTTGATTAGAACTGCTTTTTCTAAAGTTAAGAATTTTTTTCAGTTCTGAGGCAAAAGTTTAAAAATCTGAGCTTTTGAAGATTATAAGAAACATTTTATTATTTTTTTCGCAGCAAGTAGAAAAACATGAAAATGATCTCAAATCGAACTTGACCGTTCGAAAAACCAAAATAAATTGATCAAATTGAAAAATTTTACGTTGAAATGTACGTGTCTTCCCACTCGAAATACGTTCTTCGAAACAATATAATGATGAGAAATAGAAACTGAGTGATAATTCCTTGATCCAATGAGAAACTGTGAATAGCAACTAAGGGATAAACCGAGATATTTTAAAATTTCAAAAGTTAACCGAGAAGTTTTCGCGTAATTCAAAACTCTCTCTGACTCTCCAAAATTAAGTTACATCTTTCACTCTTTGACGGCTATTCTAAATTTTGCGAAAAAATCAGCTACAAACATTTTTTCTTTTTTTACTCTGTAAAAAGTAGGCTTCTAGTTGAAAGGTCAAAAAAAGGTGCAAAAATGACAAAAAAAAAGCGGCGAAGAGGACGGATGGCAGTGCAGTGGACAGCTGTCACAACACGGCCCAACCAAATTGATATTTATACGATATTTATACGGCTTTTCGAATCGTCGGCCGCTTTTTCTTCTTCCTCTACGCATCCTGATTTATCTTCCGGCAATTCGAATAAATTGGATTGGAGTTAATTAATAAGGAAGACCGTTTGAAGTGTTGAAAAATGAGAGCGAAAAGAAGAATCCTTCCAAATCGAAAAGCCCAAAAGTTTAATCGAATTGGACGAAGAAGACACGAAAAAGAGCAAGAAAAGTCCAAGAAATGAGCTTTTTCCGTCTAATCGGAGCACGTAATGAAGAGTTCGATTTGGGTCCAAATGTTCCGAAAAAAACAAACTTTTTCAGAGTCTGAAAATCCAATTTTTTCGAGCGAATCTATTGGGGATGTGATAATTGGCGGATGAGTAAAACATTTTTTTTCAAAACAGGACGGCCTAGATATAAAATTTGAGAGCCAGGTTCCATAGAAAAAACTAGGCCTTCCTTAAATTATCCAGCAAAACTTCGAAGCCTAAAAATCCGAAAAAAAAACGAGTAATTCTAAAAATATTTGCAACAAGGACCTCACTTATAGAAAAGCAAAACCGAGGTATTTGGAAAACTAGGCCTTCAAAGTCCGACATAAAAGAGCCTTTCGGCCTGAAAATGCAGAAAAATTGATACTTTGAAAAGTTCTACCTAAAAGAACGCGGCCTAAAATTCCAAAAATTTGGGATTCTAGACCTTACTCTGCTCAAATGAAATACTCCAAAGACCTAAAAATCCAATTTTCCGCAAACCAACTAATTGGAAATCAAGGCCTCAGGCCGAAGTTTTGTCAAGTCAGAAACTGGCCTCCAACCTCGAGGTAGTCTGAAATTTTCGGGCGCAAATAGAGAGAGAAAAAAATGGATTGAATTGTCACGCAACCTGTCATTTTCTACGGCCGTTCGTTAGCTGCGGAATCGAAAATTCGTGTGTGAAACAGAAGAGAAAGTGCGAAAATTCAGAAGAATTTTGATTTTCCAGAAAATCACTATCTTGGTTTTTATCTCTAGACAAAAAAAGGGGCCCTCCCCAAAAATACTGAAAAAAATGTGCAAATCAAACCATCTTTCTTTATCTCAAGATAATATTTAAAAGTGGAATCCACAATTTTCGAATGATAAAGCATCGTTTTAGAAATTTTCACCTTTCATAGAAATTTTTTATCTCTGAACATTTTTGGTGGCTTAGTTTTCCAAAATAAAAAATCACGATTTCTAGGCCTTTGAGCTTGTAGAGGACCTAGTAAAACTAGATGAGATTCTCGATCTTTAAGTTCAGCAAAGAAGACCAAAATGTCCAAATGAACCATTTTTCCTAGTCAAAAATGCCCGGGAAAATTATTTCCTTCACAAAGCCATAGGAATTAATAAAAATCGCGACAAAACTGTCAAAAATCACAAATTTGACTTCAATCTAGTGGATCCGATTTGCAAAGATGGCGAAGAAAAAAAGAAAAGAATAAGATGATATTTTTTTGATTTGAGCTTTCTAAACGATTCAAGCCATAAAAAGACGAGAACAATAATCAAAAAAATCCGTAAAATTTAAAGAAATCGGAGAAATGCGACAAAATTGTCAAAAAAATCCTCAAAATTCACTTTAATCAAGTGGATCCGATTTGAAAAGGAAGCGAGGCATTTTGATTTCTCCTTTTCAAAAACTGCTTTCTAAGCCAAAAAAAAAGACTAGAAACATCTTCAAAAAGTTCATAAAATCTGAGGGAATCATGAAAACCGCAACAAAATCGTCAAACATCCTTCAAAATTGACTGCAATCGAGTGGATCCGATTCGAAAAGGAGGCAAAGAAGAAGAAGATGAAGACGAGGCCATCTGCCGCCAACTCGCGAGCAAATCGTCTCCTCCTTCTCGCCAAGGCGAAACCGTGAAGAAACAACAATTTTCCGGGCGACTTAATTGGCTCACACGAAATCATCGTCGCAAAGGCGCCCCCCTCATTTCAATTTTCAAGCGCGGAAATTGGATCGACCGCAAAAACTGGTGACTTTCTGCGGCTTTTTGAAGATGGAGGAATGTATGAAGGAGGAAGACACTTCAACTTGAAAATCTCAAATTTCTAATCGAGGCATGATTAACCATGAACTTTCCGTTAGAAGGCTCAGAATTGATATTTGGTTTTTTGAATTTTCAGGCCGTGGCCTAGATTTCCAAATCATCGATGGCCTAAGTTTCCAAATCGTAGAATGAGCAATTATTCAGACACAATTAAGGAATGGAGAGTTGTTTTATGTCTAAACTTGCTTTTTGAAAAATATTTGAATAATTCGATTAATAATTTTTTAATTTCAGAGCATTTTTGTCTAAAAATCGCCTGTTTTTCTAATTAATTCACTCAAATTTTTTTTATCAAAAAACCGTAAATTTGCTCTTTTTGGGCCTTCGGACCTGTAAAAAATCGAAAAACCTAGAAAAATCAACTGTCTCAAATTTTCCAGCCCAACTTGGATCAAAATCGAGAAAAACACGCGGAAAATGGGCTTTCCTAGTTATTTTCACTCCATTTGTCCTCACAAAAATGGCTCATAACGCAAAAAAGGACACAAAAAAGGTCGAAAAGGTCAAAAAAACGACAATGACATTAGCTGGAGGACCAAAAAAAAGAAGTGACACATCATCAGCTAATTCAGCAATGTTGCGCTGTCCGTCAGACGACGGACGGGGTTATGATGGATGACTGTACGGTGAGGATGGGGGAGGAAAGCGGGTGCGCAGCGGGCGACAGACGCTTCCATTACCATATCAAACTGACTGGCACGAAAGTCATTGCCGGAAATGGGACAAGAAACATGGAAAAACACATGAAAAAGCATTTTTTTTTTTCTAAATTCAGACGTTCTGATTGGAAAAAATGTTTTATAAAAATGACAACAGTAAAAAAGATGAAGAGTAATTTTCAATTGAGCAAAAAGAGTTCCTTCCAGTACTTGAACAAGAACCTCAAATGTCTCTTTTTTCAATTTTATAAAAAATGAAAGTTTTTTTCAAAAATTCAATCATTTTTCTGTGGCCTAACCATACTAAAAATTGCTGGATCCGAAAAAAAAAAACTTTGAAATTCTAATTGGATGCTATTAGAAGCGTCTGTGCGCCTTATATCACGCAAAAAAAAAAATAAATTTGTCTTTCAATGATTATTTTCAGTTTTACAACAACTCAAGTCGTAATTTTGATAGTTTTCCACTTCAAAAAGGATAAATATGAGGAAAAAAGCTTCCTGTGAATATTAGGCCATTTTATAACTCTATTTTTAAAAAAAGGACAAACAAATTAATTTTTATTCAAAACAACTTTTTTTCTAGAAAAAAATGCGGTAAACGAATAAAATCATGGAATTTTTGAACAAAAACGAAGCTCTAAATTATTTATGAGCCGAAAAATTTCCAAAACGTTCTAAAATGAAGGAAATTATCTCTTCTCAAGCAATTCTGGTCATCAAAAACGATTAAAAGTCCTAAAAATTGGAGTCGAGAAGAATTGGGTGAAGATAATCTAGTTGAAAACTTGATAAAACCCGATTTTCAAGCATTTTCCAAGTGACACTTAAAAAAGCATGAGAATTAAAAATTCCAAATCAAGCCTAAAAAACTTCCAAGCGAACTGAATGGAAAAACTAGCTGCTTGAAGTAAAAAAGTCAAAAAAAAAATGACGAGACAACTGTTTTTCGACGCAAAATGTCAGTGCAAAAACTGTTTGGAATGCAAATCGCTTTGTTTTTTTAGATCGTGTTGTTCCGAGTTCTTCCTGGAACTTGACTGGAATGTCCTTTTGAGCTTTTTTATTGCATTGGAAGTAATTTTTTGACTTTTAGTAAATTTCAAGCGCTTCCGAAACTTCAAAGTTCCTTTTTTTGTGCACTCACTAGTCAAAAAAAGTTCGGAAGCTTCGAAAATTCATTGAAAAAAAAATAAAAGATTTTTTGTGACCTTTTGAAAACCAGGATGATTTCAAGCGCTTCTCAGCCGAGTTTGAGTGAGTGCACTTTAAAAATCACCTTGTAAAGACTTTTTTAAATAAAGTATGAACATTTTGCGGTTCTTGAAAGAAAACAAGGGTCAGTAATCCTCCCATAAACTGAAAAATAGAGCACCTAACGAGCTCATTAGCTGATTATTCAAAAGGTCATCAGAAATAGCCGCTAATTAGTGGGCTTTTGATCGGGAAGGGTAGAAGAGATTAGAAATGATTCATATGGCTTCAAAAATAGTACTGACTTAACGATTTTCTAATCCAGTTTTGAAAATACGAGTTTCTCAACGAATAGAAGTTTTTTTAACGGTCTTATTGTTGAAGAGATCCTACTTTCGCTGAATGCAATTATCTCTGACCCTCCAAAATTTAGTTATATTTTTCTTTCTCTGACGGCCATTTTGAACTTCGCGAAATCACTTTTACCACGGCATTATGAAACCAAAATAGGGAGACTAGATTATCAACTAAATTTTGAATTTAAAAAAAAAAAAAAAGAAGAATGAAAGTGATCACTCTTTCCGAACGTGTGATTCATAACAAAGAAAGCTTAATTCACTACTGAAGCTTTTTTCAATCAAATTTTTTTAAAAAAATGAAAAAGCTGATTTTACAACTAATTACACTTTTCAGAAAAAGCCATCAATCAAATTACACCACGAAAAAACCGATGAATTCAAAAATAAATCTCAAAAGTTTAAAAAAACGCGCCTAAAGAAAAAAAAAATCTCCAACTTTATTTTACACAGGAGCCTCGGAAAAACCCAAGAAAACCATAAATTGAAAGAAAAATGAAGAGGCATTGGGTGGGAATAATTATCGAGCCGTGGGAATGGAAAAGGAAGATCCACTTATTTCGTCCCAAAAACGGGCCACCCTTCAAGTGAATCCAAGTGTCTATTGGGTCAAGTCATCCAATTTTCTTCTCAAAAAGTCCCAATGCTTAATTATTTAAAAATTTACCGTTATGGCTTCATCATGACAAAAAAATGAACGAAAAACTTAAAAATATAGCAAATTTAGGCTCGGAATAGGCAAAAACATTGAAAAAAACGGCGAAAAAAATTGCTAAAGATTTGAATTTTTTTATTCTTTTGAGCTTTTTTTAGTTATGTGAGATCATAAAAAAACATCTTATTAACATTTTGTCCTCCCAAATGCCAAGGAAACTTAAAAAAATAACAAAATTAAAGCTTCAAAAAGTCAAAAAAATATCGAAAAACGGCAAAAAAATCGCTTCGAACTCCGATTTTTTTGCTAAAAAAATGATTATAGTAGTTTCTGAGACCATGAAATCTTCATTTTTTACACTTCATTACTTCGAATTTTTCAATAAAGTTAAAAAACTGCAAAATTGAGTCTTCAAGACTAAAATTCATTTGCATTCTGAAGTGCTGAAATCACAAAAACTGATTTTATCAAGCTTCAAAAAAGTTAAAAATTTTCTTAGCTTTAATTTCCTTCCATAAATCTAATTTTTCAACCCTTTACTCTACAACAATACAAAACAGGTCAAAAAAACTAGCCAAAAAAAAGGAAATAAATCCATTTTTAATTTGCATTAATTTTTCCTAACCCCATTTTTTTCATAAGACTGCTCTTCATAAACATTTTTAATACTTGAAAAAAAATCCTCTCCTGTTTTTACCACTTGAAATCCTCCCTTCAAGCTTTAAAAAAAAATTTCAAACCTACCTGCTTTCGTATCTTTCAGTAACTCTTGGCAATCAAAGAAAATCGCGTCTTCTTTTATTTTTTATAGGAAAAACGAAAAAAAAATGGAGCGGACCTTCGATGGCGACGACTTGGTCACGAAGTTGCATTCTCAAGCTGTCGCAGGCCTCCGGAAGACAGTTCAACATGTCGTAGATCTACAAAAAAAAATGACTTTAATGGGGTTAACTGAGAAAATTTTTAGTGGCCACTATAGAGGCTCGCCAAGGACTACATGGAGAGGACACTAAAGTGGCCCCTAAACCCACCTCTATAGTAGCCACTATTTTCCGTTTTAGTGGCCATTATAGAGGTTTTTTATTAAGTGACCACTTCAGACCACGCCCTAGCACAAGCCTGCCTTTTCCAAAACCAAGAAAATTCAAATCAAAAAAACTGAACAAAAAATAGCAAGTATGTAGATATTGACAACTTTTTTGAAAACAAAAAATCTTTTGAAAGGCTATGTTTAATCAAAATAAGGCCAAAAGAAGTGATTTGAACCCGGTCGACTTACGTTTCTCATCATTTATATGATATCATTCAAAGATCAATCAATGTTTCTTTCAGTACTCTCTTCACTCTAATAATAATACTTCATTTCTTATGTTCGAAATATGAATATTGTGGTCACACGTGGAATGGCTCAAACTCAGGACTTGTCCGACCAAAAACGGCTTACGCATTCTTATTGTTAATTCGCTGAAAGCTTTTACACCAGAGAACTATTGAGTTGAAAATTTTGAAAATATTCAAAAATTGAATAACTATTCTTATGTTCCAGCCCTTCTGCTATTCAAAAAGTGATATCAAGATCTAAAAACTGGCTATTTTTTCAAGATTATTCGGGTCAAAAGTCATTTTTTTAAAGCGTTTTTGACCGTATTCTTCTTCTTTTTATTGCTTATTGGTTCCATAATATTTTTTTAAAAATCAAAATTAGTAGAGTTTTTCGACTTTTGGTCTTGTTTTTCCGTTTTCTTTTTCAGCCCTTCAAGTCTTCAAGTCCTATTTTCAAACTTCTTAGATCTATTTCTTCGTGTTTTCTCGATTCCACAGTTCAAATTCATTATTATGCAAAAATTTGGCTCTAGAAATGCAATTGTTAGTCGAAAAACAGCCAAAAGAAGTAATTTGAACCCGGTCGACTTACGTTTCACAGTATTTATAATAGTTCATTCAATGATTCATCGAAGTTCTCTCAAAAAAATTATCTTCACTAGTTATAATACTTCAATTCTTTTTTCGAAATCCAAACATTACGGTCGCACGTGGAATGATTTAACACGCGTTCTCTGAGAAAGTCGATGAATCTAAAGCAAAATAAAAAAAAAGTTTTTTAGATTTGCCTCAAAATGTGATCACGGCTCACACACGTGCTTCTGATTATTTAGCACCAGGTTCCAGGTGGCTCCGCCCCTTTTAAAAGATACTGTAGACAGTAAGCTGAAAAAAATTAATTTTTTTCCTGTTGAGAATTTTCATTCAAAAACGTTTGGAAATGTAAGAAAACACTATTTTGAGTATTTTTTCAGTTGTAACTTTTTTTCTAACTCGACTTCTTCGGGGAGAAAAAAATCGAAATTTCCTCAAAAACAGCGATTTTTTCAGTTTTTGAGCCATAACTAGAGTAAGAACCCCCCTATGGTACGACTTTTATTTCTGATTATGAAACTAGGGGCCTTCTTCTTCAAGAAAAAGTAGTTCTACAACAAATCCCTGGGGTGGGATAGTTGACCTCCATTCGACCGAAGGTGATCAACTCGAATCGGCTCAAAATTCAAAAAATCATTTTTCTCCTAATTTGAGGGCTTCTTCCTATTTTTTGTTTTGAAACAAAAGACAACACTCGTTTTCATGTTCTCCACCATTTTGGTGCTCAAAGAAAATTTTATTCCGAATTTCTCGTGACTTTTCGAATTTTAGGACTTTCGTCGATTTTCGATTTTTTCCGTTTTCAGGTAGTTTTTTCTGTAGGAACCCCCGAATGTGGTCATTATCTTTTGGTATATGGAAGAGTAGGTCTTTCTTGATAAGGAAAAATTAGTCCGGTAGAAATCTCTGGGGTGGCCCAGTTGACCTCCGATCGCCTGAAGGTGACGACCCCAAAAATGGAATTTTCACAAAGGCTCGGAAAACAACTTTTTTTGTTTCCGTTCTAACAGAAAGCTTTTTCAGTGAGACCTACATCACTTTTCGACACGAGTCGGAGTCTTTTTCGGCAAGATATAAGTAGTTTTATTCAAATTTGAGGCTTGGCACAAAAGTGTTTTGGATAGAGTTGATTGAAAAAGTAAAAAACTGTCAGTTACTGTATTTTGGCGAAAAAATAATTTTTGAGAATCATCGACATTTTTGAATGCCATAAGGTGTTTTTATTTCTCGAAAAAGTTGAAAAAAAAGCTTTTTTCGCCATTTCTTCACTCCGATCTCCCTTGCTTAGGTGTTCAAAAAAATTCAAACATTTGCTGGGTTTCCCTAAAATCTTTTTGAACGGGTTTCCAGGTTACTTCAGCAATTTAGAGCAGGTAAAACCGGTGAAAACGAAGATAGGCGTGCCAAGCCTCAAATTTGAATAAAACTACTTATATCTTGCCGAAAAAGACTCCGACTCGTGTCGAAAAGTGATGTAGGTCTCACTGAAAAAGCTTTCTGTTAGAACGGAAACAAAAAAAGTTGTTTTCCGAGCCTTTGTGAAAATTCCATTTTTGGGGTCGTCACCTTCAGGCGATCGGAGGTCAACTGGGCCACCCCAGAGATTTCTACCGGACTAATTTTTCCTTATCAAGAAAGACCTACTCTTCCATATACCAAAAGATAATGACCACATTCGGGGGTTCCTACAGAAAAAAACTACCTGAAAACGGAAAAAAATCGAAAAATCGACGAAAGTCCTAAAATTCGAAAAAGTCACGAGAAATTCGGAATAAAAATTTTTCTTTGAGCACCAAAATGGTGGAGAACATGAAAACGAGTGTTGTCTTTTGTTTCAAAACAAAAAATAGGAAGAAGCCCTCAAATTAGGAGAAAAATGATTTTTTGAATTTTGAGCCGATTCGAGTTGATCACCTTCGGTCGAATGGAGGTCAACTATCCCACCCCAGGGATTTGTTGTAGAACTACTTTTTTTCTTGAAGAAGAAGGCCCCTAGTTTCATAATCAGAAATAAAAAGTCGTACCATAGGGGGTTCTTACTCTAGTTATGGCTCAAAAAAACTGAAAAAAAATCGCTGTTTTTTTGAGGAAATTTCGATTTTTTTCTCCCCGAAGAAGTCGAGTTAGAAAAAAAGTTACAACTGAAAAAAATACTCAAAATAGTGTTTTTCTTACATTTCCAAACGTTTTTTTGAATGAAAATTCTCAACAGGAAAAAAATTAATTTTTTTCAGCTTACTGTCTACAGTATCTTTTAAAAAGGGGCGGAGCCACCTGGAACCTGGTGCTAAATAATCAAAAGCACGTGTGTGAGCCGTGATCACATTTTGAGGCGAATCTAAAAAAAATTTTATTTTGTTTTGCTTTTTATTACTGAAAAGTCATCGATTTTCTCAGAGAACGTGTGTTAAATTCAAAGTTCGTTCGACACAAAACGACTTGTAAATATTAAGGCCTAGAAGTCCACGAGATAGGAAAATTTTGAAAATTCTGCTTTTTTTCAATTTAAAAAAGGTGAAATTCAAGATCTACAGTCCTTTTTTCCGTTCAAAAAAGGGGTAAAAATCTACTTTCTCAAATCGTTTTTGGTCGGACAAGCTCGGAATTTGATCCATTCCACGTGCGACCATCATTTTTGTATTTCAAACATGAGAAGCGAATTATTATAACTAGAGTGAAGAGAGTACTAGAAACAACTCCGACGAATCGTTGAATGAATTAATATAAATGCTGTGAAACGTAAGCCGACCGGGTTCGAATAGCTTATTTTGGCTGTTTTTGAACTAAAAATCGCATTTCTAAAGCCAATTTTTTTTAAAAGAAAAGCAACTAAAAATAAGGTTTTAACCCTAACATCGAGAAAATGGAAAGAAATAAATCTGAAAAATTGGAAAATGAGTCTTATTAGACAGAAAAAAACGAAAAAAATAAGACCGAAAAAAACGAAAAAAACTCTATTTATGTTGATTTTTTTAAAAAAATTCTATCAAGCCAAAAAAACTATACGAAACAAGAAATAAAATCAGAAGTGCTTTTAAAAAAATGGAATTAGAGGAAAAAAAGGTACAAAAAAACGTAGACATGGGCTACGGAATCTAGAGGATTCCGAGCCGAATATACAAATAATTCAGATTGAGCATAAATGATTTATTTCAATATTTCTTCTTAATATTTTTTTGAATAGAAGAGCTGTCTTTTTTCAGTAAATCCTGAGCTTTTTTTCATAAATTTACCTGAGAAATTACGACAAAAAAACATTGAATTTGGATCGAAATTTGGGTAAACTTGGTTGAAAACTGAAATTTTTTTCTCGAAAGAATTCTCTTGTGAGTTTTATATGCAACTACCATGCTTGAAAATGCTGATTTTATTAATTTTTGAAAGAAAAAAATTATTTAGAAAGGGGGTGAAGAGCCAATTTCGATAGTATTTAGAGTTACAACTTTGAAAAAGTCTAATATATGTTTTGATATCACCTACAGTCCCGAAATTCATTGAAAAAAATGATGCGAGCAAAAAAAAATGAGAAGAAAGAGGAAAAATCGCGAATTTCAGTCGAAAACTATGAGAAAATATGTTAAAAAGGACCCGAAGCGTTACTTTTTCGGCTTTGGACCGTTTTAGCTCGATTTTTCTCAAAAATCTCAACATTTCCGTGATAGTTACCTGATAAATACACGGATGAACACTCTCGAAACGTTGGATTTCGGCGCGAATTTGCTCCGAGTGCAGCGTATTGTTGCCGCCGCTGAGCGGGTGCCGGCTCGCCATCTCAAATCCTTGATTTCAGTTTCAGGTCGAATTTATGAATTATGAACACAATACTTCGTTTAATCATGAATACGTTTAATCATGAACATTCATGACTTCATAAAAGTATAAATTTTTGATTTTTTTGTTATAGGGGAATTCATTTCATCTCACTGTTGAGATCTTCCTGAAACCAACCAGAACTTTTCTTGATTAACTAAAAAAGAAATATTCTGAGCTTTAGCTCACAAACTTTTGAATTTTCGAGAAAAAGGCCCAGAACAGCATATTTTAACGAACTTTGAGGGTTTTGTTTAACATTGAGGTGCCTCTTTTGAACCAGACTTGAAACTTTCATGATCTTCTTCTGTTTCATCAAAAAGTGTTCTGACCAAAATTCCAGAAATTTCAAACCAAAAAGTGAAACGACTTTCCTTGTCTGTATAAAGAAAAAAAGGAAGTTCAAAATTTAATTTTCTCAAAAAGTAAAATAAAAACTCTATCGTTATTTCCTAAAAATCGATAAGATCGCTTAAATCAAAAAAACAAATATCAAAATTCTTCAGGGCAATGAACTTATGTATTCGTCTGAAAAAGGGCTATTTCTTTCAAAATTGATATATTTTTAGCGTCGATTCTTCATTTTGAGAGAGTTCAAAACGTATAAAAAACAAGAAAACACAGAAAATTGCGGGAAAAGTCAGCAAATCGAAAAATATAAGCTAGAAATACAGCAATTCATTTTTACAAAGAAAGATAGCTTCATTTATATCAATAAGTTTGTTATGAATTTCGCTAATTTTGACGTTAAGTTGATAAAGTTATAACAATTTACGCTTTAAAATCGATAAATATGCGGAAAACGGAGCCGAAACGAAAATAGGATTGAAAAAACAAAATTTTCAAAAGTCTGAAGATGTCGCATTATTTTCTATTTTTTTTTTAACTTGGCACTCTTCCAAATATACTTCATCATATTCAAAACTCTTAAAATATTGATTCAGCCAAATAGAAACTTTCTAAAAAACTAGAATAAACCTTCAAATATCCAAAATTCGTAAGAAAAAAAGTCCAATAAACATAATTTTCCAGTTTTTTTATTAAACTTTCTCTCAATCCTCTAATTATTCAAATTCACATTTGAAATAAATGGAGCTTCAACAAACCCACATTGAACTTGTGCGGAGCAAGAAATAGAGATAATTATTCCAAATTTGGTTCGGAAACGTCGTCGAAGGCTTTGCCCGATAGTTCCTTATCGTAAAGATGGAATCATCAGCAAATCAGCGCTACAGTCAATTTCCTTCAACAAAAAAACATCCATATGTGATTAATGACTTGAAAAACGAAAAAAAACCAAAAATGACTTGAAAAACGAAAAAAAAAACGCACGAAGGAGAAGATAACACACTGATGTACACGAGAAACATTTAAAATAGCAAATATCAACTTGAGAATGCACGAAAAATGTCGGAAACGATATCAATGAGTGGAAAACAACAAAAAAAAGCTCCTGAGATTTTTGTTTAAAAAGTTTCGAGTACACTTGAGTCGAAGCGAAAAAAATACACGAAAATCTTCGGAAATTTTATATTAATCAGTTTATCGACTCAATTTGAAGAACTGATGAAGCTAACCAACAGAAAACAGTTTTTGGAAGGAAAAATTAAATTCGTTTCTCTCCGAACTGCAGTACGTGTGCTTAATCTGCATACACCAAGCAACTTAATTTACGACAAATTAGCAAAACTCATCTTTTTTTCTCCTTTCTCGGTCGTTTTTTGACCGGCAGGTCATTTTTACTTTGCCTATCTCTATACAAATCCTAACATCTCCGAACTGACTTATTTTGACCAAACGATGCGGTTTTTTTTCTCGCAGAAAAGGTTCTTCATAGTTTTGTCGAGCTCCTAAATATTTTGCAAACATTTTGAATTTTTTTGAAAACGTTTTGTAATCTTCATTTTAAGCCTGCAAACTACAAGGGCTGAACTGTAAGAAAGCTATTTTTTGAGCGTAAAAACTCCAAAAAGAGCCTGAAAACCGAGAAAAGGGTGAGTAACATGAAACTGAAGTTTCCGGTACTCAAAAGAGCAAAAATAAAGGAGAAAGAAAAGAAAAAGGGACGGACCACGCACAAAAGCCAATAAAAACCACATGTGTACAATTCTTTGGGTGAGAGAGAAAAGAGAAATGACAAGGCAAACAGTGGTAGTTTTTCGTGGAGTTCATCCTTTTCTTGTTCATAACTCAATCCTCATAACGAACTGATAAATAAGCAAGAATAAACTGAATCGAGAAATTGAAGGGAGGAGAGAAGTTTGGAGATGAAAGGGCAATAAAATCGGCATTTCGGGACACTGTTTCAGGTTCCACGCAGAGAAAAGCGAAAGCCGCCGACTTCTCCTCATTTTGGATTTTTGTATGAATGAATAGTTCACCGAAATTTAACTTTTTAACACATAAAACTCAGGAAAAAAAAATTCCTTTAGAAAAAGAAAAGTCACAATCATGAAGCATATAACAATTCTTGCTTTGGAAGTTCCCATGCACAAATTATTGCACACTTGGGCCTTCTATAAACGAAAAATTGTGGAGGACAACTGAGAAAGTAAGAAAAGAGAAGAAGAAATTGAGAAAAAGTTCTGAAGAGCTAAAAATGAAAAAAAAAGTTACAGTAATTAAAAATCTGCAGCACCGTGCCTAATGCCGTGTTCAAAGTGATTCCGCGAAATTCAAAATAGCTGTCAGAGAAAGAGAAAGATAACTAAATTTTGGAGGGTCAGAGACCATTTTGCATTTCGCGGAAATTACTTTGAACACGGCATAACAGAAGCGATACATTTTATTTGACGCCAAGAGTTGGCTTGCCATAATTTTTCTTCATTTTTTCTGCCTTTTCTCTTGGTTTTGATTCATTTTCTCTGCCCAGTCATGGTTCAAAAAGAATCACGCCGAACCAATAAATAAGCGAATAGCTAAAATTTTTTAATAAAACATTTTGCAGAAAAAAGCCTCAACTCGGAAAAATTCCCTTCAGGTCATCTTTTAATGGTTTTTGTTGTCTGGGCAACGTCAAGGACGGTCATTTATAATCGACCAAATGGACAGATGCAACGGAAAACGAATAATTTTCGCTAATAAAAAAAATTGAAAGAATATTTTAGAATTTCGATCAAAAAAACAAATTCAAACGAAGTGTTCTGGTGAAAATGGATAAACGACATGTCGAAAGGACCTTGAAAAGTTCAGTGGACAGCGAAAAAGAAAAAAAAAATGGACACAAAACGCGGCCCAAATCGATCAAATCGCCATTTTTTTGGCAGGAGGTTTGCATATTCAAATTTGGTGTTTGAATGAATGGAGTATGCCCTTTTTTGAGTTTTGAAACAATGAATGGTGGACAAAAATTGCATTTTCGAGGATGAAGTTTAAAAAAAATGATTTCGAAACTTGAAAAAAAAACACGGATCAATTTTTCTACACGAATTGTTTCATTTCGACCAAATTTTTTCAATTTGAGACTCAGGAAATTTGGAAAAATCGACAGCGAGAATTGAAGAAATGAGTCAGAATTTCAGAAACTTGTCTCTATTTTCTCGTTAATAGCTTACTTTTCACTTTTTCAGTTTGAAAGTTTCGAAAAAAATATTATTTAAAAATGGAAAACCAGGCAAAAACGGACAAAAAAAGGTGATTCCATGGTTTTTTTTCTCACTATCTTCACCCGTTCCGCTCATAATTTATCACGATAAAAGGCTTCCTATCAAAAATCAGCGAAAAGACGACCGCCACGAAAAAAGCAAACAAATCAGGGTCGGCTTATCACTTAAAACATCTGTCCAGCGGGAAGATAATATCACGATTCGTTTAATAATAAGAAAAAAGCTGGGATTTAAATGGTATTATTGTTTTGAGAGATTGATAAAAAGGATTGTTTGAAGTTATAATTGTTTCGCCTTTCTGACTACTATCCAAACATACTTTCAAAAGGAAAGTTCCGGATTATAAGTTTGTCCTACCGTAACCTCAGTTCAAATTTCATTTCAAGAGGAAAGAAACGGTATGGTCGCCTTAACTAAGAATGCTTCGAAAAGTTTCCTTGAATCTTCACATTTTCCCCGATGCGTTGAGCCATTCCAAGTGCGACCATGACTTTTTTTTTTCGCCTCTATGTCTTCAAAACTGCTTTGAATTGAAGTACTTTGTTTTTTCTAATAATTTAATAAATTTTGATTGATAACTTGAGCATATTTTCAACCGAATCTTGAACTTTAGAGAGTTATAATTGAAGGAATTTCGCACAAAAAAAGTCGGCTCCAAATTCCGCGGTCGCACTTGAATGGCTCAAAGCGTCGCGTTTTTTTCAAAATAGAAAAGTTGTAAATATAGTTGATAAGACTTTTACAACGAGAACTCGGCGAAACAACTATGAAAAAATACGACTTCTGTGGAGCGTGAAAAAATGTGAAGAAACATTTTTCAGGGCTAAAATTGACAGGAAAGAAGGATTCAGTGACGTTCCTGAGCACAAATTGGGAAAATAGCACGAAGTTAACATTGAACGTTTGAAAACGGAATTCGAAAAAAAGACTAAAAAGGCGGAAAAACACACTTTCTTCAATTTAAAAAAATGAATTTTGAAATCTTAAACTAACAAACAACAAAAAAAATTCACATGGAAACAGGTTGCGAAACTGAAAAATTGAACAGAAGGAATTTGAAATTAACCGACTTAAAATCCGAGATAAAAACTTCTTTTCTGTGAAAAAAAACAAAGCTTTATCTCTAAAATCAAGAAAAACCAAACTTTCATTTTTTTCTAATGATGGCTCCAACGTTAAAATAAAGTTTGGCTTGGAAAAATGTACGAAATAACCTTCAAAAAAATTGAAAAACCTTTTTTTATCGAGCGAAATTTGTTTAAAGATCCTGAAAAAGTACTTCGAAAAATCCCCTCAAAAAGCAGATCGTCAAAAAAATGACAGAATGAGTGATAAATTTAAGTCTACAGTCAGAAATATCCTAAAAATGAATTTGGAAAAAAACTTTAAAAAAATAACGTCAGCAGACTAAAAAATAATTGAAAAGCCACAATAAAATTAGGAAACACTATAGTGTAGAAGTCACTAGCAAAAACAAAAAAGATAAACAAAATACTTGTTTCTAAACAACAAAAAAAATGTGAGAATTCTGAAAAAAGTCACCAAAAACATTTTCAAAGTCAGCAAACAGGCTACAATATGAGATGACGGGTTTAAAAGCCAAGCTCGAGTGCCAAAAGGACCAAAAATAGGCTTGAAAGTGGTTCCAAAAAATTGAAAAACCCCAGTTTAAAGGTTCAAAACTCGGAAAAACGCACGTTCTTATGGAAAAATGCATGAGAAAGTCGAAAATCGCCTCGAAAACAAGTAATTCGGAGATTTACCCCAACAAAACAATACCTAAAACGAACGGAACGGCGGGTTGGAAGTGGCCGCGCGGCAAAAAGGGGGGTGCGACGAGGGAGTGGGCAGCGAGCGGAGGGCGGCAGACACTGGCTTTTGTGAGGTGAGAGATTACGGCGAGACTGAGAGAGCGGCAGAGAAACGGCGGCAATCGATAGTCGGCCAACGGCGCCCTATTGTCATTTGGGATGAGAATGAGCTGGAGCATCTCATCCCTGCTGCCGGATGCGGGCTCAGTTGCTTCGAATTAGTGGAGTACGTTTGGAAAGTGCGGATTTTTTTTTCCTTTTTTGAAACTTTTTCACAGTTTTTTTTTTGAAAATTTTGTTCTTTTTTGTTTTACTTTTTGAGTTTAAATTTTAGAGACTTGACTTTTTTTGAAAATATATCTTTGAAAAAAACGGATGGTGACTGAAACAAGTTATGTTTTTCTTTGCAAACACGGTTTCTATAGTGTTTACTAAAATATATTAATTTTTTTTTAGTTTTGAAATTTTTCAATGTGAGACTTGAGAAAAAAGAAACTCGACTCTTTCTCTCCATTTTTCCTAGACTTTTTGGATTAAAGATAGACAATCATGAACTTAAAAGCTCTTTGAGCTCTTCAAGAGCCCAAAAAGCCATATACTATTCAAAATTCAACATCTAATGAGCATCCCGCATATAAATAAGCTCATTTTGTCATTTTCCGTATTGAAACGCAATTTTAAAAGAAAAAAAGGCGACAAGAATAGTGAAAATTCATCTTTTGAGGCCCTATGCAAAAAATGAAGACAAAAAAATCTTTTAATTCAAATTTCAGAAGCTGTAGTCAAACCAATCCTTAAAAAATAAATTTCCCGTCAAAATATGTACTCGAAATCACTATGAAAATGAATAAATAATTTCAAAAATGGGAATTTCATATAATCCAACGTTAAAAGTATGAACTATCACAAAAATAATCACAAAATCGAGAATGAGAATATAGGGTTTAGCAAAAAAAAACAAACGACGTTGAAAACTCCCAAAAAATGACATTTTCCTCAATTTTCGGAGAGAATTGGTGCGAGTTAGCGTCGGTGTGTATGCGTCGAATACACCGACTAGTAAATGAATTTTGCAGGAGCCGTTTTTCGTCAACGAATTTCATTTCTTTTTGTTTTTGTTGCGAAACGAAAGAGTTTCTGGTTTATTATTTTATCAATAGTCAACTAATGGTATTTTTTCCGATTGGAAGAGAGAATATGGCGTAAAATTCCTCCTGATCTTATTTTTTGATAGTATTTATTACCGATGTGTGCTGAAAACAATGATTGTTGATCTGTGACGTCTATCCTTACATTTTGTGAACAGGAGTCGGGAATTTTTAGTTCGAAAAATTTTTCGAAACGAATTTAAGAAAAAATTTCTCTTGCTGCAAGTGCGCCGCACGCATGTGAGGATTCCTCGATCTTCAAAAAGATTTCATTTTTAGTCGATTCTTCTTTTTCTGTTTTTTTTTTCTTTTACTCTTTGTGTTCCAGAGTTCTCTTCATATTGAAAATATGACATAATCGATCGAGTTCCGTTAAAATCAATTTAATTTTCGGAAAATAAACACCTGTCGCACAGAGCTGTAGTGGATCTTCTATTTCCAGGAAACAAAAGACGTTTTTTTTTCAACCGAAACAAACTTTGGGCTTGTGCAGCTTTCTCGAAGCTCAAAATTGAGCTTTCCCATTATTCCTAACCTCTTTGGAGCAAAATTAATGTCCGAAAGAGCACGACCGGCTGCCAAAACAATCAATAATTAATGGAAAAGCTTCGAGTTTGATTGAACAGGCTAGCGCCTCGAAAATTAATAAACTATTCATTCAGGAAGGAAAAATGAGCAAATCACAAAAGGAAACCAGTTTAACATACGTTTCAAAGAAGAAACAAATTAATGGAGAATGAAAAGGAAAATAGTATACTAAGTCCTCAAATCTCAATTAATCGAATATAAAGGAATATATCAGAAAAAAAGTGATTGTGTATACCTGATATACCTTCAACTCGGTCGCACGTGGAATGGCTTGCCAGTTAAAGTGACTATAATTAAAATGAAGTATCCTCAAAAAAATTCTCAGAAATCCACTGAAAATCAAAAAAAACTGTATTTGATCAGAACTTTTTTTATAAATAAATATACCGGAAAAAAAGTAGAAACCCGTAAAATTGGACAAAATCAACAATTCATCAGAAAAACTTTGAAAATGTTCCTTTTTAAGGAAAACGAAAAAAATGATATCAAAATATCATCTTTTACTCAAGTTCTTGTCAATCCTGATAGGAAAAATCTTTCAGAAGAAAAAGAAAATGATAGGTTGAAAAATTAGAGACTTGTGAAATGAAAATATGGAGTTTTGTAAAAAGGAAAAAGAACAGAAAATGATGGATCAAAATGGATCAAAGGCCAAAAAATTTTCCTAGTACATACAAACCTCGTAGAATTCAATTATTCACATTTCAAAAAAGATCAAAATCAACAAAATGGTTTTTTAAAAGAAATCCTTGAAGGGTCAAAAATCAGAAAAAAATTTGAAGGCAATCGAAAGCAGAAAATAAGGCACCAAAACTGTAAGAGTTTGAAAGAAAATACTCGGTCAAATTATGTCAATTAGACACAAAAACTGAAAGTTTGACCGGTTCTTTCAGTGAAAACATTACAAAGAGGAAAATTTTGTTTACAGCCACAGAACATTTTAAAAATAAGTGAACATTTTAGCGCTTCTCTAAAATTTTCAAAAGATTCAGAAACTCTTCGGACTTCCTAATGACCTAGAAACTAGTCAGATTAAAGATTTTAATAATATATTCAACAAAAAAAGTTCAGAAACGAATCCCTTGATAAAATCAACCTTCCAGCTTTTTTTCAAGGAAAATTAGGGGTTAACTACTCAATCAACATGCAAGAAAAAACGATATTAAACAAATATTGAACCAGAACCAATCTGTACAAAAAAAAGTTGAAAAAAATCAACAAATCTTGAGCTTAATACTGGGGTTCGTCACAAGGTTGGGGTTCAGCCAAAGACGAACGAAAAGGAGCTGGAGGAGATCCAAGGCGTAGGCGCAGATCAAGGCCGAGGTCAGGCCGAAGGCGAGGCACGGAATCAGAACCAGAAGCACTGCCAGCGTGGATATTGCTGAATTTTTGGGATATTGGGAAAACATTGAAGTGAATCAATAACATAGGCAAAGTCGGAAAGGGTTGAAAGATGGTCCATAAAAGTTTCTTTTAAAGCGAGAAAGGTTTCTTTTTTGCTGCCTTTCCGCGCCGTTTCCTCGGCCCTTTTGCAACATTTTTGCTGCCTTTCCCTTTTCCCACCATTTCTTGAACCTTTGAAGTTCTAGGAAAATGGGAGGCTCGATAAAGAGACTATCTTTGCTGCCTTTTTTGAGCCTCTCCCTTTTAACGGCCATTATCTACCATTCTTCGCCCAAAGATTTCTAGATCGTTTTTTTCATTTTAAATGAAAAGTGTGCAATGTTGCGCGCGCGTGAAGTGGGCAGCGTGTTTTAAGCAAACCTACTTTTCTCAATTTTCAGAAAAATGGTGCGCTCTTCTTCATATTGAAAACTTGGCTCAAATATTTCAATTTTCTCAAGAAAGTAGTTCCTCAAAGTCTCAAAATTTTCAAACAAACACAAGAACCTCAAAAACCAACCCTGAGCGATGAAAGCGACGCCGAAATTGACAAGAAACGTGACGACCAGAATCGTCGCGGCGACACTCAGCGGCACGAGACAGAAAATCGCGGCGATTTGTGCAGTCGCCGGCGGGATTCGGCCGCAGAGCGACGTCGCAAATGACGTCAGCTGTCGCCGTCGCTGACTCCAGTCGCTCCCTTCGTTGTTGAAGCTTTTCAGAGTGGTGACGTCATCGAAGTCTTGCATATTTCTGAAAAAATTAAGTTAAACGAATCGCGGTCGGTCAGGAAATTCGAAAATGAACTCGAAAACGAAGCAGTGGAAACATAGCCATGGTGAAATTGCTGAATCAAAGAAATTTGAAATAGAAGAGAACCAAGAAGAACGAAACAGTGCCAATATAAGACGAGAGGAGGAAAAAAATGCGTCCAAAAAAGATAAGTAAAATCAACATTTTTGACCACACAAAATGTCATACTTTTCAAAATTATAGAAAAAAACGAGAATTTCTTCCAAAAAACACTCTCATTCTTTCATAACACGAAAATATGCTAGGGGGCTTAAATTTTAAAAAAATACGCCTTTGGAAAGAACCTAGTTCATCCATAGAACGCATGAATCACAAGAAAAACGACCATTTTGATTTTCGAAACCTGTTTCGTTAGCAATAATCGCGAAAATCTCAAAATTTCTTTTTCCTAATCAATCAATAAAACAAGTAACAAACAGAGAAGCTTCTGAAACAGAAAATATCGTTATCGATGAGAAAATGACGAAAAAGAGATCGAAATCAACAACTGTTTACTCTCACCAACACAGATAACGTATCAGAGTAAATAATCAATATTTTTTTTTCTTTGCTTCTCTATCTCTAACATGAGCCACAGAAGTATAGTTTACATTTTTTCCGAATATTGGTTTTACGTCTTCGTTCGTTCAATTAATTTTTTTTAAAGCACAAAAGTTTAAAAGTTTTCAAAAACTATCATAAAGAGGCTACATAAAAAAAGGAACGGCGGGATGCGTTTGAACTCGAATTTCCCGCCAAAAAGCCGCGTCGCGTACGCAACGCGTCACCCTTGCCAATCCACCCAAAGTCGTGGATGGTTGACTATGAAGAGTTCGACTTTTTAAAAGCCGAAAAAAAGGAAAGTTTTCCGCGTAAACTTGATGAAAAGAAAGATAAGAGAGGAAAAATCAACGTGTTGAGTCGAGACCGGAAGAAGGTTATTCCTATCAATTACCGCGGTTTTAACGGTATGGCCGATTCTTCAGTTAAGGTGGTGGACAGTCACAGACGGAATAATTGCTTCGAATCCTTCTTCGCGGTATACATTGAACTATTCCCTGGCCCTACTAAGCTTTTCCATCGATATATATCTCCGAAAAGTACCATCCTGCCTTCTTTTGAGACGAGTATAGTCTGTTCAGATTTTGAATGTCAACTGCAATGACGTCATTAAAAAACACTCTGTGGATGGCTCGCTCTCTGATTGGTTTATCGCACCATTAGGGGCGGAGCTTGAGCGACGACTTGACATTCAAAATCTGAACAGACTACAGCATAACTAATTTTTGAAATTGCCACTGAACTTCCAAACAAGTATGTTCATTTCTTGATTTATACTTCTTCAATTTTTCAGCAAAACGGAGTGGAAGAGTGGAAGAAGAAAAGAAGTGGAAGAAAAGCTTCAAAGACGTTCACTTTCCGACGCTCGCCTCAAATATTCTTCCCGACGTTCCATATGACCAATATTTGATAAATGTAATATTGCATTTGTTTGAAACATTTGAACTGCCTCGAACTGTGAAGCTTCTCAACAAGATTGGGCTTGATCGGATGAAGCTTTTCGTGCGGAATTTGGTTGTTTGCGAAGACAATAGTGTAAAAGTCGCTCTATGTTGAAAGAGAACCTCGTCTTTCGGATTGAGTCCTTATTGGAACAAGAAATACCGAAAATTGCTTATTTTTCTTTTCAAAGACCAAGAACAAGTTTCTTTTTAGCTGGAACTTCGTTTTTCATCCAAGAAAGTCTTCATCGGTTAAATCATCTTGAACGGCTAATTATTTCAAGACCTCATTTCTTATAAAATCTAACTAGGGGACGTTTTTTACTTCGCAGCTTCATAAATCGAAAACGAGATCTATTGCGTGAAGATTTTTACTTATTCTGAAGTAAGGAGTACCTAAAGTACACTTCAGTATCATTGAAAATTCAATCGGGGGCTCAAAAAAGCCAAATATGTAGATGTCATTTCCGATTCAACGGGAAGTTCTATTTTATAAGAGTAGATCAAAATGAGATATCATTATTCATTGTAAATATTCGTTTTTTTTTCAATTCGAACACCATAAAAAGACGTACTTTTCGCTTCTATATCCTTAAAATGAGCAACGGACTTGGATTAATGCTGACTTATAAGAGAGAATGGGAATAAGTAAGTTCATAACCACGTAAAAGAAAAAATAATTGATTGGAAGAGAGATCAGATTAGGCAAATCAACGTGTCGAGTTCAGTCTAGAAGAAGGTATTTACCGCTTTTCTTCTACCGGGAGTAGGATGGCCACTCAAACAAGAGGATCCGAATGTAAGGACTTTCATTATTTTTTGAAAGATGATATCTTATTGATGGCTTGAACCTTCTTCTAAGGATCAAGCCATCAATAAGTTTTTTCTTGGATAGCTGTCCTTGAAAAGAAGCCCTGAGATTTTAAAATTCTGTTAGAAGGAAAAACTTTCGTAGTTTCCTAGCACATAAAAGGGTTTATTAACAGTACCGTCGCTCAAGTGAACACTTGGAAAATACACTCAAGATAAAGCTTGAGTAGCCACTTAAGCATCATAGCCTTTTTGAAGGAGTATCGAAATTGTTTGCTCTTTTTGTAAGCGCAATTAAAGATGTCTTGCTTGAATTGAGACTGAAAAAGGGTCCTGCAGCGAATTTGATAATTACTGTATATTGAGGCCGACTCAAAGGTTGGGAAAAAAAAGAAGGTTCCATTAGGAACCATTCATTTACCTGTCTAGCCAGCCACGTCGTTCGCCCCCAAACCATCTATCCTCCTTTAATCTTTTTCATTTACTTTCAATCATCCATATTTATTTTTTTGATTTGATTTTAATGCTTTATCTTCATAATTTTTTTCGCGGAATATTTCTTATAAAGGTTTAATTACCCAAGTTTGAGGTTGAAAGGGACGTGCTGCGACCCACTCAACACTCATCCAAAGAAGACCCGCGTGGCAGGCTAGAAGTCGCCCACCAGGGAGCGGCAACGAAAAGAGTCAGTTTCTACATTTTTCTCGAACTCAAGAGAAATTCAGTAGGCATCCATTTTGACTCTTTTTATCATCCTACTCATCTAGCTACGACATAACCATTCATTCCCTTTTCACTGTATACTTTGTTCATCACCTGACTCAATATATATTTATTCCTTTTTTGCAGTAAGTCTGGACTCTCCTTTCTTGATGGGTCGGGACTCTTCTTCGAAACAGAAGCAAACACCGCCTACCCTCTAAATGGATCTCCCTCCATTTCCTTTCTTCAAGGATAATGAAAATGTTTTTCAATGTTATTCAATTTTCAACGTGTTGCGAGCGAATCTTCGGTGATTGTGGTTTTTTCTCGGAGTGACTTTAAAAATACACGCAATTTGCTATGAAAATTAAATTATGTCGATTTTTTGAGGCTTTCTAACAGGGCTGAGAAATTCGTGGTTTGAAAAAAAGCTGCATCACACCTTAAGCTTTTTGGTATGAACTCGATTTCCCTCATTTTTTTAAAAAAATAATTTGGAAGACTGGATAGTCGTTTTCGTGTGATTCTAATGATCTATACTGTGTCTTGAAAAAGAGACTCAGAAAGAATAAAAAAAATTTTAAACTGTGTTCTTCGAAAAAAAAAAAACTTCAAGCCGGTTTTTCGTGGCCATCCTGTTCGGTTCATTCATTTTCATTATAATTTTTTTTTCGAGAGCTACAATATTGACTTTTTTCCATAAAAGTTACCCGGAAGCTTATGACTTTTTGCTCAAAACGTTCAGATACAACAAGATGATAATGCTCCGAGAACGCCTCCCACGAAAGTCCAGTGAAAAGTAGTGGCCACTTCAGTAGTTTTTCATCCAGTCTACCGGTTGACTCCTAAAGTGACCACTAAAATTTGGTCTAGTAGTAGCACTCAGACTTCTATAGAGGCCACTAAACTCTAACCCCTTAAAGGCATAGGGGCAGTAAAAAACGGTGTTTTAGTTCAAAGCAGTAATTTATAGAGCTTTTTATTGCGAATCGAACAGTGAACTTAGAAACGTACAGAAGTTCCTAGTTTTGAAGAAAAAATTATTCAAAGTCAGAGGGAGGAAAGTTTGAGTTCCCGCCAAAAAGGGGGTTTTGCAGTAAAGTTGCTCTATGGACAACAGGCCCCACTACCTTCCGGATTTTCACTTTTTTCTTCGTTTCTTTCAATTTTCAATTTTTTCTGTTATCACCAAAGTTCTTTTCGTCACAAAAGCTTTCTATTCATGTATAATTTGCAAACTTTATGCGCAAAAATGCTTTTCTGGCGAAAAATGATGATTTTACACATGTTTCGTTTGGGATAGCGATTGTTTGTGTTTTCTTTATTATCGGTGTGTGTTTTCTGTTTGACTAAATGTTTTTTTCAGAGAATAAACCCTTAATTTGAAGCAGATAGCCGGTTATTTCACTCAAAATGCGAGTCTAATGAGACGTCCGCAACATCGCGTGAACGGCTACTGTAAACAGTTGTCTGCATACCGATCCAAAGCTTTTTTCAAAAATAAAGGCGGGAAAGTAAAATCGCGTTTTTCTTCAAAATTAGTCACATCTGTAATTTTTTTGAGTGCGCCATTCGATTCGCAATGAAAAACTATATAAGATACTGCTTTCACCTGAAACCCTGTTTTTTACTGCCCCTATGCCTTTAAGTGGCCACTGATTTGACTACTATAATGGGTCCTAAAGCGTCAAAACCCTATAGTGGCCGCTAGAACTTTTCCCAGGCATTTGAACCACTTTCTCATTGCAAAAATAATATACTTGAATAGAAGTTTCTGGACCTTTTGAGATCAAAAAAAAAGGGAAATATCTGATCCGAAACTTATAACAGGAAGATTCGCTCGAAGGAAGTTGGAAATGAAAATGAAACCAGGAAGTAAAATTTGAATTTATTTTAAAATAAAAATCGATGATATGGACAAGCGGACTTCAATCGTTGTGCTCGGTGTTGTAAGCCCCTTTTTTGAGTAGAGCGCCTTTCCAAAAAACTGAAAAAGAGGGAAGATTTTGATAATCAAGCCAGAAAGTTGATGAAGTCAAAATTTTCAATTCCAGTTCGGGTTGCAATAAATATTAGTACGGAAACTGGTTTCAATTCAATTTTGCTATTTTATTAGACAATTTATACCTCAAGTATAATCGCCATGCTCCCAGGACATTGTGATTTTTCGCCTGAGTGTTTGAATCGTTTGTATCTGGAAACATTGACTTTTATAATCAATCAAAACAGACTTATTTTCAAAAAATTCGAACCCTTCCATACTAGACTTGTTCCTCTATCTTTTACCTTAACTCAGAATTTCTGTCTATGGAAAACTTATTGCTTAAGAAGCTACTTGAGAGAAGAGCTGAGTGAATTTTGAAGAAATATCCATTTGAAGCCTAAAAATGAAACTCTATTTCGCCACCGTGTGATTTCAAAACACCATGAGGTATATACATAATAGACTATATTTCCAAGTGGTCACTAAAGGGGTAGCTCAAGGATCTCTTCACTAAAACTTGTCAAGTGGTCACTTGAGAAGTGGCACTGTTGCTAAAGCTCCCGAATTTTCGTCTGACTTTCAAATTTTACAAGATTTTCTAAATTTGATAAAGGGGATAAAAAATCCAGGCCAATTATCTAGAGCTCATCCAGGCCTTTGAATTTACTATTATGATTACAGTTTATACCTTATCTCCGAAATTCTTCGCCTCCTTCTTTTTTCCTCCCAGCCATCCACCGGTCGTCTTCCTCCCAGCAAGCGGAAGATATAAAATACCTTCATATGGTCTGAAGTCGACACGTTGATTTTTCTAATCTCATCACTTTTCCGATCAAGTTTATCTTTGACGTGGTAAATGAATATTTTCAGGCTTTTTTTTTCCTTCAGAGTCCAAATAAAGAGGTTTTTTTCTTGATGTATTCATTTTTGAACCCATGTGGCTCACTTTAAAAATAATGGAAAAAAGAAGGTTTTCATACAGATCTGTTAGTATGGAGAGATGGCTATTGAAGCGATGCAGTTTTTTGAAATTGAATAAATTAACCTAGCTTTGAACTTTGGATTTTTCGATATCGAAAGATAAATATATATATAATCACCTCTCATAATTATTTCAAAACTTCATTCTTACATTAGAATCACAATCCCGCATTCACTTTTTCTAACTTAGTGTCAAGCCATGCTGAGCTCTTCTAATTGGTCTTTTTTTTTTCGATAACGTAGCAGAGTGAAAATCGCATTTTATTCATTTTCTTCCATGTTATGAAAATGTGTTAAAGATATTTGAAAAACTTCCTGAAAGACCTTCATTTTGAGCGATAAGAACCGAAATAACTTAAAACATGAGGAAATAAATGACTTAACGCGTTGAAAAATAAACTTGATTGAGGAGAGAGATAAGATCATAGAAATCAACGTGATGACTTCCGACCATAGGAAGGTATTTTATAAGCTTCCCGGTAAGAAGAGGACTCGCTCCCCGGACCCCGTCGGAAGAGCCATGGACCCGCTGGAGCCAGGAGGTATAAATCCCCCTTTCTTTTACAAATCTACACGGGCGCAGTCTCTTTTGACAAACTGATAGATTTGTAATCGATTAAAAATGAATCAAAAAGCGCTAATCAACTCTTTTCCTACGACCTTTGGCCTGAGTCAGTGGAAAATAAGTATTACTGAACGTAGTAAGCCCTCCTAGCTCTACGGCAAAAGTTTACTTAGAAAGACTTTTTCTCAAAACGCAAATTTCAGAACGAAGACGGAAGAAAAATGGCAAAACCTTTTTTAAGGTATCGCCACCGTCCACCAAAATAGGTGAGTTACACCTTCACCTAGACCAAAATAACAACTTTTTTTCAGGAGTAAATGAACGATCTATATCCTACCCAAGAGGAAACGACCCGAAGAGAAGCCTCATTCCGCACACCTTCAGGACCCTGTCGCCCCGATTTTTTTGTAATAAATTTAAATGATTAAAGCCTTGTTATATTTTTTCGAAAAAAATATTTTTTTCCTCGGAGCACTAGGGTGGGAAAAGGAGGACTTAGGAAAAATTAAGAGTGACCCTGGAACTCTTCTTATGAATTTTGGCTTCCTGCTTTGAGACTTTTTTTTTATTACTGGGACACTATTATATTGCTGAGAACTCAGCACTCGGAAAAAAAAAAGAAAACTGACATATGGAACGGTGCTTTTTTCACTGATACTGGTTTCACGTTCGTCCAACTTGTCCAAACTCTTCTCGATAATTTTCGGAAGTTATTCGACTCGATTAGAACTTCTTCTTCTTCTCTGTCGTATTCATCCGACTTCTTGTGGCCTTCGATCAATCTTAGCGTTTCTTCGGAAGACACTGTGTCACGTTGAACCTGAAATTATAAAGCTATTCCAAACATTTTCGACAAAAAATATATCAAGTCACAATAGTCGTCATCTCAATCGTTAAATCTTTCTCCAAAAGTTGATCATCATGTTCAATAGTCGCTTTTCAACCGGTCAAGAGCTTTAAGACTGAAATTTCAATAAAATACATATTCATTCTTGTATTTAGAGGCCTTTGGGAACTGAAACAGGGCTACCGTAATACGACCGGCCACCTTGAACAGGCGCATACGTATGCTAATGGGTGATCGTTTGTACCAGGTTCTATCTCTATGCTACCTGGATAGTACCGGAGCGGTATCGCGATGCTACCGGGTAGATTTCCTGACGAGCGTATGCTTTCCGGCTCCATGAAAATAGCTAATAAGTTGCGACCCGGTACCTACTTGCATCGACCTCCCGATTCACCTTTGTTCTTTCAACTACAAAGAATCGACAAGACGAACTTCAGAAGGACAGCATTCTAAGAGATTAAAGAAATAGCAGAATTTGTAACAAAGCAGATGCCCACGTTCAAACAGTCCCAGGCGAAATTTGAAATATGAAGATGGGACTTGAACCATCAAAAAAAGAAAAAAAGACCCACAAATCAATTATTAAACTTTATTAAAAAAATAATTTTTAAAAAAATGGCGATAAAATCAGACTGGCAGCTCCTGCTCGTTTTTTTCGATTCTTCCTCTTTCTGAAAAATGAAAAGAAAAGGGTTTGAAAAAAAAACGGATGAATAAAATTCAAAAAATACCTTACGCGGGAACCGTTGATGACATAATGGGTTTTTCCGCCAAAACGACGGCGACGCTGAAAGTTCTTTTTTTAAAGGTAAAAACAGTTGGAATAAATAAAAAAACTAATATCGAGAATAGATAGCCAAAAAGATTCAAAGTCAACTACGGAGGCTTTGAAAATTTTTAAAATTAATTCAGGATGAATGCTCAAAGTTATAGTTAAGTTTCTATTGTCTAGAGCAAAGTTGACTGTGAAACTTGTTCAACTCACATGGAGTTTGACAGGGGAGACGTTTGCTTGAGGCGCGCTTATCCTTCCGATTTGTTATTCCAGGATACATGGGCCAAGTTGCATTCATTTTATCATAGGAGCCAGCGTTTTCTCTCACGTTTTCCACCATTCTGATCTCCACATGGTTGGCGTTTGCGTTAATGAGCGCCCAAACTGAAATCGAAACCAAAATAACTTTTTCTCTCACAGCATCTTTATACCTTTTTCATGCCCATGAAAGTAATTCTTCAGCTTTTGCATGACCAAAGAAAAAACTGAGAACGTATCTCCTGAAATATTTCTTCTTCACATTCACATTTAAGGTACCACACGGTTTTCTTCTCACAGACACAAATTTTCGATACAACTTAAGATAATTAGCAGAAAAAAGACCATAGAACCTGGTCACAAGGATTCGTATCAAATTTTTACTATCGTAGTTTGAGCTGAAACCTGTGTCTGATAAGATTCGTCAGAATTGAAAAGCGCAACCCTAACACGTCTACCAACCCTTTCAAAGAGTTTCTCGACTCGCTCAGCAACGGAAAGTCGTTTGTTTAATTTGAAATGAGAACGCTAGTTTGTTGTCACTTAAACGCATATTTTTGAAAGGAAACTGCGCCTAGTTGAATCTTGGAAAACTTTAGCTTGGACTTCGGTGACGGAAACCGGACATGCTCCGGACGTTTCTGGGCATTTTTTGGGATCACTTAAGAGCGCTGAGGCTACTAAAGTGGTCACTAGAAATGCCTTGACACGTCTGATCCGCGTCCGTTTCGCGATAACAATGTCCGAGAGAGGTGACATCAAAGGCTTGCCTTTTTTTGAACAAAAAAACAATGAATGCTTTTTTTCAACTTCATTTTTTACAGACAATCTTTCCTCAGTTTGGCTCAGCTAAATAAAGCGTCAAAGTTTTTGTATTCTTTGGTGATCCTCCAAATCTAAAGGACATATCTAGTTAAAGTACCTATAAAAACGCAGAGTCGAAATCCTCACCGATTCTCGGCGAGAGCGGCTATACGCGACGCAGGTTCTATAAAAACTGACTTCCATTGGAACGTCGATCACGTAGTTTTTTAGACGTTTTTTTCATTTTATTTTCATTTTTTTTCGTTGAGTTCAACCCAAAGTTTGATGCAACGTATTTTTCGGCTTCATATTGAGATAAACTTTTTAAATTTTCATTTTGGCTTCTCATTATTCAATCACTGGTGAATCGGGAGGTCGATACAAGTAGGTACCGGGTAGCAACTCAAGTCAATTGGCGAATGGTAATCGGTGGTCATTTGTATGCGACCGGGTACTATCTCTATGGTACCTGGATAGTAACTGGTCGGTATCTGGATGCTACCGGGTACCTGCCTAGAGAACGGCCTCCGAGATCAGCTTCACCGCCTATTTATTCCGAGCTCGTCAAAAAAAACTTCTAGTTCACCAAAGGCAGCTGATCGATAGAACTCAAAAGTTGTTGCTCAAAGTCGATGAAATGTTTGACTGAAACAACGAAAGAAAGGATATATATTAATTGAAAAAAAATCAAGAAAATTCTGAAAACCTGAAAAAGTCATGCAGAGATCAGGGCACTTAACACCATCTGTGCCGAAGTAAATTCTAACCTCGGTGGTCCCCAAAAGAAATTACAGATCAAATGATGCCAAATTTGGACCAAAATCAAACAAAATAAAAAGAAATTTTGGAAAGAATGATCTGAAAATAAGTCTCTGACTAATTATGACAAAGCTTGAAACCGATCGAGAAAAATTATATGGATCCGGTCGGAAACGAGAAGATCGAAAGAAAGGTTCTATCTGAAAGAATGGAAGTCCTATTCGGAAAAGCATAGGCATTAACATCGACGGCAAGATCTTAACAAATCTTCGCTTCTCCGACGGCATCGTCCTCTTCGCCAACAGCACCTCCGACCTGTCAACCATGCTCAACGATCTAGACGCCGTCGGAAAGAAGATCGGATTTCAGATGAACGAGAAGAAACCGCAGTGGTTGAGGAACCGCTTCTGCGACCAAGGTAACGTCACCCTCGAAGGACGAGACCTGCTTGAAGTCAACTCCTACGTATATCTAGGCCGAGAAGTCAACATGACGAACGATCTGAAACCAGAGATAGCAAGACGCCGACGAGCTGGATGGGCCGCGTTTAACTCCATAAAAGAAGTTACCAACCAGCTGAAAGACCCAAAACTGCGAGCGCACATCTTCGAAGCATCCGTCATCCCCGCCATCTCCTACGCGACTGAAGTTTGGCCTGACACGAAGAACACCACGACCGCCCTACGAACATCTTACCGCGCATTGGAACGTGCGCTCCTCGGTACCACTCGCTTCGAACAGTGGAAAAAAGAACAGACGACCTCCGTCAGCGGTCCCAAATCCGGGATCTAGAAGAGCACATTCAACGCGGGAAACATCGTTGGGGCGGCCAAGTCATCCGCAGACAAGACGACCGCTGGTCCGTCGCGCAAGACCAAGCCGCCTGGAGAACGTGTGGTCCACGCTGAGAACATCGCCAGCGAAATTGGACCATCAAAGTAAGTAAAGTATCAAGTAAGTATTGAATTGCTGAGAACTCAGCACTCGGAAAAGAAGAAAACTGAAATATGGAACGTCGCTTTTTTCTTTGATTCTGGTGTCACGTCCGTCCAATTCGTCCAAACTCTTCTCGACGATTTCCGGAAAGTTCTTCGACTTGATTTGAACTTCTTCTTCTCTGTCGAATTCGTCCGATTTCTCCTGGTCTTCGATTAATCTTAGCGTTTCTTCGGATTTTTTCGGAAGGTAGTTTCAAAATGTTACAAGAAAAAAACTATTCCATAAAAATAAATTGAATGTCGCGTTCAAAACTCCATAAAAGGACCATGCTTCTAAACTGTGAAATATTCCGTTACGCTTATCGAATTAGCTTTTTTGAACGTGGCATTATATAGTAGCTCTGAAAATTGGTAATACTTTTCAGCGCCGAGATCAAAAAATTAAGTTGAATAGTTAGTCGCAAAGCGCAGGAGCAAGTCTCTTCGCTTCGAGGTACAACTATTCGATGTTGCTTCTTGCGATATAACGACTCTAATGCGGGTCAGTAGCACCAGTTGGGCTAATACGTCATAATTTTGCGAAACGGGTGCTACTTTTACGAGTTTGTCCTTCATTTTGAGCGATAAGAACCGACTTAAAACATGAGGAAATAAATGACTGGAAAAAATAAACTTGATTGAGGAGAGAGATAAGATCATAGAAATCAACGTGATGACTTCCGACCATAGGAAGGTATTTTATAAGCTTCCCGGTAAGAAGAGGACTCGCTCCCCGGACCCCGTCGGAAGAGCCATGGACCCGCTGGAGCCAGGAGGTATAAATCCCCCTTTCTTTTACAAATCTACACGGGCGCAGTCTCTTTTTGACAAACTGATAGATTTGTAATCGATTAAAAAAATGAATCAAAAAAAGCGCTAATCAACTCTTTTCCTACGACCTTTGGCCTGAGTCAGTGGAAAATAAGTATTACTGAACGTAGTAAGCCCTCCTAGCTCTACGGCAAAAGTTTACTTAGAAAGACTTTTTCTCAAAACGCAAATTTCAGAACGAAGACGGAAGAAAAATGGCAAAACCTTTTTTAAGGTATCGCCACCGTCCACCAAAATAGGTGAGTTACACCTTCACCTAGACCAAAATAACAACTTTTTTTCAGGAGTAAATGAACGATCTATATCCTACCCAAGAGGAAACGACCCGAAGAGAAGCCTCATTCCGCACACCTTCAGGACCCTGTCGCCCCGATTTTTTTTTTGTAATAAATTTAAATGATTAAAGCCTTGTTATATTTTTTTCGAAAAAAAAAATATTTTTCCTCGGAGCACTAGGGTGGGAAAGGAGGACTTAGGAAAATTAAGAGTGACCCTGGAACTCTTCTTATGAATTTTGGCTTCCTGCTTTGAGACTTTTTTTTTATTACTGGGACACTATTATATTGCTGAGAACTCAGCACTCGGAAAAAAAAAAGAAAACTGACATATGGAACGGTGCTTTTTTCACTGATACTGGTTTCACGTTCGTCCAACTTGTCCAAACTCTTCTCGACGATTTTCGGAAGTTCTTCGACTCAATTAGAACTTCTTCTTCTTCTCTGTCGTATTCATCCGACTTCTTCTGGCCTTCGATCAATCTTAGCGTTTCTTCGGAAGACACTGTGTCACGTTGAACCTGAAATTATAAAGCTATTCCAAACATTTTCGACAAAAAATATATCAAGTCACAATAGTCGTCATCTCAACCGTTAAATCTTCCTCCAAAAGTTGATCATCATGTTCAATAGTCGCTTTTCAACCGGTCAAGAGCTTTAAGACTGAAATTTCAATAAAATACATATTCATTCTCGTCTTTAATGACGTTTGGCAACTGAAATAGGACTTTCAGAATATTAATATCGTATTTTTAGAGCTTTTCGTCGCAATACTGAATTGAAACTGCTCAAAACTCTTTCTTAAACAAGGAAATCTCAATTCCTAGATTGCCAGAGGCCGCATACTTTTTATTTTCATATCCTAGCAGTGGGATAATTTTCTCATTCTTATCTCTGTCTCAAAAATGGGCTAAAAAGAAAGAAAGTATTATTAAGAACCTAAATTTGGACTAATTAGAAGCAAAATAAAGAAAAGAAATTGATGACTTGACGCGTGAAAAATAAACTTGATTGAGTAGAGAGAGATAAGATCAGAGAAATCAACGTGACGACTTCCGACCATAGGAAGGTATTTTATATCCTGCTCTCGAGGAAAGAGGTCAACTCTCGAGTGCGCCGGAAGACCCATGGAGCCGCCGGAGCTAGAAGGTATAAATTCCCCTTTCCTTTTGCTCGGACCGTGGTAACGCGAACGGGACGGGAATCGGACGTGTCGGGGTATTTCTAGTGACCACTTTAGTGGCCGCAGCACTCTGAAGTGCCCTAAAATCACTCAGAAACGTCCGGAGCACGTCCGTTTCGCGTTACCAATGTCCGAGTTGGAGTCTACAAGGGCTCAGACCCTTCATGAGATTCTTCATCAAAATTTTCCTTCCAAAAGTAGTACTTTTTTCCCAGAGAATTCAGAAGTGATGTAATTATTTTCCTAATTACAAATGTCAACTGTTGAGAAAAGATCCTTGATATACTCCTATAAAGGCCCTTTCAGTTTAACTCTTTACATTCAAATTAATTTTCGAAGCGCAGTTACCAAACCGAAAGCAAATAATAGTATGTTCAATCCTTGAAATTTATGGTTTTCGAAGCCGGACGTGGAGTAGACACTTAAGGAGTTGAGTTCGTACTATTTAATCAACTAATTGAGTAATTGGAAGTCTGTACAGCTCATTTTTAGCTTCTTAAAATATGGAAAAAATACTTCAAGCGAAGCTATCGAAAATAAACCAAACAAATTGATTAAAATGTGACCTTTCTCTATAATGCCGTGTTCAATTTGATTCAGCGAAACGCAAAATGATCTCTGACTCTCCAAAATTTAGTGATCTTTTCCTTTCTCTAACGGGTATTGCATTTCGCGGAATCAAATTGAACACGGCATAAGTTCTTGTTCAATGTATATTAATTAATGGTTTACAGCGCGGTCCTACGATCTGCCACGAAAGAGGCTTGAAAGCAGAGTCAAGCGATTTTGCAAGTAAGCGATTGAAAAAAAATCACTTCAAAAATCTATATTTTCAGGCAATCAACAAAACTAAAACGAGTTCGCGCGGCGCCACACTTCTTCTTTTTATAGGTATCATCCAAAAATGTATATTTCAATCTGATAGTAAAACAGAAAAATACCGTATTTTCACTAACTTGGGCGGCTACTTCGCGTTTTTGTTGAAAAAAAACAGTCAAACCTTTTAAAGCTTGATCATAATCTGTTCCTTGCTTGCTTATTCAAAAAAACATAGCTTCTTTTTTTCATAGACCTCTTTGATTTCAAATGTAAAAAAATGGGTCTTGCAGAAATATTGAAAGACGCTTGAAACATTATTTAATTCAAAACTCAATACAAATTTTTCAGAAGGTTGAAAAAAATATGCCTAACGAAAGGCCAGGCTGCTACCCCTCCACGAAAGCGTCCCTTACTTCTCCCATTTATTTAATTTAATAAAATTTTTTTCGTATAAAATTCGCCTACTGGTTCCGTGTTCATATTTCGTCTTTCGAGCGATACACCAGCAATTGGGATTTTTCTGAAGTTACTCTTCTAGAGTATTGAGTTGAGGATGAAGATACAGAGAGCCTGTTTGCAATACTGCTTGTCGGAAATGTCACTCGAACTTGGAAGAAAAAGATGGCTCTCTGATTGAAGTATTTCTTTGATGGAGGATCGAACTGAAGGCGGCGAAGCCTATTATTCTGTTTTTTTTTTGAAAAATTTTTTTCCAAGAGTGATTCAATCGTTGTCCTGTTCCAGCAAGCGAGCCTGTCTTGTTTCGACCAACTTTAACCAGTTTGAGGAAAAATTCTATGCGGCGGGATATCTTCTATATCAAGCTGATTCTAGATTGTTCTGTATGCTTCTAGTCTCATCACGTCGTAAAGATCAGGTTTCCCCTCTAAAAAAGTTCCAAAATTTTTCAAATGTTCTATAACTTTCCAGAAGCGTTTTTTCTTTAATTATTTATTTAACTCCAGCGGTTCGAGTTCAACCTCCATAAGAAATATCCAACAAAAACTCGCCTGCCTCTCTCCAAAACCGCAAAATCACCATATAGATTCTTGGAAATACTTATTTTTCAGACGTCCCTCACAAAAAAAAATCGGAAAATCGGTGAAAGTTTATGAAATTCACTTATTAGACCGTGAGGAAGATGAAAAGGACTGAAAAAGTGATAAAAAAGAATATCATCCTTCTCTTCGTGAAAGGAAAACTTGAGATGAACTTTTGAGATAAGACAAGAAAGGTTAACGCGACGATTCCAGCCCCTAGAAGATTATTCTTAGCAACTCTTCCCATGGGGAGAGCTCTGACTTCCGCTCGACATTCTCGCCAGGAGAGCGCCACACGCCGAGGAAGCCGCCGGAACGCAAAGGTATAAACCCAATCTTCATAGTGAATCTTTAGGCGCAGGCCCTAACTGAGCTTTCATATCGAAATTGATTCTTGCAAGATTATCATATCTTCGACTGGAGCTAGAAGTTCTCAAATAGTCAAGAACACTCAAGTATTTTCTATAGAAATGACACAAGACCAAGGTCGGGCTCAATTAAAAAAATTGATAGTTCTCGTGTCAAAGAAATGCTAGTTTGAAAAATATATATTTCGGAATGAAGCTTCAGGTATAAGACTATCAGGAAGATTCCTTAAAAGTAAATTAAGCGAGCTTATAGAAGATTCCTAATTCTGACTAGGGAACTACTCGGACTCGGGTACGCGTTTCGAGTTGAAACTTTGGTGGCTTATAGACCCGGGTAAGAGTACTTGGGAACGAGAGAGATTATCTAGACCCTTTAGGATTCTGAGAAAAAGCTTTTTGAAAATGAACAGTTTAGACTTGAAAATTATCGAATTTTTGCCTTTCTCCTTCTTTTGGGTGGAAAAAAAAAAGTTTTTTAGAGTTTATCATAGCCGGATCACTCAAGGCAATTGTATTAAAATATAAAATTGCAGTATTTTGAAAATTATCAGGCCTGATTTTCACATTTTCTACTATTTTTTTCTCAGTTCTCCATCGGGGTTAGCAGCTATTCTCTCTTGTTTTCAAGTACTCGTACTAGATCTTTAAACCACTAAAGTTTGAACTCGATCCGCGATCACGAGTTCGCGTAGTTCCCTAGTGAGAGAAAATTTGTGGCGTCCAACAATTTTTTGTATTAAACATGAACGTTCAGAGAATTGCGAGACTTCGTTCATTGATGGAAAAAATGGATGATATTCGAAAGGAGAAAGCAGGAAGACGAACAAGGTTTTTTCTAATTGAATCAATTCAATCTAAAGCGAATTTTTCAGGGAACCGAATTCCTCGACGAAACACCCAGGAGGTAAAAGAAATACTGTTTGCATTCTTGATCCTATTAAATATACGGACTTTAGAACTGACAATAAATAGGCTTACCAGGGAACGTTTTTTACCCCCCGGCTAAACTTTTGCTGAAACTTTGCTAAAGTGTACTTTAGGACCCTCTGATTGCAGATCAAGAAAAAAAATTTCTCGCAATAGATCTTGTTTCCGAGTTATGGAGCTTCAAAGTGTGCGAAATACGCAAATTAAGCCAAAAAAGCGCTATTTCGGGCTTTTGAAGTGTCCTAACTCGAAAACGAGGACTATTGCGAGAAATTTTCTTTCTGTTCTGGAATTCAGGGGGTCCTAAAGTACACTTCAGCAAAGTTTCAGCAAAAGTTCAACCGGGGGGTAAAAAACGTTCCCTAGTTAGTAAAACTAACGAATAACTTTCAGCGAACAGAAAAAGCGCCAATGAAAAGAAGAACCCAACCAATGATTCGCCGATTCGAAACCGCCCGGTCAGTTTCAGTTTTTTCCAGGACCAGTATGAAGACTTGTTTTCAGGATATCGTCTACACTGACCACATTCAGTTCGTCTTCCACTCCATCTACAATTATTATTTTTTATCATAAAAACTAAATTAAAACATCGTTACATACTTCTTTGAAAAATGATATTTTCCTAGGAATATGTCCACAGAAATATATTTGGAAGAAGATTGCGAAAATCTCTGTCTACTCTTCTTATGAATTTGTACGTTTTTCCCTTTTCGGGAAACTATAGTTGCTTTGAACTCAGCACTCGGGAAAAAAAATAATAAAACTGACATATGGAACGTCGCTTTTTTCTCTGATACTAGTGTCACGTCCTTTAAATTCATCCGAACTCTTCTCGACGATTTTCGGAAGTTCTTGGAATCGATTTGAACTTCTCCTTGTCCTTCTTCCCTGCCGAATTCATCCGATTTCGTCTGGTCTTCGATTGATTTTAGCGTTTCTTCGGAAGCTCGTAGACACTGTCACGTTGGATCGGAAATTATAAAGCTATTCCAAATATTTCTGGCGAAAAATATATCGTTTATTTAACGATTCGGGTGATTCCCTGGACCTAAACGGGGCTCGTCGCGTAAAATGGGCGTTTGCGTGGATACGCTGGACTTAAAACATCCGCGGGTGCTACTGACCAAATTGATAGTTGTTACGAACTTGAAAAAAATTCCATAACTTCTCCATAAACAAGAAATCTGTGAAAGAGTTACACTGACACTTTTCTGAGGATACCAAAAGTTATCTCAGCGTCTTTTACAGATAAATGCACAGAACCAGTGAAAATATATACTCGCGTTGAATTTACATTTTTCGATAAAAAGAGAAAAAAGACGGGAAGTATATAAAATGATATTTATTTCATCGGGCGGAAAAAAAATCAAAAAAAAGAAGGCAAAGAACTAGTCAAAATATTCACGTTGAATTTATAGAACTTTCGAGAAAAAGAGAAGAATGGACAGGAAGAACATAAACCGAAATTGATGGCATCGAGAAGAGAAAAAAAAAAGAGTAAACGGATAATGCGCAAGAAGTATCAGTGGGTCGATCACCAGCCTTTTTTGGTCTTCCTCATATTGACGTAGTCGTCACGTATATCACGCATGAAATGAGGAACGGTCTGTAAACGGATGAATGTAAGTCGGCTTTTAAACTATGAAGCCGACCTGTTCGGCGTCCAGGAGGAGTTGTCGCAAGGCGGGCAGGATCGGGCGGTCTTCGTCCGTCACGAAAGACGTCGATCGTCCCGCGTTGCCGACGCGTCCAGTCCTGAAAGATGCGAATCATGGCGATTTATCAAAGAAATCGAGATTTAGAAAGTTTTCGAAACCCTTCATTCAGGAAATTGCTGTTTTGAATTTCTGAAGAACTTCTGAACCTTCCTATGCGATGAACGTAGTCGTCGACACTCAGGGGGAGATCATAGTTGATCACATGATCAACCCCCTTAATGTCTAGGCCCCGCTCAGCGACAGCCGTGGCGATCAGGACCTAAACAAGAAAAAAAAATTAGGATAGAAAAAGATGGAATGAGTTTCTACCGGCTTGGCACCGCTGCGAAACTGGAGCATAGCGTCTGCACGTTGCTCTTGGAATCGATCGGAGTGAATCTAGAATTCAAGCTCACATTTATCAAAATGAAAATATTTCCTTACTGTAACCGATGGGATTTCGCACTGGGAAAGGATGCCGCCCAGCGTGTCTACTAGCTTTTTCTGGTTGACAAAGACTATTGTTTTCTTCTTATAAACGTCGCACTCTGAGAAATCGGTTTTCTTGCAAAGTGACTACAAGTTCCACAAACCACGACTCGCCGTGTAATTATGGAGGTCCACGCCTAACAGTTGCAAGAGTTCCTCTTTTTTCTCGCCGCGGGTGCAACATATGAAGTCCTGTTATTAGGTATATCGATTGGAATGTTTTGAAGATTTTGAAATCTCAAATGTCTCAAAACTTGGAAACTTGAAGAGTATTTTCAGCACTCAACTCCGAAAATTCGTTTTTTCTAGGAATATCAATGAAAAGGTTATTACGAGTTTGCGCCTCAAGCGAGAACTTAGACGCAGACTTTTTCTACACCCTTCTAGGCTAAGGCTCTATTGAAAAAAAAAGAACGTGGAGGTAATTTTTTTTTCTAAATTTCAATTGTCCATTTTTACCTGACGAACGCATTTATTGGCCGCGCCAATTTTGTCAATCGCAATCAGTGTGAAATTTGTGTTCAGGAATTCTTTAGCTGTTTTCTGGAGTGCACAAGAGAACGTAGAACTGAAAGAAAGTTGTTCCAAGGGAATCGTGTTCTACTCTTAAACCTGCTCATGATTATCTGCCTATTGTTTTTTGATGGCATCGAAGGGAGATCCATAAGCGCGAATTTCCTCTCCAAACCCTATCCCGTCGATCATGCAGTCCGCCTCATCGATGACGATGTACCTTATCTGAGTCGGGCCGGTTAATTGCAATTTCGGGAATTTCTAACTTTGTCTACTTGGACGATGTTGTCGCTGATAAAATGTAATAGTCGTCCGACAGTTGCGACGATGACAGTGGCACCCTGAAGGAAGTTTTGTGCTATTTGTTGGATAATTTGAACAAAACCTGGTACAAAGAGTGTTTTGAGTTTTCAACTTGCGTCCCGCCGTATGCCGGCTTTATTGAGAGGGCGGTGTTTCTGGCGTACCTGCGGCCTTCGTTAAAAATTTGATCGGCGAGCTCACGAGTTGGGGTGAGAACAAAACACCTGAAAGCAACATTTTCTAATTGAAATATACAATTTGACTTCATACCGAGGATAGCATCCTCCTTCGACCGGGGAGTTGAGATCATTTCTTCGAATGAGATCACTCATAATGGCCACGAGAAATGCCGCTGAAAATCACTTTGTACGAGGAAGATGCCGCGTTCAGAACTATATTTTTCCCTTCATTTTTCACGCATGTTGAGATAGAGCTACGACGGCCGGTCAATATTGCGCAGTCAGTTTCGGAGCCAGGAAGATTTTTTAAATTTTCTTTCTTTTTTGCAATTTGTTAAGGACCTATTTCTCGAGGTTACAAGGTAAATTACGTCAAAAAAAGTACACAAGATTTCGTTTTATTATACGTAATACGACCGGCCACCTTAAACAGGCGTGTTTTTGCTTCGAAAATGTTTGCTTGAGAGAAAAGTTTTCTGAAGGAATTCTGGAAAACTTAAATTCCTACTCTTTTCCTAAGAAACTGCTCGATTACTCACCGGTTTTTCCAGACCCAGTCTGCGCACACGCAATCAGATCGTTTTCTGAAATCAGCAATCATTTCCGCAAATATCAAACTTAACGGACGAAGAGCGATGAGTGGCATGACATGTTCTTGAACAGGGGTGGTCCTCGTGTAGCCGGCGTGGATGACGTTCTGCAGGACTTGCCGTGGAAGGTTGGCATCATCAAAGGACCTGCAAAATATAGAAATCGGATAGTTCACTTCAAGCTCGAATCTTACCTGACCGGTTTGTAGACCACTGGGGGAGTCACAACGACCTCGGCATTAAACAATTTATAAAACATGACCCCCGGGTCGACTTTTATCTTATACAACGCGTCCAGGGTGTCTTGTTGCGGTATAAATGTTGATGCGAGACATTTTTCTGGAAGAGTGAATAAAAATGACTGTAATAACTCCGTTCCAACTACGGTCTTGTTCCTTGGGCGGAAGAGGGCACGCCGAGGCTCGATGTCCCTGCCCGTGACAATTAAAACATCTAACTGAAATGAATCATCCAAAATTCTCTTTCTTGTTGGATGAGAGTTCGAAAGTTCTAAATGGCGGATTGCCAATTGGAAGTTTTTCACAGTGGAAATTAAAGCTGAAAATTATTTGGTTGCAAGAAACCGCTCGAAAAAAACTTTTTATACTCGGATCCTGAACGCAAGATAAAAAAAATCTTATTTTTTTGATTTTTTTAAATTTTTGGGTTCGATTAGATGGTATGAAAAAGAGCAAGGAAAATTCGATCGACGACTTTTTCCGATTTTTTTCATGTCGCTAGGGAACTTTTCGACGAAACTTTTTCGTCTTTTTTTTTCTCGATAAACTCTTCGTTTTAAATCTTCCTATATAATGTAGGCAAGTTATTCATGTTTAAAACACAACTATATAGAAAAAAAATGTTAAAATTTTTTTTATAAACTAAAAAAAAGCGAAAAAAGTCAGAAAGGGATCCGTCGGAAAGCTTCCTAGCGATCCGAAAAAATCGGAAAAGTCGCCGTTCGAAAATTCGCTGGCTTTTTTTTCATACCACCTTCGATTGAATTGTGTCTACCCAATGTGAAATGATTCTTTTTTTTTACATTCGATTCACAAAAAAAATCCTGAGAAGTTGAATGACTTAATTATGAAAACGCGTCAAGTTTTGATATGAAAAAGTGTGTTTTTTGGAATTTTTAGAGCCGAACAATGTTCATTTAGATTATGGAAAGACGTACTCGACGGCTCCGTGCTTTCGATGAAAAAATGACTGGCACGACGGCAGTTAAAACTGTCCTGCGGGGGAATTCCATTTACACCTCCGTCGTCTGAAAATTCTTCCATTTATGCAAATATGGATGTCTTTTCAAACGATAGCATCTGCTGTATCCGGACTCCTCTCCGCCGTGAACCTCGAACGCATGGCCGCTTCCAAAGCCGCCCCCGCCTCCTTGATATCCGAAACCAGAGCCGCTATTTTCTTGAGCTGAAAATTGAAGCTTATTTCCCAATAAAAACTTCGAATTTTGGCGTTAAAATAATTTTCTAAGCAGTTTTTTGAAAATTGAATCCTTATTTGAATATAAGAGAATAATCGTCACTGACCTAGGGGGCTTTCCTGTGACCTATTTCGAGGCTTTTGACTGGCATAACAGGCTGAAAAACAGTTCGATCACGAGCTGCATAGTCAAATAAACAACCTCCGGAGAGTATTCTCGGCTCGGGACACTGACGGGAGTAATGGCTTATGTCCGTAGAATAGTAGCATGAACTTAATTCAGAAACGCCTGAATTTATGAATTTAGAAGTGTTTCTGAGAAAATAAAACCTCCATTAACATCGTCCAACCTTGTGCGGTCAGAAAAACCGCCGTAGACACCATATGAATTTGCTCCGTTAAAATAACCTCCAGGCGATTGAATCTTTCCGGCGATGCTGTTGCTGGGGTGTCCGCGATCGTCTGACTTAAGTTGGTTGTACAAACATCCGCCGCCTGAATCTATGAATTTAGAAGTGTTTCTGAGAGAATAAAACCTCCATTAACATCGTCCAATCTTGTGCGGTCAGGAAATTCTCCATGAAGACCATATGGTTTTGCTCCGTTAAAATAACCTCCAGGCGATTGAATCTTTCCGGCGATGCTGTTGTTGGGGTGGTCGCAATTGTTCATTTTGGATTGGTTGCCGAAAACTCCGACTCCGAAGCCACCGCCGCCTGATTTCGAAGAAGGGAGCATGCCGAATCCACGAAATGGGGTTTCGAAACCGCCAGAAATGGCGAGTGATGGTTCTTTGTGACCAATGAAGCTAGCGAAGCCAGCACGAGCGTTTGACTGTCCGTAGTCGTCTCCAAAAGCGTTTCGTTGATCGGAGCCCCCTCCTATTTTCTGTCCAACAAAGCAGGCTCCTGCATGTTTTCGTTCTTCAGAGCCTGCCCTCTTTCGTTCTTCTCCGAGGGCTCCGCCGCTTGAATTCTTTAGGCCAAACTCTCCATGTATGTTAGGGCTTCCGTTAAGGGTGATTTTGGTGGCTCTGTCGTCATCTGGGTTGCCATAGCCAGGACCTCCGAAGCCGCTCGACTTTCTGATTCCGTTAGTGGCGCCGTTGGACTTGAAGACGCCGCCGCCAGGTGGCCTAGTACCAAGACCGTTCACGACGTTCTGCGATCCGAAACGACCCACAGGAGCCCTTTTATCTGGAAAAAAAACTTTTGAAGATAGAAGAAATTATGAATAAATCAAAAAGAAAAATATTATCAAAACTTACTTCGATCAAATGAATGTGGTGGAGTCGACGATGGTGAATCACTGAAATCCGTTTATTGAAATTAAATTTAATGCAATATTATATACCTCATTTCTTCTTCTTGAAGTCTTTTGGTTGCCTGTCATACGTGGGCGCCGACCACTTTTTTCACTTTCGCACGGTCCCACGCGTGACGTCACATGACGTCATAGCGGCCAAAACTGTAAACAACCCAGCGCGCTCTCGCGGCGTTCGCGCGCGCTAAAAACGCTCACAGAGTTTTTTTAAATATTTTACTTATAAAAGACTTTTTATAATAATGCAAACAACTTTTTTTCCTTTTTCTATTTTTTTCAATCATTAATGTTTTTTTATAAAAAAAGTTCCGTGGAGAAAAAAATCGGAAAAAGGGCTAGAAAAATGTTTTTTTGGTTTTTTTCTTGATATTTTTGAAGAAAAATAACCAAACAAATGCGAAAAGAGAAGTTTTTAAGTCACAAAATGCTCTTATTTTTTTCTAGAAATTTTAAATGCCGCTAAAATTTGCTTCAGTGAGAAACCTTCAAAGAAAAAAATACAAAAAAATTTTTAAATAACTACTGAAAAAGAACAATACACATAATCATTGCATCATGAAGACATTTACAGGAAATGCTTTCATGTTAACAAGAGCGAAACCTACCTTGGTCTCCTGCAATTTTTTTTCTACCTCATCAGACTCATCAATGTTCAGAACGAAATTTATTCTGGAATATTAGTATAATAAGAGAGGTAGATAAGAAAAAAAATACATATATAAAACCATGTTTTAGAGTATTTATGCAGAAAATTTTGGCGCGAGCATATTTTTTTAAATAGTTCATAAGTTTGCGCCGCAAGTAAAAACTTGTTTTGGTTCTACTTTTCCTTTCTCACTCATATAAAAGTTTTCCTTTAAAAAATGGGAGTTTGTTAACTCTCCTCGTGGCCTTTTCCCTCCCCTGTAGCATTTCCATATCATCTCAATATTACGAAAAAAAGGGATTTTATTTGAAGAAAAGAAGCCGAAAACTTCCGAGTTTTCTCAAAGTTTAAAGTTCTGTGAAAAAAATAATTGAGCTGAAATTTCTGAAAAGTCGTAACTCCATCAACGATTTGGAAAAAAAATTACACTAAATTGGAATCCAATCAAAGTCACGTAACTTTTTTTCGAATATTTTTAACAATTGCTAACTATTTTCATAAAGATAAACCCAACTCCAAAAACTTCCATTTCAGGTTTTTTTTTTGCTTGTTGGTACATAATTTCCCCGGACTTCAAAACATAAAAAAATTGATGCAGTTGATGAGAAGCTCTCAATTTGATTTTTTCGAATGGAACGGAGGAAGGGAGGGCGAAAGTTTGAGGTTGCTTTCCCAAAAAAAACTTCTTCTGTAATATTGTTTGAGCGCCTAATAATCTGACACTCTGAAGTTGTTGGCAAAACAAAAAACTGATATTACAATATTAAAATATACTCGGTTTTTCAATAAAACAGCCTAAAAAATGTTTCGCATTGTTTTCCTGAGGAGTTACTAGCATTTAGATGAAATTTTCAACTATTTTCTTCAACTCACCTTTTTGTTTCAAAGCGTAGGCGTTTCGCGCAAAAATTTGTCACTTTTGTCCAGGCTTGTGCGTCAGGCCGGGCTTTGGGCCCCAAATTTTTAAAAAAGCCTACGCGGGCTCGGGCCAGGCCGGGCTTTGGAAAAAAAATATTGAATTTCATTTTTTAAAATTTCGCCGAAAAATCATTTTTACTTGTTAAATCATAGTTTCTTACAACTCTATGAGGATAAATAAGTAAAAAAATCCCACTTTTTCTCGTTAAAAAAAGCGAAAAGTTGAAAATGAAAAAAATTTGAGCTTTTTTGGGCCGGGCCGGCCATTTTTGCTTGAGGCCCTTCTAAGGCCGGGCCGGGTCGGGCTTGGGAAGTGACCGGAAGGCCGAGAGGTTGACGGGCCGCCCCTCGCACCTGCTTTTTGTCATACTGCTTTTTCATGACTCATATTAGTCTTCATTGTGCTCTGGTCTACTACTATTCGGGAAATATGGAAAATTGTTTTAAATCAAGATCATATCCGAGCATCCCCAATAGAGTTCTCAAAATGGCCAATTGAAAAAAATGACATTTTTCAAAAACGAAAAATTTTCTTTTTGACATTTCAAACGAATGTCGTTTTTGAAAAAATCAACCAAAATTGATCACTTTCATTCTTTTCATTTTGTGACTTTTCAAATAATGACTGAAGAATAAATGGTCGTTTTCTAAACAATCATATTCTGACTAGTAAATAAATGTTCGTTTTTAATGACCAAACTTTTCAAAGTGAAAAGTAAATGGTCACTCTTTTGACCAAAAATTTTCAAAACGTATTTTTAAATGTTTACTTTTTTTCGTACAAAAAAATTTTTTTCAAGGGTGAAAATTAAATGTTCATTTTTTTGGCCAAAATTTCCGAAATGAATTTTAAATGTTTACTTTTTTTGACCAAACATTTCAAAATGAAATTTAAATGTTCATTTTTTTAACTAAAATTTTTTTCGAAAAAAATAAGTAATTGTTCATTTTTTTATATGCTCAGTTATGAAATTTAACCAAAATGAAGTTTTTAACAAACGGTTCATGTGAAATTTAACTAATTGGTCGAACTCATCAAACGCTCGGAAAATGTTTGGTTGAACGTTCGTTTAAACATTTACTTTTGAGAACTCTAACCACCAAGTGTACAAGTGCAAAAATGGGGCAAAAAAAAAAACAAAAAGCATAATGAAAATCCCAATTTTTTTTAAATTTTCTAATATCAACGTACCTCAGAAACACAATGAAACCAAAGAAAATTCATAGACGAAAACAGAAATAAAGCGATAAATCGAAAAATCTAGGACCAAATTCAATCTCCAGTTTTGAAATTTTACATTTACAATTACTGGTACACTCGGAGACATGATTCATCAAAAATTCAATGAAAAATTAGGTCTGCCAATAATAACTTCAAACTCTGAAAATAATTTTTCTTTTTCCTTAAGAAAATTATTTTCAAAACCGAAATTTTTATAGAGATGTCTATTCTAGTTTAAAAAATTGATCGTTCGACCGACCGTTCGAACAATAGTTTTTCAACGTGTCATAATAAATGGTCATTGGTCGAACGGTTGGAGTTTCAACATTTCAACATGTCACTTAAGAGTGACATGTTGGTTTTTGACTGTTCTAAATGTCACTCTTAAAATGGTCGGTTTAGTAGATTTCAGAAACTGGTCGGTCAAACGAACGGTCAGAAAAATGACATGTTATAACCGTTCGAAAACTGAACAGTGAAATCATTTGAATGGTCTTATTGATCGACGGTCAAATTTTAAAACACTAATGTCCACCAAGTTTTGACGTCTACTTTCTTTTATAGTCTCTTACTGAAAAATTCCAATAAAAAGAACAGCCTCTAACTTGAACAGTTTTGTTAACAAAACATGATTCTTGACCAGTTTCTCTTTTAGTAAGTAGATGTAAAGGTTGTTTTATTGACTTCGTTGGTTTGGCATGGTGCGGCAGTTGGACTGGGTAGGGTGCGCCCGGGGCTATAACTCGGCTCAAAATGGTCAAATCAAGTACCAAACTGACTTTTAGCTTTAAAACAATGACCTCACTCATTTATGAGAAAACTGGATCAAAAAATTCGCATTTTCCCAATTTTCAGTTTTTACCGGTCCGTACCGGTGCTCACCGGTTAATGATAAAGCTTGCTCAAAAAAGGCTTCTAGGCATTCAAATCGTCTAGAAAATGATTTTTCATGAATAAAAAGTGGAAAAAGTTAACTTTTTGATGGTTTGGCATGGTGCGCCAGTTGGACTGGGTAGGGTGCGCCCGGGGCTATAACTCGGCTCAAAATGGTCAAATCAAGTTCCAAACTGACTTTTAGCCTTAAAACAATGACCTCACTCATTTATGAGAAAACTGGATCAAAAAGTCCGCATTTTCCCAATTTTCAGTTTTTACCGGTCCGTACCGGTGCTCACCGGTTCGTTGTCTGAGAGCTCCAAAAAAGGGCCAAACCAATTGAGAAAAAAGATGAATCAAAGATTGAAACCTAAAAAAAGTCGTCTGCATTGTTTTTTTTTTTTGATTTTAGTCCTCTTAAAATGCAAAAAAAGTTAAAATCTATGATCCCGTTTAAAAAAATATTATATAGCGGAAAAAACGAAAATGCACAATATGGACGAGTGCTTCGCGATAGTGAGCGAAAATGACGTCATGTGACGTCAAAAAACGCTTTTGGTATGGTGCGACGAAAATTGGGTATGGTGCGCTGCCAGTTGGGGAGGGTGCGACATGACGTCACTATTAAATTTAACCGCCGCCCACGTATGTTGCCTGTAAAATTCAAAAATTAAGAGATTTTTTCTTTTTCGCACAACATAATGTTAGAAAGAAAGCAGAGAATCGAAAAGATAAATAAGTACTTTCAAATTCTGAATTCCGCTCAAGTTACTTTGAAAATGGCATTGGGATTAAATAAAAAGTCAAAGAAAACTTTTTTAATGTAAAAATAGACGATAACTTTTGCTGCGTTTCAACCCCCGTCTTTTTTTCAGAAACAGGCTTGTGCGAGGGCCGGCCCGTCACCCTCCCGGCCCCCCGATCATTTCGTAAGCCCGGCCCGGCCTTAGAGGGGCCTCAAGAAAAAATGGCCCACCCGGCCCGAGCGCGCAATTTTTTTCTAGTCGAATATCAAGTTTTTTTTACGACAAAAATTATGTTTTTGCTCATTTTTTCACTTAAAGTTTAACAAAAACTATGATTTCAGAGGTAAAAGTCACATTTCGGTGAAAATTTTTCAAATGAAATTTTAAATTTTTTTTGAAGCCCGGCCTGACGCACAAGCCTGTTCAGAAGCACGAGCCTTTGGTTGGCTCCGCCCCATTGACAAGAAAATCAATTTTGAAAGTGAATTTATACTGAACATATGTCAAAAAGGCGGAGCCATCCAATCGCGGTCTCGGAAACCGCTGCGTTTTGCCTTGTCTCCGCTCGAGCTGTTGAACCAGAAAAAATTTTCCCTTCCCTTTTCGAAATCTTTATTCTCATATAAACCTTTTCAACTACGAGACAACGACCAATTCAGATAACAAAAAAAAAGTGAATTTTTGATAACTATGAAGACTAGAAATTTTTAAAACTGACTTCGAGACTGCTCATACCATGAAGAAATACATAATTTAAAACCATTAACACCTTAATGAAGCACACAAAAGATTTCACAATTTGAAAACTTGAAAAAAAGGCCATCGAAGAGAAGCGTCAAAACCGACCGACTGATTCGCTGCACTCGTAGAATTAGCTTAACACGTCGAAAAATGAGCGTCCACGTTTTATCCATAGTGATCATCTGAACCGAATGCCGTGTAAGAGTAATTTCCAGAAAATGCTAAATGGTCTCTGATTCTCCAAAATTTAGTTATATTTTTCTTTCTCTACGACTTATTCGCGGAATCACTCTGGTGAGCATGGCATCACAAACGTATTATTTAATTAAAACCACAGGTCTTGCACGGAACAGGAAAAGTTTTTCACCTCAGAATGCGCCTTTAATGAGTCGAAAATTTGTTTTCAGTGCATGTCTGTGGCGTGTTCATTTCAGGCACTGACGGCGCGGGTCTCTTGCCAAAAGTGAGCGAGCGCGCACGCGTAGGGTGTCTTTTTCTATTTTTTTATCTTTATAACTAAATTTAAAAAAAATTATAAATTTGATATTTCTCTTGTCTTTTTTTATCTCTTATCTTTGCTTTGCTCTAATTTATAGTCTGTATACCACGCCTTGGAATTTCCCCGAACGACATTCCACTGTTCCGCTGCGTGGTCGGCCGCTTTTTAAGTTTTCATTTTATTTAAAAGCTCAACCATCACGTGTTCCTAGTGGAACAGTCCATCTATCAGAAATGAGAACCAATTTAAAGCGAGACCGAGGCTCGCAAAGACGCAGCGGAAGAGCGGAATGTCGTACGGTGAAATTCCAAGTCGTGGCACACAGACTATTTAACAATTAGAACGCACAAACATTTGAAATACAAAAATTTCCCATGGCAATGTGTTCGAAAGTGCTTTGAAAATTTTTGAAACGCAGCAGGGGCACTAGGTAGCATTAAAAAATTTAAAAAATATATTTCAAAGCCGTTTTTCAGAGAAAAATACGAAAAAACAATCCGTACCTCCGCGCGAGCCTGAGATCGGAGAAACGGAACACACACAATATTGTGGACGAGCAGCAAGAGTGGGCAATTTCTACAAAAAAAACCAAATTCGCCGTTAGACTCACCTTAAAAACACATATTTAACGATATATCGTTATGGTACTAATTTTTTCTGCACCTTCCTGGAACCCATCTTGCCTATTTCCAAAATCATTTTAAACGAATAACGCGTCAATTTTGAAATTGCCAAAACTACTTTGAATATAGCATAATGAAAACTGTTTAGAAATTTTTCGAACAACGAAAAATGAACTGACTTTTTTAGCCGGCTTGAACTGACCGGAAAGTTCTAAGGCAGACCGCTTTCCGAGATTGAGTTCGTCTATTAGTTCTGAAATCGAGTCAAACAGAGAATTTGAAACGTTTTGTTTGACCAACCTTCCATTTTAAAATATTGCTTGCCAAAGTTGCGTGGTATCCCGACATCGGCCAAGTGCTGAACGAAACCTTCAACAAGTAACTTTTTTCAGGTTTTATGCGGTGTTCAAAATGATGCTGCGAAATTCAGAATACCCGTTAGGAGAGACAACTTAGAATTGATGATATGAGAATTTTTCAGAGCGATATAGCGCAAGACGTTGCAAGGTCGCAGCGAGAGGCAAGCGATATTACTCGCGGCTCCCCCGCGGTATAGCGTTAACGCGTTACTCTTGCTGCGATATAGTCGAACTATAGTCAAACTTCACCCAATATTGTGGACTAGTCCAGGGTGAAGTTACCAATATATATTGGGTGAAGTGTAATTTTTTATGGCGTGATCATCGGAGAAACGGAACATGCTGCAAAACGAAAAATCGGGCTCATCGGCGCCAAAGTTGCTCTAAAACAATGTTTTGGAGCAATTTTCTTGCGTTTCGAAGCAATTTTCGTTTTGTCCGATGAAAATGCCCTAAGCAGGCTTGTGCGTCAGGCCGGGCTTTGGACCTCAATTTTTTGAAAAAGCCTGCGCAGGCTCGGGCCAGGCCGGGCTTTGAAAAAAAAATCTTGAATTTCATTTTTAAAAATTTCGCCGAAATATTATTTTTTTACTTGTTAAGTCATAGTTTCTCGCGAAAGTTCAAAATGAAAGAAATTTGAGCTTTTTTTGGGCCGGCCATTTTCGCTTGAAGCCCTTCTAAGGCCGGGCCGGGCTTGGGAAGTGACCGGGGGGCCGAGAGGTTGACGGGCCGGCCCTCGCACAAGCCTGACCATAAGCTTGTTTTAGAGCGCGCTTGCTTCATTTTTCCGCGATATTTAAATTTATTCATGATTTTGGTAGCTTCGCCCATTTTTTTGATAGTTTTTCTCGTTTGTAAAATTTATTGAGAGTTTTGTGAATTGGGACCGATTTTCCCATAAACTAGAGCATAGTACGCGTGTTTTGAGAGTGGTTTCGTCGGATTTAACGTTCTAGACGAAATTACTGAACTCTTTAATTATTGAAAAACTTTAATTGCGAATGTTTAGCTTTTTACTAATTTGTTTGTGTGAGTTTTTTTTCTATTTTTTGACAAAAAGTTATATTCCGATGTTTTGATATAACTTCTGTAAAAGAAATTGCTTTGAAAAGATTTTTAAACTTATTTTTTAAAAATGTCCTCAAATTTATTTAAAAGGCAGTTTTGTCGTTTGACACACGTTCTCTGAGATTTGCCTAGCTAGCTATACTCGCATGCTGAGCAGGTGTCTCAACGCGTGTACCCGTATTAAACCCGTGTTTCTGATGTTATTTTAGTCTCAGTTGGGCTAAAACGGGGAAACGACGGGTGTAAGAAAAATATGTAACCCAGCTGGGCTAAAGCGGGGTCTCAGTTGGGCTAAAAATTGCCAAAAGTTCTACCAACTGTGCTTATACGGATTTAATACGGGGGCACCCGCCGTCTTAGCACGGCTGGGTTACCCTGCTCAGCATTCGAGAAGTTGTGGGCCCAAAGCCCGGGCCAGGCCGGGCCGCCTACCCTGACGCACAAGCCTGTTCATTAGACAAAACGAAAATTGCTTCGAAATGTAAGAAAATTGCTCCAAAACAAAAATTAGTACCGTTTTGGAGCATCTTTGGCGCGCCGATGAGCACGCTTTTTCGTTTTGCAGCATGTTCCGTTTCTCCGATGAACACGCCATAAAAAATTACACTTCACCCAATATATATTGGTAACTTCACCAGCCGAGGTCATGAAATTTTCGGACAATATAGGCATATATGATATATATAAAAAAATTGAGAGCTTATATTTAGTTTTTAGACATCCAGACCATGTGCCGATCCGACTTGAAGTGCCGAGAAATTAATGAATAATCCAAAAAAGCAACTGTGAGAAGTCTGGAGTGAAAAAGTCCAAGAAAGTCCTGAATCCATCGAATTATGGATTTATTCGTGAAAAGGTTGCTTTTTTTCTTGTTATGTTTATTCAGATAAATTATTGTGACATTTTGTGAAAGAAATTCCCTAGATATTTGTTTGTACACTCTCAATTGAATCAGTTTAACAAAATAATTTTCCTCAATTTTTCTAGTACCCGTTGATATAGCCAAGTTTTTTGAAGTTTAGATAGATTCTGTTCAGATTTTGAATGTCAACTAGCTAACTCCGCCTCTGCCGACATCGTAGCTTTTTGCGCCGATGTTTTATCCCGCGAGGCGATTTTCGGGATGAAAAATTTACGCGAAAGATACTATAGTCTTGAGGGCGGAGTTATGTGCTTGGAATTTGAAATCTGAAATCTGAACGAAAAGCTTATTTCTAATTAAGTTTTAAAACTGATGGATCTTTTGACTCGAAGGAAGTTTTGAAGTTTTTCGGAACTGGCTGTACAAGACGGATTTCTTTTTATATGGATGTGCTCCTCTGACATGGAGCGCCAAAAGGGCGCCACAACCTTTTCTCTGACACACACTATTTCGTCGTTATTTAGCTACGAGAAAACGACGAAACAGTGTGTGTCAGAGAAAGAGTTGTGGCGCCCTTTTGGCGCTCCATTTCAGAGTCATAATTGTTTGAATCATCTTTTAAATGCGAGAAAAACTCAAATGCCAATTCAAGTAGGAATCTGTTCAATTGAACCTAACTCTAACTTTATTTTGACAAAAATGAAATGTTTGCGTCAAAGATAAGGGGCTTCATCTGGAATGAGCTCGTTATGAGCTCATTTACTATCGACAAGGCCGCGATGAGTCGCCTCCTTGGAGGTGAGCTCTCTCTCCAGTTTCATCTCTGCTCGGGACTGTGGCGGAACTCTGCTCCCGCGCGGGATCCGTGAGGAAATCTCCTAGGATGCTTAGATTCTATGTCATTTTCAACTAGTTGCGAATAGATCGGTCGAAATAGTTATTCAACTCTTGCAAACACCGTTGTTTTCAATAAGCAATCAGTTTTCCACCTTTTGAATATAGGAATCAAAATTGAAACTAAAACTCGAGTCTTTTTTCGAATGCCACAGTCTTGAGCGTCTTCCTGAGTTTAATGTGATTTCTTTCGATAATACGCCTTTAATTCAGAAATATGAAAAAGTTTTTCCAAGTCATAATTATTTTTGCCTTTACGGCTATTTTTCTGAAAATCGCCTTCCCGAAACTTGTTCATAAGTCAGAAACTGTTTGAAAAAGCATAATCACGGTCTAGATTTTGCCTTATTTCATGCCAGATTTTCAAAGCCTCACCAAAATATATATCTTCAACATGCTTTTTTTTTCAGCGATCACTATGACTTGCCGGAGAAAGCGAGATTCTTTGATTTTGAAGATTTCATCGTATGAGTGCGCAGCTTCTTCTACTGAAGGTGTGTTTCTAATTAGCACTCTTCTTTTGATTGATTAAAAGTTTCAGAGAAGTGTCTTAAGAGGTCGGCGTGGACTTACCCATCCGAAGACGCGATCGCACCGCACCTCGACTTCCCTCGATGCGATGATGAATTGATTCTCACGAGGCCCTTCTCCCCTTCAATTCCATCGATTGATGGTAGACTTCAAACAAGAAGCCGGCGCGATCACCATTCTCCACGCCACGATTATTAATAAAACCGAGAATAAATTTTTTTATTATTTTTGCTGGTTTTTTTTTTTTTAGAGCGGGGTATACAGTCCCATCATACTTTGATCGATATAAAATTCATTCTTAGAAACTGAGGAAGTGTTCAAAGGTTGAGTTTATAGTCGGCTACTCAGAAATTGCGAGAACCATTGATAAGTGGTCAATAGAGGTTCATACAAGGGGATGTGGCTGGTATGCCCTCTCCATGAGCCACTGTCTCTTGCATTATCGTGTCAGAACCTTTTTTTGATGGCTCATGCCAGCCGGGAATCAGCTGTAGTATCTGAGTGCACAGTTAAGTAAGAAAATATCAGAAAATCAGACTGTTTGTTCTATTTATGCAACTTCAAATTGGAACCGATTGTAGCTTCGATTTTTCATCAGTTATGTGGATTCGCCAGTTAAAGAGAAATTCATCGAATTTTTTTATTTTGGCTTGAATGGAAGAAAGACATGTATGGGATCGTCGTTCGTGGCTATTTTGTCAAGCTTCTCGTTCCTAAAACTTCATGTCGTTGAATAGCAGCTGACATGGAAAACGCGAAGCTGGAAGTTGAGATTTCTTAAAGGAACGAGTCATTTTTCTTATTTAGATCCGGGAGCAAACGAAGAACCGACATTTTATTGCGTTAATTTTTTTTTTTCGAATGATAAAATGTTAGTGATACCGCTGCTGGCGAAAGTGAAGCAAATGAAGGTTCTTATGCCAAGTCCAAAGGCCATCGAAAGCCTCGAAAAAAGAACCGAAGTTTTTCGTAATGTTAAGCTCCCAACACCCTGGTGTTCTGAGAAAAATCGAAGACTTTCAGCAGAAAGAATCCCCAAGTTTTCCTTTGGAATGTTCTACAAGATTGCTACAATATTTTTATTAAAAAAAAAAATCAAGAGAATGACTGGAACTGCGGCTTCACAGCGCGGAATCGACGACGGACTTCTCTTTTTTTGAGCATCCATTATATCCTGAAAAAATTAAATAATAAGTCAGGGCAATTACATGCACTTCTTTATCCTTTATAAGTACTACCTCACTTCAACATTTAACAAGATCTTCTAGTTTCCATAAAAAATGAAGTCCTCTCTTATCTTTATTTTTTTATCAAGTTTACGCGGGAAGGGATTAACTTCTAGTTTACGCGGAAAGGAATTAACTTTTTCTTCGGCTTCCAAAAAAATGAGAATGTTTTTTTAATCTGATTATCGCTTTTTCCAGCGATCTTGCTTTTTCGGAAGCAAAGTTGAACCATTTTCTGGAATTTAACTCTGATCAATTTTTTAAAAAACCTAGAGGAACCTTTTACATTTGAATAACTTGAAAGCGGAATTACAATAAAAAGAGGAAAACAATAACTTCCACTAGATAATTTGAGATCCGACAAGTGAACTGACGAACAAACGACAAGCTTTCATTCGAAAGACCGGAGGAACGGAAAAATCAGAAGAATTTGGACAATTGAACTGGAATGCCATCGAAAAACGAATCAGTGAGGTTTATTATTTTTTTTTTCTGAGTATCGATTTGTGAGCACGGCTGTAGAGGTGCACAAAAAATGAGCGAAATTATGAAAGATGTTTCAAAAGTCCACCACAAAGACTTTCTTCTCTTTGATGGAGAAAAAAACTAAGATCCATAAGCCACATCTGAAAGGTCTTCTAAATCTTGAAGAAAAGAACCCAAATCGCGTTTAATGTTGACCCCTAACCCCCCTTTTTTCATGTTGGTGTTCCGATTTTTACAAAAAACCGGAAATCAAAAGAATCCGTGAAACAACAGGCAAAGGTTCAATTTTGCTTTTCACTCAGAAAAATTGAGCTACGGCGGAAATGATCGCCCTTCTACATAGGCAAAGTCGGAAAGTGTCGAAAAAGGCTCCATAAACATTTTTGTTTAAAGGTGCGAAAGGTTTATTTTTTGCTGCCTTTTTGCGCCACTTCCTCGGCTCTTATGCACCATTTTTACTGCCTCTCCCTTTTTACACCATTTCTTGAGCCTTCGAAATCCAGTAAAAATGGAAGGCTCGATAAAAGGGCTTTTTGCTGCCTTTTTGTGGCCCTTTTCGAGCCTCACCCTGTTAGCCGCCATTATATACAAATACTACGAAACGATCACATTGCTGTCCCACTTTGCGTCCATTACTGAAGTTTTTAAAATTTCCACGTGTTCGAAGATCACGTGGCGATACACAAACAGCAGTTTCTGCTGAGAAGTGTATCTCATTCCCAAAAACTTCATGCGTCCGAGCCGATCGGTTCTCCACTGGAGAGCCAGCTGTTTTCCAAACAGCCAGTATCGGTCTTGAAGTCGTCAAAGTCCCGTACTTGGGCCAGAAGCTATGCTTCTGTGGATCCTTGTGATCCCGCTATACTAAACCGCTTCAAGTAGCGGCGTAGCTTGGTCAGAGGTCTTTCAAGTAAGACCTCCATCGTAGTACTACTACATGGCATAAAGCCATCCGAGTTGATCAGAATCTGGTGAGGCTAACGCCAAATCACCAGCTTTCTCCAAGCAGAGTCATGCTTGGAGGAGGTACGAAGCAATACCTCTATCGTAGTACTACTACGTGGCATAAAGCCATCCGAATTAATCGGAATCTGGTGAGGCTAACGCCAACCCACACGCTTGCTCCAAGACGAGTTATGCTTGGGGGAGGTACGAAGCAATACCTCTATCGTAGTACTACTACGTGGCATAAAGCCATCCGAACCGATCGGAATCTGGTGAGGCTAACGCCAACCCACCAGCTTGCTCCAAGCTGAGTTCTGCTTGGGGGAGGTACGAAGCAATACCTTCATCGTAGTACTACTACGTGGCATAAAGCCATCCGAATTAATCGGAATCTTGTGAGGCTAACGCCTAATCACTAGCTTACTTAAATCATAGTTATGCTTGGTGGGAGGTACGAAGTAATACCTCAATTGTAGTAATTGCTACAAAGCGTCTAGTAACCTGAATAAAATCCCCGTGAAAAACAAGGGATAAAGCACTAGATCGCTCCAAGCATGGGTCGCTTTCTTAGACTCTCACGTCTCGAACTCTACGGGCATGCTGCCACATGAGTAGTATCAGGCTCTGAGGAAGTTAAGACCTTGTATATATCAAGTTAGATATATACATATATGACGGCATGAACAAGCCATCTTCAAGATCAACCCATTGAAGAGAAAAATAGTTCTAAACTCCAGAGCTTCAATTATAGCTAGGAGAAAGGAGCACCCGGAAAGAGGGGCTCTGTCAGACATCGAGTCAAGAAGACTTGATCTGTGTTGAGTTGAGGAGCGACCAAATAAGGTGTTCCTTAGACAATGGTAGGGAAAATCCCCTCACTGTCAAAGTTAACCAGATCGAGAGTTGCCCTAGAGGATCTCAGTTCAGTAGAACTTACAGGACGGGTTTGTCCTGCTAAGATCCGAAAGTCGAAATCTAAATATATCATACTGACACCAAAAATCAGTAATCACTCGACTAAGGGTAAAATTGCCACCTCAAGCATGTCTCTCTCTCGCAAGACGGCACTCAATGTTATGAGTGTTCGAAGAACCTTCCAACGAAGGTCGGTCCCGAGCACAGCGTGAAAGTTTAAAAAGGGATCAGAGCGGGATAACGAGACCCAAAGATTTTTGAACGCTCCGAAATTCTTCCAGCGTATCAAATCAAATCCTCCGCGGCACAAAAATGCCCAGAAGGACGACATCAGCTCACGGCTGGAAAGTTTGTCATCACAAAGTGAGACAAGACCTCGTACTCCGAAACTGGAAATTGCTTCGACACACTTTGAAAAGCATTCCAATCAAAAGCCCGATAACCGGAGTGATGGCGCATGCTAACAGTCTGGAAAGGGAAGAGAGTTACAAGGTAAAAAGTATGACGATCGCTTTTTCCGTGCAAAAACGTTGCGTTACGGATGACGACCAGTTTGATTCTGTATCAGAATTAAAAACGTCATAGTGTCAGATTCTAAAGCAAGGCGGATCTGATATAAGCCGATCGAGAGCACGCAACAGTGCCAAGTCCAGCTGAGACTTTCCATCATATGGTAGGATCCAACAGGAAATATCGATGGAAAAAGGGCCTAATAGGAATTAGTCGGAAACTCGACGGAGCCTAACAGTGCCAAACGGGGACAGTCTGCGAACTAAAGTGAGACGTCCTCGTGGATCCGAAGCTGCAGTGATTTGGTAGCTGACATTCCGAATCTTCGCTATAAGCGATAAAAAAGATTGGAACGTCCAAAACGGATCGCAATCAAGAGGAACGGCCATATCTAGTCTTCCAAAACGAACAAAATGTTCGGGGTTCCACCGGAGGCGTTCAAGACGCTTAGGTGGGAGCGGAAGGCAATAAGCCTACGTGAGTCGTCTACCGCGACGGCGATTCACCGGAGTTTCTCTTGAGTGCTCTGAAAACTCAAAGGTTTCATCGCAAGAAACAGTAATCGACAGTCCAGAGATTCCTGGACGGCGCTGTGTGCTACAGTCATAGCAGGATTACTGGGCGAAACCTTATAAAGGAGCGTATTCGATTGCTTAAATAGGCGAATAAGTATAATCGAAACCCTGGAGAGCAGCTTCCCAAAACTCTATCGAGCAAAAAGGATGCCCTAGCTACCAATCCTCCAGAAGTACTATCAGCAAACACTCTTATGACCGTCAGCTGAAGGGCGAAGTCGGAGATTTTTACTTCGGCTAAGAGCCCATGAAAAGAATTCAGTGATGCGTAATCATAGAGAACTTCTGAGAAGGGAGAAGCCTGATAGATAATCCACGAAAGGAAAAGAAATTTCCAAAAGAATCCTTGCAAAGAGGCGGGGAGGTATCGTGGTATGCGACCTCAGCGGAAGTTACGTCAGAAAGTTAGACGCTTCCAGAAAGAGGTCACTAGACTTGTCCACGTGCTTATTGAAATCAATCAGATGGTACATTCGGAAAGGTTCAAAGACCGAATAAGAGGACCAGGGAATTGTTCCACTGGCGTCTCCATTGTGATCATAGATTTCCGATAACACGCAAGTCAGTTCAATGAATCAGAGATCAAGAAATCCCAGAGCGGATAGGAACTCAAAGGAGGCCTCCAGTGGGATAGTATTGCATCATATATGATCTCTGGAAAGAGCTTAGCCGGTAAATCGAGTGGTTCAACCATCAGAAAATACCGCAAAGCAGACCAATGGGGAAACGGAGAGCAAGCGTAACAAGGGAAGAATCTCAAAACGCTGGTCGCTACGACCTCTCGGTTCCACCAGGTTCATTGGACGCCACAGATCGCACAGGAAACGCAAAGAAAGGGACTAGAAAATGGACGAATCTTCGGATGAACGGTTCATAACAGTCCTGGCGAAATATCATTCCTGGAGAGGCGAACCTTGGCAGATTCGTAGATCCTGACGGATCCAAGAGTGTAGGTTATGCACCAAGTGAGAATCCCAAGTTCGAGCAAATCTGTGTAGAGAAAGCGAGAATCTGTTTGGAACTAAAATACGCCGTTCTATGAAACGTCGTTATTTCCAATAAGCCTAATGAGCTATTGGATTCGGGATTCCAGTTTTTTTTTTCTCGGTATGGAACAGTGCAGTAGTTCCATTGCTTACTAGCAGGATTGATTCGAACAAGTTTTGAATTCAGAGGTGCTCAAAGAGAAGCAAAGACAAACCTCTCCAATTGCTAGAAGAACGGTGTCGAATACTAAGAATTCGTCTGAACAAATAACTAACAGGTCTCGGACGATAGCAATCGCTAGAGTGAGACCAGGGCAAGCTATGCTCTCAGTTATCAGACTGAACGGGATTCTTAGCTATTAGAACGGTGAAAAACTGGCTTCGGACCCAGATAGGCAGAGCAACCCTCGAATCGGTTGGCGATCCGTAGAGGAGCACTGAAAGAAGTCCTGAGAAGCAGTTCTCTCTAAACTAAGCGAAATTGTGTCAAAAAAATACACATCGCGAAATCCTGAAACAGGACCGTTAAGGCCTCAGGAGACCCATCAAAGAGAGACTATCATCGTGCTCACACCGAGCTAGTTCAGGAGGCACACACAACAAAGAAGTTGAAGGTTGAGGTTTAGAGGCTGAGCTATCAGTCGAAGGCGTCGCCAGATGGCCCCTTCGCAAGGAGAGCTTCAGATAACGCTCAAACGCCTTGCAAGCAGGAAAAATCCCAAATTCCGAGGCTTTGAACTAGCAATGTGATCGTTTCGTAGTATTTGTATATAATGTTATATTTTTTTCTAGACAACGCAGTTGTTGACGTAAAATATTTATTATATATTAATACGAAGAAACGATCAGATTTCCCACCCTAGGTATCTTCACAAGAGAAGATACATTATATACAAATACTACGAAACGATCACATTGCTGTCCCACTTTGCGTCCATTACTGAAGTTTTTAAAATTTCCACGTGTTCGAAGATCACGTGGCGATACACAAACAGCAGTTTCTGCTGAGAAGTGTATCTCATTCCCAAAAACTTCATGCGCCCTCGCCGATCGGTTCTCCACTGGAGAGCCAGCTGTTTTCCAAACAGCCAGTATCGGTCTTGAAGTCATCAAAGTCCCGTACTTGGGCCAGAAGCTATGCTTCTGTGGATCCTTGTGATCCCGCTATACTAAACCGCTTCAAGTAGCGTCGTAGCTTGGTCAGAGGTCTTTCAAGTAAGACCTCTATCGTAGTACTACTACGTGGCATAAAGCCATCCGAATTAATCGGAATCTGGTGAGGCTAACGCCAACCCACCAGCTTGCTCCAAGACGAGTTATGCTTGGGGGAGGTACGAAGCAATACCTCTATCGTAGTACTACTACGTGGCATAAAGCCATCCGAATCGATCGGAATCTGGTGAGGCTAACGCCAACCCACCAGCTTGCTCCAAGCCGAGTTATGCTTGGGGGAGGTATGAAGCAATACCTTCATCGTAGTACTACTACGTCGCATAAAGCCATCCGAATTAATCGGAATCTTGTGAGGCTAACGCCTAATCACTAGCTTACTTAAATCATAGTTATGCTTGGTGGGAGGTACGAAGTAATACCTCAATTGTAGTAATTGCTACAAAGCGTCTAGTAACCTGAATAAAATCCCCGTGAAAACAAGGGATAAAGCACTAGATCGCTCCAAGCATGGGTCGCTTTCTTAGACTCTCACGTCTCGAACTCTACGGGCATGCTGCCACATGAGTAGAATCAGGCTCTGAGGAAGTTAAGACCTTGTATATATCAAGTTAGATATATACATATATGACGGCATGAACAAGCCATCTTCAAGATCAACCCATTGAAGAGAAAAATAGTTCAAAACTCCAGAGCTTCAATTATAGCTAGGAGAAAGGAGCACCCGGAAAGAGGGGCTCTGTCAGACATCGAGTCAAGAAGACTTGATCTGTGTTGAGTTGAGGTGCGACCAAATAAGGTGTTCCTTAGACAATGGTAGGGAAACTCCCCTCACTGTCAAAGTTAACCAGATCGAGAGTTGCCCTAGAGGATCTCAGTTCAGTAGAACTTACAGGACGGGTTTGTCCTGCTAAGATCCGAAAGTCGAAATCTAAATATATCATACTGACACCACAATCAGTAATCACTCGACTAAGGGTAAAATTGCCACCTCAAGCATGTCTCTCTCTCGCAAGACGGCACTCAATGTTATGAGTGTTCGAAGAACCTTCCAACGAAGGTCGGTCCCGAGCACAGCGTGAAAGTTTAAAAGGGATCAGAGCGGGATAACGAGACCCAAAGATTTTGAACGCTCCGAAATTCTTCCAGCGTATCAAATCAAATCCTCCGCGGCACAAAAATGCCCAGAAGGACGATATCAGCTCACGGCTGGAAAGTTTGTCATCACAAAGTGAGACAAGACCTCGTACTCCGAAACTGGAAAGTGCTTCGACACACTTTGAAAAGCATTCCAATCAAAAGCCCGATAACCGGAGTGATAGCGCATGCTAACAGTCTGGAAAGGGAAGAGAGTTACAAGGTAAAAAAGTATGACGATCGCTTCTTCCGTGCAAAAAAGTTGCGTTACGAATGACGACCAGTTTGATTCTGTATCAGAATTAAAAACGTCATAGTGTCAGATTCTAAAGCAAGGCGGATCTGATATAAGCCGATCGAGAGCACGCAACAGTGCCAAGTCCAGCTGAGACTTTCCATCATATGGTAGGATCCAACAGGAAATATCGATGGAAAAGGGCCTAATAGGAATTAGTCGGAAACTCGACGGAGCCTAACAGTGCCAAACGGGGACAGTCTGCGAACTAAAGTGAGACGTCCTCGTGGATCCGAAGCTGCAGTGATTTGGTAGCTGACATTCCGAATCTTCGCTATAGGCGATAAAAAAGATTGGAACGTCCAAAACGGATCGCAATCAAGAGGAACGGCCATATCTAGTCTTCCAAAACGAACAAAATGTTCGGGGTTCCACCGGAGGCGTTCAAGACGCTTAGGTGGGAGCGGAAGGCAATAAGCCTACGTGAGTCGTCTACCGCGACGGCGATTCACCGGAGTTTCTCTTGAGTGCTCTGAAAACTCAGAGGTTTCATCGCAAGAAACAGTAATCGACAGTCCAGAGATTCCTGGACGGCGCTGTGTGCTACAGTCATAGCAGGATTACTGGGCGAAACCTTATAAATGAGCGTATTCGATTGCTTAAATAGGCGAATAAGTATAATCGAAACCCTGGAGAGCAGCTTCCCAAAACTCTATCGAGCAAAAAGGATGCCCTAGCTACCAATCCTCCAGAAGTACTATCAGCAAACACTTTTATGACCGTCAGCTGAAGGGCGAAGTCCGAGATTTTTACTTCGGCTAAGAGCCCATGAAAAGAATTCAGTGATGCGTAATCATAGAGAACTTCTGAGAAGGGAGAAGCCTGATAGATAATCCACGAAAGGAAAAGAAATTTCCAAAAGAATCCTTGCAAAGAGGCGGGAGGTATCGTGGTATGCGACCTCAGCGGAAGTTACGTCAGAAAGTTAGACGCTTCCAGAAAGAGGTCACTAGACTTGTCCACGTGCTCATTGAAATCAATCAGATGGTACATTCGGAAAGGTTCAAAGACCGAATAAGAGGACCAGGGAATTGTTCCACTGGCGTCTCCATTGTGATCATAGATTTCCGATAACACGCAAGTCAGTTCAATGAATCAGAGATCAAGAAATCCCAGAGCGGATAGGAACTCAAAGGAGGATCTCTGGAAAGAGCTTAGCCGGTAAATCGAGTGGTTCAACCATCAGAAAATACCGCAAAGCAGACCAATGGGGAAACGGAGAGCAAGCGTAACAAGGGAAGAACCTCAAAACGCTGGTCGCTACGACCTCTCGGTTCCACCAGGTTCATTGGACGCCACAGATCGCACAGGAAACGCAAAGAAAGGGACTAGAATATGGACGAATCTTCGGATGAACGGTTCATAACAGTCCTGGCGAAATATCATTCCTGGAGAGGCGAACCTTGGCAGATTCGTAGATCCTGACGGATCCAAGAGTGTAGGTTATGCACCAAGTGAGAATCCCAAGTTCGAGCAAATCTGTGTAGAGAAAGCGAGAATCTGTTTGGAACTAAAATACGCCGTTCTATGAAACGTCGTTATTTCCAATAAGCGTCGTTATTTCCAATAAGTTATTTCCAATGAGCTATTGGATTCGGGATTCCAGTTTAGATTTTTCTCGGTATGGAACAGTGCAGTAGTTCCATTGCTTACTAGCAGGATTGATTCGAACAAGTTTTGAATTCAGAGGTGCTCAAAGAGAAGCAAAGACAAACCTCTCCAATTGCTAGAAGAACGGTGTCGAATACTAAGAATTCGTCTGAACAAATAACTAACAGGTCTCGGACGATAGCAATCGCTAGAGTGAGACCAGGGCAAGCTATGCTCTCAGTTATCAGACTGAACGGGATTCTTAGCTATTAGAACGGTGAAAAACTGGCTTCGGACCCAGATAGGCAGAGCAACCCTCGAATCGGTTGGCGATCCGTAGAGGAGCACTGAAAGAAGTCCTGAGAAGCAGTTCTCTCTAAACTAAGCGAAATTGTGTCAAAAATACACATCGCGAAATCCTGAAACAGGACCGTTAAGGCCTCAGGAGACCCATCAAAGAGAGACTATCATCGTGCTCACACCGAGCTAGTTCAGGAGGCACACACAACAAAGAAGTTGAAGGTTGAGGTTTAGAGGCTGAGCTATCAGTCGAAGGCGTCGCCAGATGGCCCCTTCGCGAGGAGAGCTTCAGATAACGCTCAAACGCCTTGCAAGCAGGAAAATCCCAAATTCCGAGGCTTTGAACTAGCAATGTGATCGTTTCGTAGTATTTGTATATAATGTTATATTTTGCTAGACAACGCAGTTGTTGACGTAAAATATTTATTATATATTAATACGAAGAAACGATCAGATTTCCCACCCTAGGTATCTTCACAAGAGAAGATACATTTTCCCACCCGTGGGGAATTTGGTGAGGTAATCAAAGCGTACAACAGGCGCAGAAGGTCAGTGAAAAATACGGGCATACCCGCATGGCCATCGTTACTGTTAACAGCAGCTCAGCTGAACCGCTACAAATTGGCGAAATGGTTGTCTGAGGTGAAGCGAAGCACAAAGTGAAGCCGCAACGCTCAGGTCATGCCGCACACAAGAGCTGCGTCATTCCCAAACAAGAAGTGTAAATTAACTTCGAACATGGTTCTGGCTCGGACGCATGAAGTTTTTGGGAATGAGATACACTTCTCAGCAGAAACTGCTGTTTGTGTATCGCCACGTGATCTTCGAACACGTGGAAATTTTAAAAACTTCAGTAATGGACGCAAAGTGGGACAGCAATGTGATCGTTTCTTCGTATTAATATATAATAAATATTTTACGTCAACAACTGCGTTGTCTAGCAAAATATAACATTTTCCCACCCGTGGGGAATTTGGTGAGGTAATCAAAGCGTACAACAGGCGCAGAAGGTCAGTGAAAAATACGGGCATACCCGCATGGCCATCGTTACTGTTAACAGCAGCTCAGCTGAACCGCTACAAATTGGCGAAATGGTTGTCTGAGGTGAAGCGAAGCACAGAAGTGAAGCCGCAACGCTCAGGTCATGCCGCACACAAGAGCTGCGTCATTCCCAAAACAAGAAGTGTAAATTAACTTCGAACATGGTTCGGGCTCGGACGCATGAAGTTTTTGGGAATGAGATACACTTCTCAGCAGAAACTGCTGTTTGTGTATCGCCACGTGATCTTCGAACACGTGGAAATTTTAAAAACTTCAGTAATGGACGCAAAGTGGGACAGCAATGTGATCGTTTCTTCGTATTAATATATAATAAATATTTTACGTCAACAACTGCGTTGTCTAGCAAAATATAACATGAACCATCATTCCGACTTTGCACCAGTAGTCGATGTTGATTGCCGTCTTTTTTTCTGTCCTTTTGCGCTTCCATACGAAGTCGTTGCCCAAGTGAGTTCATTTCGAAGTCCCAACTGCACACGGATGACTTTTAACCTGGGCCAATGCCTCAAAAGGTTGATCTAGTTCGAAGAATATCAATTAATCATTGCAAGAAACCTTTTTTATGACCCCTGGACGTCACAATTTGAAGAGTTATTTTTTCTCGTTAAGATCTGAGTAGGCTGAGAAACCGTAGTGAACTTTGTAATTGAGAGAACAGATCGGAAATTCCGAACAGTTTCTCGAAAAATGTTGGAAACAAACAAATAAGAGACAAGGTAAATTAAACAATTTTATTTAATACATGTTGGAAACAGGAGAAAAGGGGCGTATGTTCACTGTTGTACTCGTGTTTGTGGAACGAAAAGTTCAGTAACAGCTGAAAAAAAAAAACAAATTAGTTAGGTTTTAAATCATTGGAAATAGTCAAAGTCTTAAAGAGTGGAAAAAGGCTCTATAGAAATGTTCTTTTTTAGTTGCATTTTTTCGGCATTTCATCGATGCACCATTTTTTCGGCCTCTCTTTTTCCACCCGATTGTCTGTCTATCAGACTACTGTCTTCGCTTGGGACTTCATACCTTTTCTGAGCGTTTGGCCGCAGGAACCTCCTCTTTTCGAACCGCGCATTGTACCTGAAAAAAATTCATTTTATTGCGATATTCAATCAAAACATGCTTACCTTGAAAAAATATAAACCTTTTTCTTTTCGTCCTCCTTTTTCTTCTCTTTCTTTCATTATCTTCAAATTCGCTTCTAAATATCAGAATATTGAAAGTTCGAGTGACCACTCAAGGAGTAGCTCTAGAATCTCTTCGCCTCAAGTTGTTAAGCGGTCACTCTGAAATGGAGCGCCAAGATGGGGCCACAACACACTCTGACACACACTATTTCGTCGTTCTAGCTGCGAGAAAACGACGAAATAGTGTGTGTCAGAGAAAAAGTTGTGACGCCATTTTGGCGCTCCATGGCAGAGCACTTAAGAAGAACAATGCTGCTAAGGCTCTTAGGGGCGTTAGGGAATAGCTTCTTAATTTCACAGAGCTTTTCAAAGTTCTCAAGAGGAATTTCAACGTCAAGTATCAAAGCAATAACTGCGCCATTAGAGATACTGAAAAATAAATTTATACCTCTTCCCAGGTCCATCGCTCGCCAGCCTTTCCACAAGCGCATCCGAGGAGCTAGCGACTATAAAATACCTTCTTATGACTCGAAGTCGTCACGTTGATTTATCTCTTATCTCTTTTCAATCTTCTGTTGTTTTTTACACGGAAGACATCATTCGAATTTAAATGGAAGTGACATCACTTTTCGATGATTAGAACAAAATAAAAATTCAAGTTTGCTTTTCTTTGGATTTTCCTCGCAATGATTGCTGGCACTAAATGGTTTTCAAACATTGTTCGAATGGAAAATTTGAGAATTATAGGACCCTAAACTAGTGATTTGTATATATCAAAAAAACTCTTTGAGTAATTGTGAATTTAATACGCGTCGTGGATCAATAGTTTCAAATAAGTTCATTATTGGGAAAAATGAAAAAATGATTGAGTATCTTACTCTCATCTTTATAGGCGTTAAGCCAGTGAAAAAAATGAGTTTTGAGTTATTAATTTCCCCCTGTAAAGATTAGCGTCGTATTTTTCGAAAATTTATTTGAAGCTGTTTTTTTGAATCTTTAATTTTTTTATACTTCTCCTCTTCTCTATCCTAAAAATGAACCACATGTATTCGAAAAATCCTTGTTTTGACTCTGAAGAAAGAAAAAATCGAAAACATTCATTTACCACGTCAAAGATAAACTTGATGGGAAAAATGATAAGAGAAAAAAAAAATCAACGTGTCGACTTCAGACCATATGAAGGTATTTTATATCTTCCGCTCGCTGGAAGGAAGACGACCGTTGGATGGCTGGGAGGAAAAAAGAAGGAGGCGAAGAATTTCGGAGATAAGGTATAAACTGTAATCATGATAGTAAATTCAAAGGCCTGGATGAGCTCTAGATAATTGGCCTGGATTTTTTATCCCCTTTATCAAATTTAGAAAATCTTGTAAAATTTGAAAGTTAGACGAAAATTCGGGAGCTTTAGCAACAGTGCCACTTCTAAAGTGACCACTTGACAAGTTTTAGTGAAGAGATCGCTGAGCTACTCCTTTAGGGACCACTTGGAAATATAGTCTATTATGTATATACCTCATGGTGTTTTGAAATCAAACGTTGGCGAAATAGAGTTTCATTTTTAGGCTTCAACTGGATATTTCTTCAAAGTTCACCCAGCTCTTTCCTGGAAAAACTCAAGCAGCCTCTTAAGCAATGAATTTTCCATAGATAGAAATTCTAAGTTAAGGTAAAAGATAAAGGAACAAGTCTAGTATAGAAGGATTATAATTTTTTTTTTTTGAAAATAAGTCTGTTTTGATTGATTATCACATAAAAGTCAATGTTTCCAGGTACAAACGGTTCCAACTCTCATGCGAAAAATCACGGATTTATCGGAGCATGGCGATTATACTTGAGGTATACATAGGGGGCGCAAAGCCCCGCCCCTTCACGCCACCAAAATGACGATTTTTTTGTTGCAAAAACGGTTTTGAGGCGTTTATACTAGCTAAAGTCCCACTTTAAAAATTACCTGTTTCTGTTAATCTATGTAATCGACAACGCTCTACAAGACTGAATATTTTAAAAACTATGTTTTTTTCAAAAATAAGCGAAAAAGTAAGATTTAACACGAAAAAAACTGACAAGTTTCACAAAATCGTCGCGTTTCAGAAAACCAAGTGAGGAACGCTACTAAATTTTAAGTATGTTATACATTAACACTTTCTTTATTTTTTGAGTAAAAATAAAAAAAATCTACCGACGCGAAAAAAATATTAAAGCTTGTAAAGTGACACCAAACTTTGAAGCTGAAATGCGAAAAAATTTCAGCGACATGGTATACTTTTTATTTGATTTAAAAACTAACAGTGTGTCCAAAAAAAAAAATTCAGAATGAAAATAATTATTGGGACAGCGAATTAAATTATATTTGAGTTTTACCAAAACCTCCTTTTTTCGTCTGCCTCGTTGACGCATGAGAGAATAGGATCGCGTATATATTTTTGATCAGGTTATTAAGCGTTCAAAACTCTATCAATGAAAAAATTATGAAAAAAATCGATCGACGCGAAAAAAATAACGGCTTTGAAAACCTCGAAAAAATGGCAATTTTTTTTGAAATTTCGGAAGATTTTGTGCAAGTGTCCGTAGCAGTGTTTGCGTCAAACACACCGATGCGTCCTTTTAAATGTCGCAGGAGCCGTTTTTCGGAGTCAAATGGCACTTTTTCCTGTTTTATTTCGAAATAACATTATTTTTCATTTTTTCTTTTTTCCAAATCGAATGATAATAATTTTTTTCTGAGTAGAAAAAAAGAAAAAAATAAGCTGAAAAAAATCCCTTTGACCTTTTTTTCTAGGTAGTTTTTTTGATATTTTATCAAAAAAATTCTTATGAGGATTGTACAAAAGATTCATACCAAAAACATGAGGCTCAGTTCGGACAACCTCTCAAAACAGAAAACCGCTTTAAAAAAACGGTCCAGAAACGCGTAAAAAAACATTTAAAAAGAAAGCGTGCGGCAGCGGGTAAACCGTGAGATTTTTGCCTCCAGTTGTACGCCGCGCGCTCGTTTTTTTGGCCATAACTTTTTTTCTTAGTGGAGCTTTTTTTCAAACACTAAACGGATTATGAAAATGGACAGTCTCCTCTATCGAACAATGTAAAAAAACATATTTTTTTGAATCGTTCTGAAGAAATGGCTTGCGGTCCCTAGGTATACATTGTCTATATAAAATAACAATCTATAAGTGAGACGAATTTTCCAAATTGATTTTGATTCATATTGCGAGCTGAATGATCATTCTTCTGGAAGTTATGAACTAATTTTGAAAATACTTCTTTTATCTGCTCAAATAATCAAAAATTATAAGTTTGAACTCGCTTGAGGACATGCTGCGATTTAAGAAAATACTGTAGACTACATAAGTTTCCTGACAATTTATCAATAATGATTCCTCTTTTTCCAGTCTCGGAGAGTGCTGCTCAGCAACGAGATCGTTCAGATTTCCGTCTTCGATTTTTTATTTTTAATAAATTCAAGTTTTACTTGCTGGCTTCATTTTCATTCCGAATTTTCTCCGAGCGAAATTTCTGCATTTTTCAATCTTCCGAAAAATATTTTTCGAGAACCAACTTGGGGATCAGGTGTTTCGAACTCTTTTCATGCTCAAGAAGTCCAGAAAATTCGATCCAAGGTTCTATTGTTATAGTCTGTTCAGATTTTGAATTTCAAGTAGAATGACGTCATTTGAAAACGCTCTGTGGATGGCTCGCTCTCTGATTGGTTTATCGCGCCATTAGGGGGCGGAGCTTCAGCGAGGACTTGACATTTGAAATCTGAACAGACTATACAAAGAGAAAGCGGTCTTTGGCCGTTCTTAGAATTTTCATGAAAGCTTATTGTTGTTTCTCTAATTATGAAGAAAAAACCACTTTCTTGAGTATCATATTCTTTATTGAAAGGAAAATTGTTACCGTGGCCTTGAAGTTTTCGGGAATGTATCATGTTCAAAGGTATTGGAAAAATATGCAAAAAAATTATTTCTACAGTTAGGGTGAGGTAATCCACCACCTAGTGTGCTTCCATAGGAACCTCGTTTGAATAACTATATTTAAGGGAACTTTTCACTCATTAGACGTTGATACCCCGGCAAAAATTCGAAAAAAATCTCAAAAAATAAACGATTGTACGAGATGACGCTTTTTTGAGACCGTAGTTTTTTCATATCCGAATAAATCGAACGACGAAAAGGTTTCAGGCTCAGATGATCACTTTTTGTTTATTTTTTAAGAAATTTTGTTAGTTGAGAAAGTTTTCTCTAAAGAATCAATTATGTGGAAACTGGAATATAGGAAACTGTCTCGTTCAAGTCTCGCGGAACAACTAAAATAGGGTAGGGATGACCGGGACCAGTTTTATCTTCCATCGGAGAATGTATTCAATTAGGAGAACAGCGTTTTTTTTCAAGTTCGAGTGACCTTTTCCGACAAGCAGTATTGCAAACAGGCTCTCTGTATCTTCATCCTCAACTCAATACTCTAGAAGAGTAACTTCAGAAAAATCCCAATTGCTGGTGTATCGCTCGAAAGACGAAATATGAACACGGAACCAGTAGGCGAATTTTATACGAAAAAAATTTTTATTAAATTAAATACCCCAGTACTCTTACCCGGGTCTATAAGCCACCAAAGTTTCAACTCGAAACGCGTACCCGAGTCCGAGTAGTTCCCTAGTCAGAATTAGGAATCTTCTATAAGCTCGCTTAATTTACTTTTAAGGAATCTTCCTGATAGTCTTATACCTGAAGCTTCATTCCGAAATATATTTTTTTTCAAACTAGCATTTCTTTGACACGAGAACTATCAATTTTTAATTGAGCCCGACCTTGGTCTTGTGTCATTTCTATAGAAAATACTTGAGTGTTCTTGACTATTTGAGAACTTCTAGCTCCAGTCGAAGATATGATAATCTTGCAAGAATCAATTTCGATATGAAAGCTCAGTTAGGGCCTGCGCCTAAAGATTCACTATGAAGATTGGGTTTATACCTTTGCGTTCCGGCGGCTTCCTCGGCGTGTGGCGCTCTCCTGGCGAGAATGTCGAGCGGAAGTCAGAGCTCTCCCCATGGGAAGAGTTGCTAAGAATAATCTTCTAGGGGCTGGAATCGTCGCGTTAACCTTTCTTGTCTTATCTCAAAAAGTTCATCTCAAGTTTTTCCTTTCACGAAGAGAAGGATGATATTCTTTTTATCACTTTTTTTCAGTCCTTTTTCATCTTCCTCACGGTCTAATAAGTGAATTTCATAAACTTTCACCGATTTTTCCGATTTTTGTGAGGGACGTCTGAAAAAAATAAGTATTTCCAAGAATCTATATGGTGATTTTTGCGGTTTTGGAGAGAGGCAGGCGAGTTTTTTTGTTGGATATTTCTTATGGAGGTTGAACTCGAACCGCTGGAGTTAAATAAATAATTAAAGAAAAAAACGCTTCTGGAAAGTTATAGAACATTTGAAAAAAATTTTTGGAACTTTTTAGAGGGGAAACCTGATCTTTACGACGTGATGAGACTAGAAGCATACAGAACAATCTAGAATCAGCTTGATATAGAAGATATCCCGCCGCATAGAATTTTCCTCAAACTGGTTAAAGTTGGTCGAAACAAGACAGGCTCGCTTGCTGGAACAGGACAACGATTGAATCACTCTTGGAAAAAAATTTTTCAAAAAAAAAACAGAATAATAGGCTTCGCCGCCTTCAGTTCGATCCTCCATCAAAGAAATACTTCAATCAGAGAGCCATCTTTTTCTTCCAAGTTCGAGTGACATTTCCGACAAGCAGTATTGCAAACAGGCTCTCTGTATCTTCATCCTCAACTCAATACTCTAGAAGAGTAACTTCAGAAAAAAATCCCAATTGCTGGTGTATCGCTCGAAAGACGAAATATGAACACGGAACCAGTAGGCGAATTTTATACGAAAAAAATTTTTATTAAATTAAATAAATGGGAGAAGTAAGGGACGCTTTCGTGGAGGGGTAGCAGCCTGGCCTTTCGTTAGGCATATTTTTTTCAACCTTCTGAAAATTTGTATTGAGTTTTGAATTAAATAATGTTTCAAGCGTCTTTCAATATTTCTGCCAGACCCATTTTTACATTTGAAATCAAAGAGGTCTATGAAAAAGAAGCTATGTTTTTGAATAAGCAAGCAAGGAACAGATTATGATCAAGCTTTAAAAGGTTTGACTGTTTTTTTTCAACAAAAACGCGAAGTAGCCGCCCAAGTTAGTGAAAATACGGTATTTTTCTGTTTTACTATCAGATTGAAATATACATTTTTGGATGATACCTATAAAAAGAAGAAGTGTGGCGCCGCGCGAACTCGTTTCAGTTTCGTTGATTGTCTGAAAACATAGATTTTTGAAGTGATTTCTTTTTCAATCGCTCAACTGCAAAATCGCTTGACTCTGCTCTCAAGACTTCTCGTGGTGGCAGATCGCAGGACCGGTCTGTAAACCATATTATTCATGTACTTTTAACAAGAACTTATAGAGAAAGGCCACGTTTCAATCAATTTTTTTGATCTTTCTTTGATAGTTTCGCTTAAAATACTTTTTCCATATTTTCAGAGCTGAAAAAACTTCAAATTACTCAGTTGGTTGGTAAAAAAAGTACGAACTCAACTCCTCAAGTGTCTAATTCACGTCCGGCTTTGAAAACCATATATTTCAAGGATTGAAAATACAATTTTTGCTTTCGGGTTGGTAACTGCGCTTCGAAAAGGAAACTGAAGTGGCTATTATAGGAGTAACGCAAGAATATAATCGAGATCTTCTCTTAACAGTTGACATTTGTAATTAGGAAAAAGTACTTCTATTTAATCTTTTTAGTTCAGGAAAAAAGTATTACTTTTGAAGGAAAATTTTGGATGAAAAAGTTCATGGAAGGTCTGCGCCCTTGTAGACTCCAACTCGGACATTTTTAACGCGAAACGGACGTGCTCCGGACGTTTCTGGGCGATTCTAGGGATCACTTCAGAGTGCTGCGGCCACTAAAGTGGTCACTAGAAATACCCCGACACGTCCGATTCGCGTCCTTTTCGCGTTACCACGGTCCGAGCAAAAGGAAAGGGGAATTAATACCTCCTAGCTCCGGCGGCTCCATGGGTCTTCCGGCGCACTCGGGAGTCGAGCTCTTTCCTCGAGATCAGGATATAAAATACCTTCCTATGGTCGGAAGTCGTCACGTTGATTTCTCTGATCTTATCTCTCTCTACTCAATCAAGTTTATTTTTCACGCGTCAAGTCGTCAATTTCTTTTCTTTATTTTGCTTCTAATTAGTCCAAATTTAGGTTCTTAATAATACTTTCTTTCTTTTTAGCCCATTTTTGAGACAGAGATAAGAATGAGAAAATTATCCCACTGCTAGGATATGAAAATAAAAAGTATGCGGCCTCTGGCAATCTTGAAAATGATATTTTTTTGTTCAATGAAGTTTTTGAGATTTTTCAATTCATTATTGTAACGAAAAGGATTAAAAATACTTATTTACTTAGATACTTAGATGGTCCATCTTCGCTTTCGACCTTTTATTGCCTTTTAGTGCCTTTTATTGATCGAAGCGTGGACCACACGTTTTCCAGGAGGTCTTATGCAATCGGTCATCCAGTGTTGTCGTCCTGGTTGACTGGTATTCTTGCGAAAAAAATCCATCCGTGGTGTTGAACGTGTTATAGCATAATTGTGGTCTTATTATCCTTTTTGCCTTGCCAGGGCTAAAAAAGACCGCCCATTCTGTTAGCAGGAGCAAGCCGAATTGCGTGACCGGTGTACCGTTAGCCGCCATAAATGGCGTTGCCTCCCCATCACCGCGTAGAGGTGGTACTTGAAGGGGGATTAAAAATATGATATTAATATTCTGAAAGCCCTGTTTCAGTTCCCAAAGGCCTCTAAATACAAGAATGAATATATATTTTATTGAAATTTCAGTCTTAAAGCTCTTGACCGGTTGAAAAGCGACTATTTGAACATGATGATCAACTTTTGGAGGAAGATTTAACGGTTGAGATGACGACTTTATAGTGACGTCATGTTTTCTCTTCCAACTGGGACAGCTTCATAATTTCAGGTTCAACGTGACACAGTGTCTTCCGAAGAAACGCTAAGATTGATCGAAGACCAGAAGAAGTCGGATGAATACGACAGAGAAGAAGAAGAAGTTCTAATTGAGTCGAAGAACTTCCGAAAATCGTCGAGAAGAGTTTGGACAAGTTGGACGAACGTGAAACCAGTATCAGTGAAAAAAGCACCGTTCCATATGTCAGTTTTCTCCGAGTGCTGAGTTCTCAGCAATATAATAGTGTCCCAGTAATTAAAAAAAAGTCTCAAAGCAGGAAGCCAAGATTCATAAAAAGAGTTCCAGGGTCACTCTTAATTTTCCTAAGTCCTCCTTTCGCATCTTAGCATTCCGAGGGAAAAATCTTTTTCGAAAAAAATATAACAAGGCTTTAATTATTTAAATTTATTACAAAAAAATCAGGGGCGACAAGGTCCTGAAGGTGTGCGGAATGAGGCTTCTCTTCGGGTCGTTTCCTCTTGGGTAGGATATAGATCGTTCATTTACTCCTGAAAAAAAGTTGTCATTTTGGTCTAGGTGAAGGTGTAACTCACCTATTTTGGTGGACGATGGCGATACCTTAATAAAGGTTTTGCCATTTTTCTTCCCTCTTCGTTCAGAAATTTGCGTTTTGAGAAAAAGTCTTTCTAAGTAAACTTTTGCCGTAGAGCTAGGAGGGCTTACTACGTTCAGTAATACTTATTTTCCACTGACTCAGGCCAAAGGTCGTAGGAAAAGAGTTGATTAGCGCTTTTTGATTCATTTTTAATGGATTACAAATCTATCAGTTTGTCAAAAGAGACTGCGCCCGTGTAGATTTGTAAAGGAAAGGGGGATTTATACCTCCTGGCTCCAGCGGGTCCATGGCTCTTCCGACGCGGTCCGGGGAGCGAGTCCTCTTCTGGGCGGGAAGCTTATAAAATACCTTCCTATGGTCGGAAGTCATCACGTTGATTTCTATGATCTTATCTCTCTCCTCAATCAAGTTTATTTTTCAACGCGTTAAGTCATTTATTTCCTCATGTTTTAAGTTATTTCGGTTCTTATCGCTCAAAATGAAGGACAAACTCGTAAAAGTAGCACCCGTTTCGCAAAATTATGACGTATTAGCCCAACTGGTGCTACTGACCCGCATTAGAGTCGTTATATCGCAAGAAGCAACATCGAATAGTTGTACCTCGAAGCGAATAGACTTGCTCCTGAGCTTTGCGACTAACTATTCAACTTAATTTTTTGATCTCGGCGCTGAAAAGTATTACCAATTTTCAGAGCTACTATATAATGCCACGTTCAAAAAAGCTAATTTTATGAGCGTAACGGAATATTTCACAGTTTAGAAGCACGGTCCTTTTATGGAGTTTTGAACGCGAAATTCAATTTATTTTTATGGAATAGTTTTTTTTTGTTACATTTTGAAATTACCTTCCGAAAAAATCCGAAGAAACGCTAAGATTAACCGAAGACCAGGAGAAATCGGACGAATTCGACAGAGAAGAAGAAGTTCAAATCGAGTCGAAGAATTTTCCGGAAATCGTCGAGAAGAGTTTGGACGAATTGGACGGACGTGACACCAGAATCAAAGAAAAAAGCGACGTTCCATATTTCAGTTTTCTTCTTTTCCGAGTGCTGAGTTCTCAGCAATACGATACTTACTTGATACTTTACTTACTTTGATTGTCCAATTTCGCTGGCGATGTTCTCAGCGTGGACCACACGTTCTCCAGGCGGCTCGGTCTTGCGCGACGGTCATCCAGTGGCGGCCTGGCTGACTGATGTTCTTGCGGAAGTAGTCCGTCCATCTGGTCGGTGGGCGCTTGATGTTTCTCGGGATCCAGTGGGTCGTTCTCGTGGACCAGCCGTCATCTTGTCTGAGAATGACATGGCCTCCCCAACGATGTTTCCCGCGTTGAATGTGCTCTTCGAGGTCCCGGATTTGGGACCGCTGACGGAGGTCGTCTGTTCTTTTTTCCACTGTTCGAAGCGAGTGGTACCGACGAGCGCACGTTCCAATGCGCGGTAAGATGTTCGTAGGGCGGTCGTGGTGTTCTTCGTGTCAGGCCAAACTTCAGTCGCGTAGGAGATGGCGGGGATGACGGATGCTTCGAAGATGTGCGCTCGCAGTTTTGGGTCTTTCAGCTGGTTGGTAACTTCTTTTATGGAGTTAAACGCGGCCCATCCAGCTCGTCGGCGTCTTGCTATCTCTGGTTTCAGATCGTTCGTCATGTTGACTTCTCGGCCGAGATATACGTAGGAGTTGACTTCAAGCAGGTCTCGTCCTTCGAGGGTGACGTTACCTTGGTCGCAGAAGCGGTTCCTCAACCACTGCGTTTTCTTCTCGTTCATCTGAAATCCGATCTTCTTTCCGACGGCGTCTAGATCGTTGAGCATGGTTGACAGGTCGGAGGTGCTGTTGGCGAAGAGGACGATGCCGTCGGAGAAGCGAAGATTTGTTAAGATCTTGCCGTCGATGTTAATGCCTATGCTTTTCCGAATAGGACTTCCATTCTTTCAGATAGAACCTTTCTTTCGATCTTCTCGTTTCCGACCGGATCCATATAATTTTTCTCGATCGGTTTCAAGCTTTGTCGTAATTAGTCAGAGACTTATTTTCAGATCATTCTTTCCAAAATTTCTTTTTATTTTGTTCGATTTTGGTCCAAATTTGGCATCATTTGATCTATAATTTTTTTGGGGACCACCGAGGTTAAAAATTTACTTCGGCATAGATGGTGTTAAGTGCCCTGATCTCTGCATGACTTTTTCAGATTTTTCAGAATTTTTCTTGATTTTTTTCAAATAATATATATCATTTCGTTCGTTGTTTCAGTCAAACATTTCATCGACTTTGAGCAACAACTTTTGAGTTCTATCGATCAGCTGCCTTTGGTGAACTAGAAGTCTTTTTTGACGAGCTCGGAATAAATAGGCGGTGAAGCTGATCTCGGAGGCCGTTCTCTAGGCAGGTACCTACCCGGTAGCATCCAGATACCGACCAGGTACTATCCAGGTATCATAGAGATAGTCCCCGGTCGCATACAAATGACCACCGATTACCATTCGCCGATTGACTAGAGTTGCTACCCGGTACCTACTTGTATCGACCTCCCGATTCACCAGTTATTGAATAATGAGAAGCCAAAATGAAAATTCAAAAAGTTTATCTCAATATGAAACCGAAAAATACGTTGCATCAAACTTTGGGTTGAACTTAACGAAAAAAAAAGAAAATAAAATGAAAAAAAACGTCTAAAAAACTACGTGATTGACGATCCAATGGAAGTCAGTTTTTATAGAACCTGCGTCGCGTATAGCCGCTCTCGCCGAGAATCGGTGAGGATTTCGACTCTGCGTTTTTATAGGTACTTTAACTAGATATGTCCTTTAGATTTGGAGGATCATCAAATAATACAAAAACTTTGACGCTTCATTTAGCTGAGCCAAACTGAGGAAAGATTGTCTGTAAAAAATGAAGTTGAAAAAAAGCATACATTGTTTTTTTGTTCAAAAAAAGGCAGGCCTTTGATGTCACCTCTCTCGGACATTGTTATCGCGAAACGGACGCGGATCAGACGTGTCAAGGCATTTCTAGTGACCACTTTAGTAGCCTCAGCGCTCTTAAGTGATCCCTAAAATTGCCCAGAAACGTCCGGAGCATGTCCGGTTTCCGTCACCGAAGTCTAAGCTAAAGTTTTCCAAGATTCAACTAGGCGCAGTTTCCTTTCAAAAATATGCGTTTAAGTGACAACAAACTAACGTTCTCATTTCAAATTAAACAAACGACTTTCCGTTGCTGAGCGAGTCGAGAAACTCTTTGAAAGGGTTGGTAGACGTGTTAGGGTTGCGCTTTTCAATTCTGACGAATCTTATCAGACACAGGTTTCAGCTCAAACTACGATAGTAAAAATTTGATACGAATCCTTGTGACCAGGTTCTATGGTCTTTTTTCTGCTAATTATCTTAAGTTGTATCGAAAATTTGTGTCTGTGAGAAGAAAACCGTGTGGTATATACCTTAAATGTGAATGTGAAGAAGAAATATTTCAGGAGATACGTTCTCAGTTTTTTCTTTGGCAATGCAAAAGCTGAAGAATTACTTTCATGGGCATGAAAAAGGTATAAAGATGCTGTGAGAGAAAAAGTTATTTTGGTTTTGATTTTAGTTTGGGCGCTCATTAACGCAAACGCTAACCATGTGGAGATCAGAATGGTGGAAAACGTGAGAGAAAACGCTGGCGCCTATGATAAAATGAATGCAACTTGGCCCATGTATCCTGGAATAACAAATCGGAAGGATAAACGCGCCTCAAGCAAACGTCTCCCCTGCCAGACTCCATGTGAGTTGAACAAGTTTCACAGTCAACTTTGCTCTAGACAATAGAAACTTAACTATAACTTGAGCATTCATCCTGAATTAATTTTAAAAATTTTCAAAGCCTGCGTAGTTGACTTCGAATTTTTGGCTATCTATTCTCGATATTAGTTTTTATTTATTCCAACTGTTTTACCTTTAAAAAAGAACTTTCAGCGTCGCCGTCGTTTTGGCGGAAAACCCATTATGTCATCAACGGTTCCCGCGTTAGGTATTTTTTTGAATTTTATTCATCCGTTTTTTTCAAACCCTTTTTCTTTTTCATTTTTTTCAGAAAGAGGAAGAATCGAAAAAAACGAGCAGGAGCTGCCAGTCTGATTTTATCGCCATTTTTTAAAATTATTTTTAATAAAGTTTAATAATTGATTTGTGGGTCTTTTTTCTTTTTTGATGGTTCAAGTCCCATCTTCATTTTTTAAATTTCGCCTGGGACTGATTGAACGTGGGCATCTGCTTTGTTACAAATTGTGCTATTTCTTTAATCTCTTAGAATGCTGTCCTTCTGAAGTTCGTCTTGTCGATTCTTTGTAGTTGAAAGAACAAAGGTGAATCGGGAGGTCGATGCAAGTAGGCACCGGGTCGCAACTTATTAGCTATTTTCATGGAGCCGGAAAGCATACGCTCGTCAGGAAATCTACCCGGTAGCATCGCGATACCGCTCCGGTACTATCCAGGTAGCATAGAGATAGAACCTGGTACAAACGATCACCCATTAGCATACGTATGCGCCTGTTCAAGGTGGCCGGTCGTATTACGGTAGTTTGGATAGGTTTTTCAATGATAAAATGAAATCTTGTGTACTTTTTGTGACGTCCCCCTTGTAACCTTGATAAATAGGTCCTTAACAAATTGCAGAAAAAAGAAAATTTAAAAAATCTTCCTGGCTCCGAAACGGACTGCGCAATATTGACCGGCCGCCGTAGCTCTATCTCAAACATGCGTGATACGCCGATAGACTTTGAGTTGCTACTTTGTACTACTATTGTCCTCCTAATTGACTAGTGAATTTTTGTTTGCTTTTGTTCCTTGTTGAGGCTCTTCAAATCGTGTTTTATTGCAGTAACGTCCTTTTCATGGTAGAAATCACGGACCTGTTGAAAATTCGTCTCGAAAGCCAAAGGCCAGCCACAGCATTCTAAAGCGGGGTTCCCGCCCCTTTTCTGAAAAGCATGCGGACGTTGCATGAGTGGGCGTGGCTAACAATCGTCTTTTTCGCGTCGTAATTAAGAGTCCGGATTTTTTGATTATTTGAAGGCTAGCATTTTTTTTTCCTGATATTTATAGTTTCCAAGTGTTGCTAGCCATTTCCTATAACTCTCTTAAAATGTCGCAGTTTATTTTCTTGTGGTTTGATTGGTTCAAAGGACTACATAATTGTTCTGTTCACGAAAATCGAAATTTTTAATTCAGGTTTGATTTCGTATTCTTTTTTTTCCTGTTTAAGTAATTGAAAACTGATAATGTGATCGATTCCTGGAGTTGAAATTTCGATTTTAGGTTTTGTCTCTTAGGTACAGACCAATTACACCTTTTTTTGAATTTTTCGTCAAGTCGAAATTTTTCTCTTTTGCGCGGACACTGACAGCTTTTTTTTTCTTGTTTATTAGTTGGAAACTGATATTTTGATCGATTCTTGGAGTTGGAATTTCGATTTTTCGGTTTTTGTCTCTTGGATACAGTATTTTCTTTTATAAACAACGTTTCGACACATTAACGAGCTATGGACACTTTAAAAACTTTCTAATACGTTTAAAAACATTAATTCAAAATTTACGTGCATAGAAACAAAAAAAGATTTTAAAAAACAATCGAAAAAAGTTAATAGCATGTAAATTAAAGAAAAAAAAAGCAACTTGATTTTGATTGACAACGCTCCAAGTTACGCGCTCCATTGAGAATAGTGTGCGCCTCTTTTTGGGTGAACCCCGTTTTAGAACGCTGTGCCAGGACATTGTGTCGTTTGGTTGGGATCGGGTGCTTCAGAAGAACTCCATCGAATTTCATTAAATTTAGAAAAACTAAATGAGAATTCCTTGCTGAGTTATTCAATAAAACAGAGATCTCGCATTAGCCAAAATAATTCCGGAAGAATGAAACCTTCACTTTTATTGAAATCATTCCATCAAAATTTATAGAACAAATTACATAGAACCGACAAGAAGAATTCAGATTGACAACATTCCGAAGCGATTAAAAAAGTATAAGTAAATGACAACGAAATTCAAAGTGTGAAGACGGGACTGGAAGCATCATAAAAAAAATAACAAATGATCACTTATTCAACTTTATTTATTTTAATTCTAAGAATCATGGTGAAATAAGGAAGGCAGAAGTTCTTCTTTTTTTTCCTGAAAATCGTCTTGAAAATGGTAGAGAAAAACGTTTTGAAAAGTACCTGGGAAAACTTCTCTTCAAAACGACCAAAGACCGAGTATCGGGAAACTATTACGTTCTGAAAACGAAAATTTTAATCAACTTTAGAAAAGGACATTGTCTTGCGAGGCCATCAAAACTAGGAAATTAAAAAATTTTAGAAGTTTGACAAAAATTTGTGAGAAGTTTATCAGTTTTCTCCAAAAATAAAAAGAAAAATGCTCAACTTCAACGGCTCGAAACTGATTTTAATTTTCTACTATGAACCTTGATCTCATTTTACAAATGATTTTTTCAGCCTCCGGTTGGAAGTTTGAAGGAATTAGGACTTTCGGAAGTTTTGATTCTAAAATAAGGCAAATGATATATAGTCATTTCTGTTCCATAGTCAGGATAAAAAAAAAACAAAAATGCACAAGTTAAGTAAAAAGGCGTTATTTGAAGCTACAAGTGTCCAAACTATAAAGTGAAGAATAATAAAAATTGAGTCGAATTTTGTCCAAAATTCAGTCGGAGCTATTTTTATCTTCATTTTTGAAGAGATAATTATCTTGGAAAACTTCAAAGAAGATTATATGAAGTTCACACATAGCTATTGCAGATCCTCTATTTTTTTATGAACAGACTAGTAATAACAAAGAGCACCAAGATCCTCACCTATTTCCAGGAGATCGCGTCACTCGGGTCGACAATTTTATGAAGGGGCTATCCTAGGAGCGTCGAAAACGTTATTTTTTAGACGTTTCACTCTTTTTCTACTGTAAGTTCAATTTAAATTTAATTAACCAACGAAGTTTTAGATGTGAGGAGGCCGCACCCCGGGGCCAACGTATGAATCTACGATTGCGTCAGAGTATAGCTGATTCACGGCTGACTTGAGCCTCGAGAAAAGGGTCCTGCCACGAAAAGAGACGAGACAGTGCCCTGGTTGGTGGAGAGTGCAGACAGGCCACGCCTTCTTGCGTCCCAAGCTAGCCGTGAATCTTCTATACAGTTATAGACGCCAAAACTTAGAACAACGCCATTTTTAAAAATTTTGGATTTCGCGAAATCAAATCTTGGAAAAATTTTATCAAAAATCGCTCAGTTCAGAAGTTAATCGTTTTTTTGAAGCGCTATGACTTTTTTTCAAATTACTTTCTACCATTAATTTTATACATTTTACAATCTTTTTTATCTAGCATGGAGCCCTTATATTCAATATTAGCGAAACCTCTATAGCTGATTCACGGTTGGCTCGAAACATCAAAAAAGGGTCCTGACACGATTGAAAAAGAAATAGTGCCCAGTTATTAGAGAGCGCAGACCCGCCACGCCTTCTCAGCTTCTCAAGTTAGCCGTAAATCGGCTATAGCTGATTTACGGCCAGCTTGGGACGCTAGGAGAGCGTGTCCTGTCTGCGCTCTCGACGATCCAGGCGCTATCTCGTGCATTATCGTGTCAGGACCCTTTTTTCGATACAGTTCCCTGGTTGGTGGAGAGTACAGACAGGCCACGCCTTTTTGCGCCTCAAGCTAGCCGTGAATCGTCTATATCTATCAACGGCTGAGAAATGCTAATATTTTTTTTCCAAAAGCAATTATGAAAGTTTTATTTCATTTTTTTGTTGGAAAATTTTTACGAGCAATGGGTTCAAGGAGAAAATGTATGTTGTTTGAGGTTTCCAATTCGGGTTTCAACTCTTCTAAGCTTGAACTTTTTTCGCGTCCCTCTTTTGCGAAATTCGGATTGGATACGAAGTATGGAGATCTGTGTATTCTGCAGCGAATTCATGAGTCAAAAAATCTGCAACAGATTCCATACTTTTTCCAGTTCCTGACTCGAAATTCTTCTTTTTTAAAGCAAGCTGATGCAGCTGTCATGGGAAATTAACAAAACTCAAAAAAATGCAAAAATAAATGAATCGTAAACAATTTCGATGGATTCTTAAAATTTTCTGGACAATAATGAGAAAAAAAAACATCTTGTATTTTTTGGTAGTACGAAGCGAATGGCGACTTTTCCGATTTTTTCCCTCATATTAATCGGTTTATCTATTAAAATTTTTTTTCCCTTTTCTTTGTTTTTGGTCATGAATCAGTTTGGCTTGTTTATTTTTCCATAGCACCGTATTTTTGAAGTTTCTCGTGTTTAGACGCTCGCCGTGTAGCAAGAGGCCATATAGTCTGTTCAGATTTTGAATGTCAAGCAGCTAACTCCACCCCCAAGGCTACAATATCTTTCGCGTCAATGTTTTATTTACATATGCCAATGGCCCTTTAATAAGGCTGCTTTTTTGACTTCTTTTTCTATCTTTTAGATCGAAAAAAGATCAAAATTAGTCCCGCGCGATGAAACATCGACGTGAAAGGGTACCGTCTCAGCAGGGGCGGAGTTAGCTTCTTGACATTCAAAATCTGAACAGACTATAAAACGAAAAATCGTGTTCATCGGCGCGCCAAAGTTGCTCCAAAACGGTGCTAATTTTTGTTTTGGAGCGATTTTTTTGCGCTTCGAAGCAATTTCCGTTATGTCCGATGAACATGCCATAAGTGTCCAATATGCGTAGAATTCTCGATTATGGTTAGGTTTTAGGTTTTGAAAAACCAAATATTGGCGGCTAAAAGTAGGAGATTTTGTGTTTCTTTTCAATAAATTTCATGTCAGCCTTTTCAATTTGACCTAAAATCGAAATGTGTCAAGTGCGAAGTTGTAGGCGCCGCTATTTCTAGACCAGGGGCGTGGCTTGCCTCACCGTAATTTTGTGCAGTGGCGCGCACATGCTTACTTTTTCCTCAGTCATTTTTCTTTATATTTCTTCATTTTTCATTTTTCTTATTCATATTTCTTTTTAAGTATTCCCATTTTGATTTCAATATAACTCCTTCTATTATCTAATTAAATTTTTTTAATTTTTTTGAATACATGGTTCTTCTGTCTTTAGTATCGTAGACGAATTTCTTGAGGCCGAAAATCGTTTTTTTAGTTTAAATGAGTGTACGCCATTGCGAATAATTTCATTTTCGGGGTTCTTCTACTTTCCCATAAAGATTTTTTCGAGCCATAAAAAGTGAGCTCTTTATTTCGATGAAAAATCTCCTATTTTGATAAGTTCAGGCCCTTTTTTCTAGTTTCTTTTGAACACTTTGCGAATGTGTCCAAAGTCCACAGGAAGAGGACTCCAACTATTTGATGAAATCTACATCGTCGACGACTACTTCTTTGGTCGAATTAAAAAGTTTTATAGTTTATTTGCTTTTTATTATCTCCGCGAAGCATACACCGCTGTGGGAAGTGTAGCTACCGCATGTAAAGGTTTAAAAGCCTAAATTCATTTTTCAGAAGGAAAGCAGATATGATGATTTTGCAGTTAACACGATCTATTTTTGAGATTTGTGTCACGACGGCTTCATTTTTCCTGGATTTGAACGAATAACTTCGGTCCTCTGGTCATGCGCGTCATTTACCTTCATCTCCATGCAAAATCTTGACGCTGTTAAGCGATTCTATCTGAATTAAAGAAAATTCCCTATTAAATATTATGTTCAAGATACACAAAAGATAACTGGCTATTCGGGTGTGATATAAAACCTAGTTCGGGAGCGGTACATCGACAATCACGCAAATATTTAAATATCGTCTCCGCGCGGATCTCGCATTTATCTCGCTTTTTTTAACGAACTAGTAAATATTTGAATATTTTTCAAATCGCGATGTTGCGCCAAGATAAATGCGAGGCCGCTTCTAAAAAAATGCGAGACCCGCGCGAAGACATAGCGACATGTTTACGAATTCGTCAATGTACCGCCAGCGAGCTCGGCAGTTCTTCTCAGTGTACCTCCAAATGTTTAATAGAGCACAGTCAAATTGAATAAAAAGTAATTGGTGCAGTTTTTCAGTGTTTTTTTAGGCCTTGCGAGATTTATGCCTCTTCAAAGTTTTTCGAGTTCTACTTGACAATCCTTTACTGCGTTATAATTCGAGAAATTTCGCATATACCCTAAACTTTTTGACGCGTCTTGTTTTTTTCGGTTTTTATTGGGTCGCGTTGCCATATAGATTCGAGTTCGTCCGAGATTTTTTTCGCACGGTAAGTTCTTTCCGTACACTCAAAAGTCTTACGCTGGTAGAATATTCTTAACTCATTTCTAAAGTATGGAATTGCGCAACTTATTTGGATTCCTATGCTTATTACGCGCAGTGTATAATAATTTGAAGAATCCAAAAAAAGTGATTAAAATAGCTGAATTTTTTTGAATTTGTTCGTCAATTTTTCTCCACCAACAATTAGAAAACTAATAATTGTGAAGCAATGAATAAATGCTGCTCCACATTTTTTTGCAGAATGATTTCAAAGAAAGTACTTGAGAAGAACCATATCTTCGAAAAATTAAGAAATAGAAGGAGTTATATTGAAATCAAAGGGGAATACTTAAAAGAAATATGAAAAAAAGAAAATGATGAGTATAAAGGAAATGACTGAGGAAAAGTAGGTATGTGCGCGCCACCGCACAAGGTTACGGTGAGGCAAGCCACGCCCCTGGTCTAGAAATAGCGGCGCCTCGAAGTTGTTTTCATTTAGATTCAGACACGCTAGAGGGCCTTTTCTCACAGACCGAGATCCCATCGAAAACGGTAAGGAAATGCTCATTCCGGTAAATGTGAGCTCGAATTCTAGACCCACGCATATCGTCTGCAAGTACAACGTCCTGACGCGATGCGTGTTACCTCTCCACTGGTTCCATAGAATTGAAAGGTACTTTCGGCTGTGTACAGAACAAGGTTTGTGCGGGATGGTGCGCGGGCGACAGACTCTCTCAGCGTTGGCTGCGCCAGCCCCTTAAATAGGAGCTGGAGCAGGAGGCGCCTTTGTTAGCGTCCTCAAGGACGCTACAACGGGCCGCGCCCAAGGGCGCGGTTCCATTGTAACATCCCCCTATTCTGAGAGTGACGTGTCCCACGTCAATTCATTAAAAAAAAACATATGCAACTAACAATTGTGGCGAAAAAATTTCGTGCTGTTCGTTCTGTCCGTGCTAGTGCTGAAGACGTTTGGGAGGTTTCCGGAGTCGCTGAGGACGCTGAGGAGCAGGTTGTTGAGCTTCTCGAGATTGTTCTGGCGCTTCAGCGATCGTGTCGTCTTCCGGGTAGTCTTGGAGTTCCTCGGTTTGCTATAGTCCGTTCAGATTTTGAATGTCAAGTAGAATGACGTCATTCGAAAATGCTCTGTGGATGGCTCGCTCTGTGATTGGTCTATTGCACCATTATGGGCGGAGCTTGGGCGACGACTTGACATTCAAAATCTGAACATACTATAGGCGTCAGTGATGTGGTTCCTTTTGAACAGTCGGACGTCGTTTTTGTGGGCCTTCGCAATGCGATTATCTTGTGCGTATTGGATGTTCGGTCCGGAGACGCTTATAACCGTGTTTGGTCCGTGAAGATACGGAGCCAGTTTGTTCTTTGCCGGGGCGCGTTTGACGAGGACCAGATCGCCTGTGCAGATTTTTCTTTCGGCGATTTGGTGCGTTTTCTCGTAGTTCTTCTTCTGTCGCGCCTGGCCAACACGTAGACGTTCTCTGGTGAATTTCCAGAGTTCGGCGAGCTGTATGCGCAGCATTGTGGCATGATCGTCTTCGTTGATGTGTACTGGTATTGGAGATTTCCAGATTACATCTGCCGGAATGCGCGGTTCTCGCCCGTGTGTCACGAAGAACGGTGAGAGTCCAGTTGTTGTATGCGGCGTCGTGTTTAGCGCAAATGTAATTAGGCGTTGTTAGTCGTCCCAATCCGATTGCGCGTCATTGACGAACGCTGTGAGGGACTCTTCTAGCGTTCTGTGATACCTTTCCATCTTGTCCGATGCTTTTTTTGTGATATGGAGCCGTACTGGAAGGTGTGTGGTGCCCCGCAGAGCCCCATACGCCGAAATTGGTACGTGCCAGATGGGGTTGTAAAAGCGGTCAGCGGTCGGTCTTCTTCTCGAAGTGGTAGCTGGAAAAATCCAGATATAAGGTCGAGGTTCGTGAAAAATTTTGCTCCGGCTGCAAGGTCGACAATCTCAGAAACGGTCGGGATGAGGTAGACCTGTTTTTTCGTGACAGCGTTGAGTTGTCTATAGTCTACTGTAAATCGCCACCTAGAGTCCTTCTTTTTAACAAGGACAACGGGACTCGGGAAGGTCGATAACGAAGGTTCGATGATTCCTTGCGCTAGAAGTTCCTGTACTTGACGTTCGACTTCGTCTCGTTTTCCTAGTGGTATTCTGTAGGTCCTGGGCTTTGGAAAAGGCACGTCGTCCCGAATGTCGATTCGATGTTGGATCGAGCCAGTGAACATTCCAATGTTACCATCGTCGTTGAAGAACGCGCTGCGATGATTATTTTCCTCAGCTCTCTTTGTTGACCTTCATCGAGGGCGCAGCGTTGAAGGTTCAATTCCTTGAGCAGGTCTTTCGGTAGCGATGGGAGCTTGCTATCCCAGTCGGCTTCTGGTGGGGTGTATTGCTCGACTGGGATTGGCGGGAAAGTTCTTGGCTGTTCGGGAATCCGTAGCACGCAAGCTTGTCCGAGGATCGTTCCCTTTTGGATTTCGTAGGTGTTGTCAGAAACGTTCGTGATCCTGATGGTCATGATCCCTGGACTGGTGATGGTGTTCATGATTGTGATTTCGCCGTTTACTGGAGCGCGTAGAAGCAGGAGCTGATCCTCATTCACTGAGTCGTTAGTGAGGTCCAAGTTAACTCTCCGAGTGGTGTTTGCTGGTACCACCACGTTTGCTGGCCGATGACGTTGATCTTCTTTGAAGTGGTAGCAAAAGGTGATTCACCTTGTTGAAGTAGGCGGATTGTAGTGTTTCCGACTTCTAGAGTTCCTTCGCTTGGGTGGAGGATGGTAGGTACTCCTTGCTCGTCGAGGGCGGTCATTAGATCGTAACCAATGAGTGCTGGAAAGGTGTGCTGAATCGTATGTTTCCCAATGCCGACACGGAGGTTGATCTTCCCTAAGAAGCTGAACTTGGAGCCGTTGGCTGTTTGAGCGCTCCTGAGGAAGGTCTTCGCCATGTGACTGTCGGTGTAGTGGAGTGTAGACTGTGGGATGTACGAAATCGTTGCCCTGTGTAACATACAGCGACAAGTCCTCTGGATGCTAGGGTAATTGCTACATATGGAAGTGTAGTTTGAGGTCGCTCTAGCATTGTTGTCGCGTTCACTGTATCTAATGCCAGCGTACAGACAAGTAGTATTGCGATGGGAACGTACGTCATCAGACGAGGGATGTAGTTTCCTTTGGTGGCTCCTGTAGTAGGCTATTTCTGCTTCTTCCTCTTCTTCGTCGTTTCGTCCTTCACCGTCGATGGTGTGAAAATCTTGAAGTTCCACCGTGTTTATGGGTAGACTGGCGGTGACGCTTCGGAAGATGCACAGTTTGCAAGCGCGATAGGTCAAGGCGGCAAAAATCATGGCTGCGGCTATAGGGATGCCGACGTAGAACACGTATTTCATGTACCAATCTTCCAAGTTTTCCATGATGCCTTTGATAGCTCCGGTGGTAGTGTTGACGATGTATCCTCCTGCGGTTGCGATGTCCCGGAGAGAGGCGCGATCGATCAACCGTGTTCCGTGAAGAACGTTTACCAGCCGTGCTTGATTTTGTTGAAGGTATGCAAGGTTCGTGCCGAAGGACATTGCCATCATGAAAGGGAAGGCGGATCCTTTGGCTCGACCATAAAGGTCCGTTGCTTGGAAGACGATTGGTGTCATTTGTGAGTGTCCTTTTTCATGCCAGTTAGGAAGTTGAGTGACGTTAGCTTTTCCCTTATCCGTCCACCAGGTGCCATTTTCGTTCCATACGTGAAGAGAAGCCGCGGGGCATGGTGTTTTTGCTGAGGGGTACAAGAGATCACGGGAACCTGCGACGATGAATGCAAGTTCATTTTGTTCTGTCAGGACCGGTAGCAGGTGTTGTTGACTCGTTTCGAGCAGAAGATCTTTTTAGCGTATACTGATTGACATTTTGTTACTGCTACTATCGCATGGGAAGATTCAGAAGTTCTTCAGAAATTCAAAACAGCGATTACTTGAACAAAGGGTTTCGAAAACTTCTGTGAATCAATAATTGTTTCAAAAAACGTTTGAACTCTTGAGTTTTTTGATAAACTAATATGATTCGCAACTTTCAGAACTGGATGCGTCGGTAAAGCCGGTCGAGCCACGTCTTTCGTGACGGACGAAGACCGCCCGATCCTTCCCACCTTGCGACAGCTTCTTGTGGACGCCGAACAGGTCGGATTCATAATTTGAAAGCCCGCTTTACGTTCATTCCTAACTGTATCCAAAATATTTACACTGATAAAGAAAGATCTTTGAGCAATGAGAAGCCAAAATGAAAATTCAATAAGTTTATCTCAATAACAAATCATAAAATACGTTTCCTTAAACTTTGTGTTGAACTAACAAAGAAAAAAAATAAAAGGAAAAAAAAAACGTTTGAAAAACCACGTGATCGACGTTTCAAAGGTAGTCAGTTTTTATAGAATCCGGGCCGCGGATCACCGCTCTCGCGAGAGGATCTCGAGCAGGGTGAGGATTTCGATTATTAGTTTCTATAAGTAATTTGAATAGTTATTTGCCTTGCATTCGGAGGATCATCATTAAATACGTAAACTTTAAGAAAGATTTTATGTAAAAAATAATTCATTGTCTTTTTGTTCAAAAAAAACAGGCCTTTGATGTCAGCTCTCTCAGACATTGTTATCGCGAAACGGACGTTTCGAGGGCATTTCTAGTGACCACTTTAGAAGCGTTAGCATTCTCAAGTTATCCCTAGAAATGCTCAGACACTCCCGGTTTTTGTTACCGAGGCTCAAACTAAAGTTTTCCAAAATTCAACTAGGGACAGTTTCATATTGAAAAAATTCGTTGAAACAAACTCATTTCAAATAAAACAAACGGCTTTCCGTTTCTGAGCGAGTCGAGAAAATCTTAAAAGGTTGGTAGACGTGTTGGGGTTGAATCGTGAGCTTTTCAGTTCTGACGACTCATTTTCAGTCGCCTACGACGATCTCAAAAGGTTGCGCGCTTCTGCCACTGCCGAAGAGAAGCGGCTTCCGGAGCTGTTGGAGACCGAACACGCAGAGATGGCGAATCTCCTGAACGCCGAAGGGCTCAACTACTACTACTGGTTCAACAGTTCGTTTTTCCTCTTTCTTGACACTCTCGACACTTTGCAGACTTAAGAAGAAAAACGATAAATTTCGGATTCCGAGACTCGTAAAGAGACTAGTAATAAACTTCATCATGTTTCAGAGTACATTCATCTTAGACCAGCGGTTCTGCTAGGAGAGGCCCTCGGCGACGCTATTAGGAGGATTTTTCAGTAAGTTTATTCATTTCGTTTTTGTGATACCACTCCCACTTTTTTTGGGCGCAAACTCGAGGAGTTTTTAAATTTGCTCTAACGAGATATTTTTTTCAGATAAAGATGAGTGTCACAAGGAAATCAAAGCTCAAATGGACTACATTCATAACTTGGCGAATCCAAAGGGAAGCTCCTGAAACGGAAAAAAAAAACTAGCCCCGACCGCTCCGAAAACGTCGGAAGAGAAAAACACGAAGGACAAGAAGTCGAAAGACAAAAACTCGAAGGACAAGAAGTCGAAGGAAAAAAATTCGAAGGAAAAGAGTTCGAAAGAGAAGAAACCGAAGAAGGCTTAGAAGATGGGAACAACAATTGGAATTTCTATATTAACCCAAACTCTTCAAATAAATAGATTTTTTTACACACCTCGAAATCTTGATTTTTTCGATAAAATTGATGTTTGTGAGCATATGCATACTTGTTTGTTCGGAAAAATGCGCCAATGGAAAAATTCAAATTTTTAAAAAAAGTATCTGATCAGCCAATAATTGAAAAATCTGATATAGAACAGAACTGGGTTTCCGTGAGATATGTTGGGATCTAGTCACAATCAAGAAGGATCCTGAAGTTCCGACATCCGAAAAACCAATAAATGGAATCGGATCTTCTGATTCCAATTTGCGATTTTTGCTGATTAAACCAGTTTGATGCAGTGTTCAAAGTAATTTCCGCGAAATGCAAAATACCCGTTAGAGAAAGGAAAAGATAACTAAATTTTGGAGAGTCAGAGATCATTTTGCATTTCGCCGAAATTACTTTGAACACGGCAGGAGTTTTCCTACAACAAACGAGTTGGAAGATGATCTTCACGTTATGTTTTGCTCAAATTCAGCTTTTTCAGGAGATGTTATCGACTCATTGTCTTGAAGTGAGAGATCTCTAACAACTGAAGAGTTCCACGAGTTTATGATAGCCGAGTCTAAATTTTTTGAACACAAATCATATAGCCAAGCATTATATCAAAATGAAATCAAAGTCTCTAGAAAATGGAAACTCAAATATAACTTGAGCGTTCATCCTCAATTAATTTGTAAAACTCTTCAAAACCTCCATAATCGACTCCGTATTTTCGCTATCTAAATTTCTCAACATTCTTTTTTTGTCATTCGGATTGTTCTACTTCTAAAATAGAATTTTTTTCAGCGTTTTTTCGCCGGAAAATCCGATTTTAAAACTCGATTTGACTTGTGAAAGCGAGTTTTTTTGCAATTTACCATTTTTGAAATTATAAGTTTTTCTGCTTTTTATTCGCAAAAAAAATTGAGTTTCTCTAAACAAAACCCAGACATAAATTTTTTTATAAACTGCTCTTTTTCTCCAGAGAAAATACCAAGGACTTCAATGCTTGAATTTGAACCCTCTGAAGGAAAAAAACCTGATTATCTTATATAATTCAGGGGAGCTTTTTGAAAAAAAGTTATATTAGAAGACATGAAAGTGTTAGCTCAATTAGAACGAAGGATCTAAAAAGGCGGTCTTTTTGGCCTGATTCTTTGATTTTTAGAAAGTACCGCTCGAACTAGATTCTCTCAAAAAAATGTAGAAATAACTTTTTAACTGTTGATGAGAATTTAAAAGTCTCTAACAAAAATGAGGGTTTACCCCGCAGTGAACCCCGAAAAAAGTGAACTTTTCGTTGATGTTTGCGCTGCACCCCGCGTTGGACCTGAATGGGGTGAACCCCTGGGGCAATCGGTCGGAAATAAAAAGTTGTTTTTGAGCTACCGTAACGACCTAAGATGAAGCAGTACAAAATGGTGATATTAGGAAACAAACCACTTCGAAATCGTTTACGGAAGAATTACCTTAATAGGCATTCAAAGCTAAACGGGGTGCACCCCTGGTTACACTGCGGGGTGCAACGAGAGTTCGACGCGGGGTGCACCGCAACTTTTGTTAGAGGTTTTACTTTACGTGTTAGAAATAATCCTACTTGACTTTTATTTAATTAATTTCACGCGTGAAATCAATAAAATCAACGTGGCATACGCATTTGAGTAATTGGCATTCCGTGTCACGGATCTTCACCAAAGCCAACCATGGGTAACTTTATGGATTTTTCCTTTTTTTTTTATCACCAAAGACTTGGCGAGTTTCTAGTTTCTGAGCCATGAGATATCGCAGGGCTCACACTAGTGAATGTCATAAACCACCCTTTAAATTTGGGACTCTCTACTCGCTAGGTGGCCAGGTCCTCAACAGGTGTACCCGTATTGAACCGTATTAAAGCACGGCTAGGCCAACCTCATAAGCATGCGAGTTCGTTCACTGAAAGGGCTAAGAAAAAATTTGGACGTCAAAAAATTGGTTTCGTATACTCGCATGCTGAGAAGGGTAACCCAGCCGTGCTAACGCGGCGTGTCAGAAAGTGTCCCCGTATTAAACCCTTAAAAGCACAGCTGGTCGAACTTTTGGCAATTTTTTAGCCCAGCTGGGCTACCTATTTTTCTTACACCCGTTGTTCTCTCGTTTTAGCCCCACTGAGATTGAAAGAACCTCGAAACCACGGGTTTAAAACGAGTACACCCCAGAGAAATGCGAGGCCGGCGCGAGAAAAAAGCGAGATGCTTGCGAACTCGTCAATGTGCCGCCAGTGTCTCGCGTTTATCTCGGCAGTTATTCTAAGTGAATTGTACCTCTTTTGCAATATTTCTTGATAGGCTAATTCACACAGTATCAAAAACGAATTATGAGATAGATACGATGAATACTTTTTTTCGGCTTTTTAGTCGTGGTTTTATCTGTTGTATTGACAGTAAATAATTTTTAATATATTCTAATTTACTATAAATATGTTCAAAAAGTTCAAATTAGTTGGAATTATCCTTGTCAGTTCGATACTTTGTTTTCAAGGGTCTTCCAAACCTCGTCTGAAAAGGCAGCTAGTCTTCGCCTTCGGTATCCTGTTTTGCACGCTGTCCACGGTTACGAGTCAAGGTGCACTTTTTTTTCATATCTTCAGTGTATTCAACAGGCCAAGTCTAGAAAAGGCTTTGAAAATTTATCAAAATATGCCTTTTGAAAGAACTTTCCATGATCTCTTTTTCATGACGTTATTGGAAAAGTCCGAAGATGAAAAGTGAGCGTTTTGTGGACAAATACGCATCAACCTTGGAGGATCGAACCTAGGAAAACGAATAATGCAAACGTTTATCCCTTTTTTGGTTTTCATTATTTTGTTTTTTTCGTTCCATTTTCCTTTGTTGTTTTATTGTGAGGTTATAATGTCCCGACCAGAAATGAAAACTGCATGATTTTTTCAATTCATTCTTTTGAAAAAAAAAGTAGTGCGCATTTATTGCATGCCTGTAGGCAAAATTTTTTGCAGAGCGTCTTTTACGTTTTTGTTCCCTCTATAGGCATTCCTCACAAACTTTTGCACACAAATTTTGCTGAAGAAGCCCTTCAGATCCATGAAACACAGGAAAATGCGATTTCGCAATCAAACATCGAAATTAAATTATTAGCTCTAAACCTTGAAAATATGAAACACAATGTGATTTTAAGTCAAATTCTCAAAGAAAACCTCGCCATTGAAACATAAAATTAAAAGCAGTGGAGTTTTTTTGTTATAGATAAGTCAGATTAAAAATAATTAGGTATGACTTTATGTGGCCGAAACACGTCATAAATAACAAAATAAAAACAAATCGAATGAAGAAGAAATCATCATCAAAATTTATTGGTCGTTTTAGTCAGATGGAACCGACTAGGTGGTGAAAAAATTGCTTTTTTGAGCAGTGCTAACACCGCCTTTGACGAAAAAGAAGTCAAAACGTGTAGTTGATTGGATTGAAACCATGGTCTTACGGTCCTTCGCCTCGTTCTTCCACAAGTAGATCCCTCAGTTTCGCTGGTACGGGCACGGCGGTGATGGCGGGGCTCGGGCACGGACCCCGTGTACACTCTAGGGCAGCCTCGGCCGATTGAGAGAGCTGCCACTTCGAGTGAAGAAGACACACGGAATAACGAAAAACAAGTAAAAATTTCCAATATACGTTTTCCAAGATTCAAATTTTCAAAAATTTGAAAAAAGCCCACCAGTATTGTTGCATAAACAATTGACGCTCACGAATATTCGCGGAATTGTTCCTATCAGCATCATTTGAAAACTAGAGTCCATGTACTGTCTTAAAGGCGGTTTGTCAAAAATTGTTCGGGATATCATAGACATCTTCGAATTTTTTTTTTGCGTGTAAAAAAAAGATTTTCAGCTTGATATTTTCAGTGAAATGTTGCAAAAGAGCTGCGTGGGCATACCCAACAGGGGATGCTGTTCCACCAGAGTGCGACTTTTCTCGTTCGAAATGCACCGAGGGATCGATTACAATGGAACAGCCTTCTTCTTCTTCAGAAATGCCGACTTTTTTGGGAAATGCTTTGAGAACTGGCCCTATAAGCATACTGGACAACACGAAAGTAGGAATCATGATCCAGCACTTGATAGAAATCGTCCATAATGGTACAGGTAAGGCTTTTTCGAAATGGAAAAATACGAAAAAGTTGAAAAAGTTCTTGAGTTACACGAAATCATTCATCTTTTTAATGAGTTTAAAGGAAAGGTCCCTTTTAAAGAATGAAAAATTTCAAACTGTTACACCGTGACGTCATGCTACCTTTTTCTGACCAACTCTGCAACACACCGATGATTTGGTAAAATCAATTCACCCCTAAAATATCCTTGTCATTTTTTGAAATTTAGGATGAAAATTTTGCGAACTTCGGGTATATACATTTTTTTTTTAGTTCTTTTTTCTTTTAAAAATCTAAATTAATGCCGTGTTCGAAGTAATTTCGGCGATTTAAAAGTAGAGGCGTTATTCGTTTAAAATGATTTCGGGAAATAGGCGAAATTGGTATTCTGGGAAGGTGAGTCCTTCAACGATATACCGTTGGATATAGTCTGTTCAGATTTTGAATGTCAAGTGCAATGACGTCATTCAAAAACACTCTGTGGATGGCTCGCTCTCCGATTGGTTTGTCGCACCATTAGGGGCGGAGCTTGAGCGACGACTTGACATTCAAAATCTGATCAGACTATACGCATTTTTACGGTGAGTTTTACGCGCGAATTTTAACTTTCAGTAAAAATGGCCAAATAATTCTAAAATTTTGAGTTTCCGCGAAGAAATTACGGTAAAAATGCATATTTAACGATATATCGTTGTAGGACTCATTTTTTCTGCGCATTCTCGGAATAGCAATTCTGCCTATTTTCTGAATTCATTTTAAACGAATAACGCGTCCATTTTGAAATCGCCGGTATTACTTTTTAACACGGCATCAGTAAGCTTTAAAAAAACCAATCTTCTAATAGAAAAAAATTTGTTCTTTCAGAAAAAAACAAAAAAACTGGAGAAATGCTTTTTTTCTTTTTTTGTAATAATATGAGACATTCATTCGAGTTGAAATGGAAATTTCACAATTTAAAAAGTTACTTTGCAGGTCCGGCTATTCATTTGAGGGAGCCCAATTTGGATGATAAATTTTTCTTTCAAAAAAAATTGCAAAAAAATAACAGTGGATAATCCTTATATATTCTGCAAAAATTGGGACCTTATTCGTCTGGAAAATAACGTGACGGAAGAAATAAAGCTCCGGCTGGAGAAAGTGGCCAACAAGGTAAGTTTTTAAAAAATCGAAAAATAACAGGTTTTCAAAAAGAAACAACGTATGAATGAATTAACGCCTGGAAAGAGCAAGAAAGATTAGAGACTACCTCTGACTAGGGAGTTACTCGGGCTCGGGTACGCGTATCAAGTTGAAACTGAGGTGGCTTTAGAATTGGGTAAGAGTTCTTAGATACGAGAGAGATAATCTGCTGAACCACATAAGCTTCTGAGGAAAAGCTTTTCGAAGAAATCTAGGAAGATTCTTGTACGCGCTTGGATCTGAGGCTTGGCTTTCGGGTCATTCTCACGTTTGAATTTTTTTGATAAGTTCGTTTTCTGTCGAGCGCGAGTCATTTTTTTGAATTTTTTTCCTTGAAGACTAAAAAAACATTGAAAAAAATTACGAATTTGAAATTTTTTTCTCATCAATATAATTTTTTTCATTTTTTTGAAAAAAATTCAGGAACAAATTTCAAGACGCTTGAAAAAAACAAGTTGAGAGGCACCGCAACTGTGCTGAAAATCACTCTTTTTTTAATCTTTTCATTTTTTTAAAGCTAAAATAATCAAAAGAAGAACGTTTCCATTAATTTTATGGTTTTTGAAAAAGCTTTTTTTTCTTTATGAAAAATGCAAAAAATATTTGCCTTCGACAGGAATGAAACCTATTAAAAATTATCATGAAAAGAATCCTCAAGCCACTGCGCCATAGCTCCTCGATGTGAGAGGAAGGGCAGGTATGGCTGATTCACGACTGGCTTGAGCCACTGAAAAAAGGGTCCTGACACGATAATGCGCGAGATTTCGTGCATTATCAGTGCCTGGCTTGTGGAAAGCGCAGACAGGACACGCCCCCTTAGCGTCCCACGCTGGCAGTGAATCAGCTATACGTACAGGACTCTTCCTGGATTTCTTAGAGGAGCTTTTTCTTAGAAACCTATGGTTCTAGCAGACCTCTCTCGTTTCCAAACGCTTCTACCCAGATCTATTAGACACAGAAGTTCCAATTCGGTACGCTCCCTCTTGAGAACTACTGACTCTACCTCGTAAACAAATTTTAGAAATCAATATTGAGAAAAGAAACGAACTGAGCAAAATTTCAACCTTGCTTCCTTTTTTTTTACTTTTCTTTTCCAAACCTCCTAATTGATATCCATCACGATAATCTCCGGATTCGACCCCATTGCTTCTTAGTCAGTTAAAAGTTTTCCGTTTGTCACATGTCATTTCTAGTCAGACGCTTTTTTGAACGACCTCTTGGAATTCGCCCAAACTCTGTTTGTTAAACTTGCTATCACACACCAAAGAACAAGGAACAATTTCCAATATCTCGGAGTCTGTACTATTCAGACTCTCGCCGTTTGTAATACTGTTACGACGCCAGCGCCAACGGCAGCACCACTAAACACCACGACGACGTTGACGATCAGCAGCCTTTCCACGACTTCGAACGACACCGCGGGTGTCCCGCAACAATGTGCTCAGAGCGTGGCTTCCGCCGCCGCCGCTGCCTCAGCCTCAGCCAAAGAAAAGGAATGTCCTAGCAAAAGTAATTTCAAGGGTTTTCGTGTTTTCAACGGTGAACCGAGTTCCAGACGGACTGCTGATCGGAGCGGTAATAGTCATTGTTGTGCTTCTGGTCCTCCTGGGAATTTCGATGTACATCTCCATCAGGCTCTACTTCTTCAGGAAGGACGAGGACGCCGCTTTTGCCGCATATGGTAACTATATCATGTAGTTTAATTAGGCAAACGCTTGAAAAAAAATCACAAAATGTATTTTAAGCGTTTCCTTAGGTTTTGCACACTGTGATTTAAAAAAAAACTCATAAACGGAGTTTTTTTCAATTGATCCAATAGCCATGAAAAATCGAGACATATTTTCATAAGACGTTGAATTTCTTGAAAAAATAATAGCATTTTCATAATAAGAAAATTTTTACGCCAAATAAATTGTCCGCATACACGGCACTGTTAACTGTCGAATTTCGTCTTTTTTTTCTGGTATTAAATTTACTGCTGACAAAGGGAGATCATTGTAAAAATTTTTAATTCTTCAAAAACTTGCGTGAATTTCTCTGTCAGGTCGCTGAAGACAGTTTCTACCTGCCCAAACTTTGAGTTTCGGATGTGAATTGCAAAATATTGAATGCAAGCCCTAATAATGTGTTGTAAAAAAATATTGGAAGATCATATATAGTCTGTTCAGATTTTAAATGTCAAGTGCAATGACGTCATTCAAAAACCCTCTGTGGATGGCTCGCTCTCTGATTGGTTTATCGCGCCATTAGGGGGCGGAGCTTGAGCGACGACTTGACATTCAGAATCTGAAAAGACTATATCCTAAGAAAAAAAAGAAAAAAAAGCGCAGGTAGCCGTTTTAAGAGATTTTCATCTAAACTTATAGAGAGCAACATTTTGAAACTTTTTTTTCAAACCGCGACGAAATTCGCAAATTCTTTGTGAGAGAAATACGCTAGTTCATAGTATTCTTTCAGTATCCTATGTCGCGCAACTTATGAATTCGATGGTCTTCTTCCAATCCGGCAGAGACGTTGCAATGGGTTAGTTTCCCTATTCGGATCGTTATTTTGATCAGAGTTTTTTTAGTTCATGCCGTTATGATGGATGGTCTCAGAAAGAAGCAAGCCAAACTGCGTAAGTCTGGTTTTTAAATTGAAAAAAGTTCCATATCTCAACAAAAACCAAATTAAAATTTTAGTTTGCAGTTCGAATTTTCGAAAAAAATTCATTTTTTCATGTTCCGAAAAAATATTCTAACAGTCTCCAATTCGGTATTTTCGCGTCTTTCTCTAGAAAACCGAACAAGGGCCACACCACCTTTTACAACGAGAAAAAGATTCTCCAGATTTTTGCAATCGGCGGGATAAACGGCAAAGTGTTATATGGTGTGTGATAGGATCATTCCTTGGCCTTTTCAAAAAGCCCTCAAGTTCAAGTTCAACCTTCAGCTAAAAGATCTGAAAATCACTTTTGATTACTTGTAGCGCCGGTGTACGGTATTTTAATTTGTTTTGGTTTTTTTTGGCGTGAGTGCGTGAGTTTGGTCCAATTCACGACCAGCACCAACGTTACTGATTCACAACCGCTCGCGGTTTCGCTCTGTCGCGAACGTTACTAAAATCCGACCGTTTTTTTTTTCCTTTTTTTCGCGAACGTCACAAAATCACGACCTTCTTTTTGCTCAATGGTTTTGAATTTTTTCATATTTATTTTAATACCCATGGTGTCCTTTCATTTCTCGAGTTAATAGTATTTTTTTAAAATACTTTCAAGGTATAGCATAGTTTTATCAACTCGATTCTCTGTTAGTAGCCAGTTAAAAAGAATACATTCAATAATGATATCAGTTTAATTTGAATATTGAAAATTTCTATAAAAATTTTGAACTGCTATAGCGCGGGAATCGTAAAAAAAGAAAATGTTTTATAGAGCGGAATCAACAATTATCTTGTGCAGATAAAAATTATTTACCGATTTTGAAAGAAACGACTCGGCAATTGTTAATGTTTTTTTAATTACGAGGAGCAGATCGATAGGGTATGAGATAACGCATGTTATCGAAAACTTTTCGACTACAAACTGATGACCGTTTTAGAAAACCCCCTGGAAAACTTCTTACTGGGGAGTGTACTGACAAGGGCTGTGTGCGCGGTGAACATCGAGTTAGGAATTGAGGCTTATATGGTAGATGGACCTAGGGGAGAGTGCTCCAAAACGAAAGAGAAAATCTGCTAAGCGCCATAGGGTACCGAGAAAAAGCTCGTCAAAGTTTTGCCGCCACGTATATGGCCGCGCTCGGAGTGCTCGGCCAGCAACTGGGAGCGTGGTGAAGTGGCAGTGCTCTTAAATGGCGCTGACGCTATGCTAGGTTCGATTCCTTTTGACGTCAAACTTTTTTTGCCTTGTTTTATTCAATTCTTCTACACTCTATCATCAAACAAAAAACAGCAAAAAAAAGTTTGAAAAAGTTCTAATAATTGGTTCATGGCTTTCGAGATCACAACACGATTGGATCGAAACAATATAAGTGAAAAATCACTCGTGAAAAAAAAAAGAAACCAGGTACGAGTACGAGCCCGAAACAAAGGAAGACCTGTCAATGTAATTTCGCATTCTCTATGAAATTTCAAAAGTTTCGGTGAACAATAGAACTAACCTTTTGGTATGAGAGGGGCTTCAAAAAAGGGAAAATAGAGTCGGTGGAATTTTTGCGATGAAAGATTTCTAAACAGTGAAAAAGACATATAAAATGGTTGAATGAGACCAGAGGAGCCAGGTGTGATATTATTCACAATTATAAATTTTTTTACACAAGGTATACAACCTTTTATTTTATTTTATTGTGCTATCATCTCGAGAAGCCGCCCGAGCATCTATTATTTGGACGATTTTTTAGAAGTTTTCGATGGAAAAACTAAATTTGACGCAAAAAAAAGTTTTTTTGTGCTTTCTCCTTTCTTCTTTCTCAAATTTCAATCAACTCCTTCAATTCAAACTTTTTTTGCTGTTTTTTTTTGATGATATATTGCAGAAGAATTGAATAAACAAGAGCAAAAAAAGTTTGACGTTAAAAGGAATCGAACCGAGCATAGCGTCAGCGCCATTCAAGAACACTGCCACTTCACCACGCTCCCAGTTGCTGGCTCAGCACTCCGAGCGCGGGGATATACGTGGCGGCAAAACTTTGACGAGCTTTTTCTCGGTACCCTATGGCGCTTAGCAGATTTTTTCTTTCGTTTTGGAGCACTCTCCCCTAGGTTCATCTACCATATAAGCCTCAATTCCTAACTCGATGTTCACCGCGCACACAGCCCTTGTGAGCCCACAGTGTGATTTCTGAAGGAGACTAGGCTCACCAGTTTTTCAAGCTGATTACTAATCTGTGCCCAAAAGTTGTTCTCAAGGCCTGTGAAAAAGATATTGACTATCGAAGTTGAAAAATTCGATCTCGCCGATTGAGCTCATTTCAGGAGGGTAAATAGTTCTTGTCCGACTGGTAATCAAAAAAAAATTTAATTCTTCTCAAAAAAAATTTTGGAGCACGGATATGATTTTCAAAGTCCCTAGTTCGAAATAACTTACAAGAATGTAAAGTTACATACTTTACAACCGAACCGAGCATAGCGAACTTCTTTCAACAAGCTTATAACTAATCCAGAAGAAATGCATAAAAGTTTGAACTTATGCTCTAAAAATAAATTTAAGTTTCGATAGACTATATTTAGCAGGTTATAACATGTGAGCCTGAAAATTGCGCGAAAAGTACAAAAATATATTGATAAACTGAAATTTTGGAAGCAGAAATCGTAAAAGAGAGTAAAAGTATCATATGAAGTTTCTTCTTTTTGAATATTTCAATACAGGGGTGCGCATAATTATTGCACGGACTTTCAACTTTTATATCTTACATTCAAAAATTATCTCAGGTCAAGTTGATAGCATACTTTTTTTGATTAAGGTATCAATGATAACGGATGCAAAATTTTTTTTTTCTCAGCCTTCTCTGGCTTCAGTTACGGACGAAAGACTCTCGTTGATCCACCTCGAAAATGGACTGATTCTTTAGATGCCAGTCAGAGGTTTTTTAGATGCCAGTCAGAGGTCCTAGAAAGCTTTTCAAAATAATTATCTTCAAGTTGCTCAATTCTAAGACCCATGAAAAGGATTAGCGCCTGGCCGTAACGCTCTTTCAGTAGCGAAAAACAAAGTCGGGTATGGTTTTGAGGCCGCCATTTCGCTAGAAGTAAAGATTCAAAAGTAATTCTCAGAAAATTATTAGTAAACAACCTATTGTTCAAAAAAGTACATATGAAACAGTATTTGATTCGAGAACGAAAAAGTTACATCGCTCGAAAAATCCGTGCAATAATTATGCCCACCCATGTAGATGCGTGAAAAAAAAAACTTCTTCGAAAACTTTGCGAAAACACCTTAAAAATATTTCAAAATATAGTAATAATCATTTGAAAAGTTAGGGGAAATCATGGGTATTGAAAATAAATAAGAAAAACTTGAAAAAAGAATAGGCGAAAAATACAGGTCGTGCTATAGTGACTTTTGCGAAAAAAATAGAAAAAAAAAGCGGTCGGATTTTAGTGACGTTCGCGACAGAGCAAAATTTTAAGCGATGGTGAATTAGTAACGATTGTTACTAATTACTGTCATATCATAATCAGTATTTTTCTAGAAAGTCTTACGACGGAATTTCACAATCGAGCCATCGAACGCAATAAGAAATTTGAAGAAAGGCAGCCTCTAGACCCGATAAAGAATTTCTCCCTGAAGAGAACTATATGGGATAAAAAATTTGAGACTAGTGATAAACGTGAAATGACGGAGGAGTTTATCGAAGCGGGTCAGAAATATGAGGCCGTCAAAAAAGTACACCAAGCTGGAAAGGAGTTTGAACCGCCGCAGGGAACTCGTATCTGGTCGGATCTTCGACTGAAAGATCATGATAAAATGGAGATAGCGAAACTGCCTGAACAGCAAATGATCGAGAGAAATCAAATACATTATGTGAAAAAAAATCCACCGACGGCTTATTTGAAAAGACGGCAAAAAGCTGGACTTGATCCGCCTTCCAAAGTTACCACCAGCGTCGCCAAAACTGAAAAGTCCAAAATGGAAGAGAAGAAAAAGGAGGACAAAAAGGCAGAAGAGAGGAAAAAAGAGGATATAAAGGCAGACGGACCGAAAAAGGCAGAAGCGCCGAAAAAGGACGATCAAAAAGCAGAAGAGAAGAAAAAGGAGGACACAAAGGCAGAAGCGCCGAAAAAGGACGACGCGAAAAAAGAAGAGGCAGCCAAACAAGGAGATGCGCCTATTAAGTGCGTGAAAGTTGAAGATATCGTGAAGAGAGTTGTGAAAGAAGATGATCCGAAAATGGTGTTCATTATGCCGCACGAGAACATCCAGCTCGAGAAATGTCATCCGCTGTCTCTTTTGAGCCCAGTTCAAGCGAAGTACGACACGTTCAAGACCAAATCGAAAGTTTTGCGTGGGTTTTTTTTTCCTCTCTTCGACAATAGTGATTCACTCACACATCTAAAGTTTTATAATATATTTATTCGAAAAAAAGCGTTTGGTAAGATAAGATAGAGAAATATCGTTTCAAGGTTTGCTGGTAAAACTTGAAAAACACATTCGAAGTGTAGGTTTTTTTCTCAATCGGACCTGAGGCCCGATCGAAAAAAATGAGCGGAAAAAAATTTTATGACTTCTCAAAAAAATACACTTTGATTTAATTTTTCTCACATGCAATTCAAAAAAATTCTGCTTCTCTATCTCTGGAACAAGATCAAAAAATATTTCATTGAAAGTTATAGAATGTCTGAAATTGTTCGTTAAAACTGAAGTGTAGAAAAGTTTTTCGAGGCGATCCGAGTAAGAATCAAAAGATAGATTCAACCAGATGAGCATCTTACGAGGAAAAAACTATTCCACGATAGGTCTCGTAGGTGTTGAAAACTTAGAACGAAAAAAAAAACCGAAAACGAAAACACGAAAACAGTTGATAATTTTTTTTTTCAAGCGAAGTTTTTGCTTTTTTGAGCAGTTTATCAGGCGCTTAGCTCAGCTCAAACTTTTTTTTTGAAACTTTTATTCAGTCTTCAGAGAAGGTTTCTCTGCTGAATCATGGAATCATTAAAGAGTTGTTTGTCGGTTCGCGAAACTGTTGTTGATCAAGCGTAGACGGCGCGTAGAGCCTCTCGTCTCTCTTGTGATAGTAGTAGACGACTTTCGAGCGCTCCGGCGATCACTGCTTCTCCATCTCAAACTACTATAGTAAAAATTTGATACAATACCATGGGACTAAATCTTTTGGAATGGTCTTTTTTTCTGAAAACTATATTACGCTGTATCGAAATCTGCTCGTGAGAAAAAAAAATCTTGTGATACCTCATATGTAAAGAAGAAACTTTTCAGGGGATACGTTCGCAGTTTTTTCGTTAATGATGGGAGAACTACATGAATACTATCATATTCACGCAAAAGGTATAAAGATGCTGTGAGAGAAAAAGTTATTTTGGTTTTGATTTCAGTTTGGGCGCTTGTTAACGCAAACGCCAACCATGTAGAGATCAGAATGGTGGAAAACGTGAGACAAAACGCTGGCGACTACGATAAAATGAATTCAACTTGGCCCATGCATCCTGGGATGAAAAATGAGAAGAATAAATCTGCCATAAAAAATCGTCCCACCTACCACACTCCATGTGAGTTTTCACTAACAAATTTCATAGTCAACTTTCTATCCGCTTGAAATGTAGTGGAAACATACATGGGATAGTCTCGGTGGGACCTGATAAAGGGGAGAGGACTTGGCGAAAAAAAAACGAGAAAGGGGGGGTGTTGGCGATTTAGTGTATACAGTGTTTCAAAACGGGCGAGCGCAGGCGAAAAAAATGGTCGTCAAAAAGGGTATAATCCGACGTTACCAACATGTTTGATTTTCAGCATAAAAGTATAACCATTCGATCCGTCTCGTCGAGATACGTACGAATATCATATGATTATTCGGCGCTGACCACTTAAAAAAATTTAAGATGAACTTTATTAGTTTTCAATCAAGTTTGTTCTCAGGAATAGAATTGTTTGCTTTGTCTTTTCATGCACATTAGTTAATACATTACTTAAGAAAATAGACTTAGTTTTAAGGCTTCACACGGAGGCGAAGCGCGCATAGCGCGAAGCCAACTGTGGCTCGCTTCGAAAAAAACTGAGCCACAGTGAACAATTCTTCAAATAAATGAAGTACTTGACATAAAATGCATGTAGTTTCAAAACGTGGACACTAAAAACACTATCAGGTAGCTCTAAACGAATTGCAAACTTGATACGCGTAGCAAAAAAATCTGTAAAATGTGATCCCCAAGAAACAAAAAAATTTAAAGGAGAATACTGTGGGCTTCAACGCGGGCGGTTATAGTCTGTTAAGATTTTGAATGTCAGCAGCTAACCCCACCCCATGGCTACAATATCTTTCGCGTCAATGTTTTATCTACAGATCACGATGGCCCTTTGATAAGGCTGCATTTTTGACTTCTTTTTCTATCTTTTAGATCAAAAAAGATCAAAATTAGTCCCGCGTGATAAAACATCGACGCGAAAAGGTACCGTCTCAGCAGGGGCGGAGTTAGTTGGTTGAGATTCAAAATCTGAACAGACTATAGATACAAGTAGGTACCGGGTAGCAACTCAAGTGAATCGGCGAAACGTAATCGGTGGTCATTTGTATGCGACCGGGTACTATCTCTATGGTACCTGGATAGTACCTGATCGGTATCTGGATGCTACCGGGTATGTACCCGAAATTCGCGATTGCCACTGGCTGGCACATCGGTCGTTTATATAGCATCAGTGTTTTTTTACACCTACCCAAGCCTTCCAGGGTCTTATTGGATAAAGCTGACACAAAAAATAACGACCCGGGAAGCAATTCCAGACTTTCCGGTAGAAATCGCGAATGTCAGGTAGCTACCCGGTAGCTACTGCATCGAACTCCGACCCAGGTACCATAGAGATAGTACCCGGTAGCATACAAACGTCCACCGATTACCATACGCCGATTGACTTTTTCAAAAGTTGCTACCCGGTAGCTACTTGTATCGACTTCTCGATTCATCTTTGTTAAAACCTTTGGAATCAAAAATCTGGCGCTTTCATTGAATATACCTAACTTTGAGTCAAATTTCAAAACAAAATTTTTTCCATTTAAATTGTAAATGCTCATATAAGATTTTGGATCAAAGTAGACGGCGGGGAACGTTGGAAAAACTCTCCGTTGCCGAGCAATCAGAGAAACTCTTTGCATCGGGTGCTAGACGTGTTAGGAGGGTCGAGCCTTTCAGTTCTGACGAGTCGTTTCCAGTTGCCTACGACGATCTCAAAAGGTTGCGCGCTTCTGCCACTGCCGAAGAGAAGCGGCTTCTGGAGCTGTTGGAGACCGAACACGCAGAGATGGCGAGCCTCTTGCACGCCGAAGGGCTCAACTACTACTACTGGTTCAACAGTCCGTTTTTCCTCTTTCTTGACACTCTCGACACTTTGCAGACTTAAGAAGAAAAAAAAACAATAAATTTCGTATTCTGAGACTCGTAAAAAGACTAGTAATAAACTTCATCATGTTCCAGAGTACATTCATCCCAAACCAACGATTCTGCCAGGAGAGACCCTCGGCGACGCTATTAAGAGATCTTTAAGTAAGTTTATTAATTTCGTGTTGTGATTCTTGTCTCCGTCATTTTAGGGCGCAAACTGAAGGAGTTTCAAGTTTGATCGAATGAGATATTTTTCAGATAAAGATGAGTGTCACAATGAAATCAAAGCTCAAATGGACTACATTCATAACTTGGCAAATCCCAAGGATAATCTCCTGAAACAGCAAAAGGAACTTGCTTCGACCGCTCCGAAAACGTCAGAAGACAAGAACTCGAAGGACAAGAAGTCGAAGGACAAGAAGTCGAAGGAAAAGAGTTCGAAAGACAAAAACTCGAAAGACAAAAACTCGAAGGAAAAGAGTTCGAAAGAGAAGAAACCGAAGAAGGCTTAGAAGACGGCAACAATAATTGTCGATCGTTTCACTGTTTATTCAACCGTTTTTTTAATAAATCGATTTTTTTACTCTATTTGGAACCTTGATTTTTCATATAAATTTGATGTTTGCGAGCATATATATACTTCCTAATTCAAGACATATAGATGATTCACTCACTAGGGAATGGTCTCCATTCGCAGTGGGACTTCTGAATGAGACTATGTTCACTAGATGTAGTTTTTCACGCTGATTCCAATATCTGGTTTCAAAAACTGCCCTCGAGGCAATCGCCCCCCGTTCGAATTGAAGTTCTTCCTTTGATTCATTTTCTTTTTCTTTTTTACACTTCAATTCTTTCAAAAAAAGCGTTTATTTGATAAATTCATTGTGAATAAAATAAGAGAATGAAGGTATAATAAAGAAGCCAGCTATAAAAATAAAAACGGAAAGAAATTACAAAGACGTACAGGCAGTGCTGGCCATAAAGGTATTTCAAAGTGGTCATTTGAGCATAATTTAGTTTAAAGTGGCTCAAATGACTTGCAACTTTGCATAGATTTTAAATAGCTACGCACTAACTTTTTCCCAAGAGAAGAACTCATTTGCTCGGGTTAGACCGGATTTGAGAGCATAAAACCTAAAGTCGTGAAAATGAAGATTTTTCTCTTGAGATTCGAAAAATCATATCTTCAAAGAAACTTTGATTTTCAATCAGAAATTTTTTTCCCCGGTAAAACAAGTTTTCGACTTTCTAAAAAACTTGATCAGCCCCCTATCAACCCGATAGTAAGAGCGTAGTGACTTTTTCTTTGGAAGGCCTTTTTCGTTTTGACGCCTCGTCATTCAAATGGACTATACGAGGTCATTTTTGTTTGAAAACACCCTGTTTTATGTTGAAAAACTTCAAAACACCCTCAAGAATAGTTTTACACTGGTTTCTTCATCTTTCTCACTTTATCCTCTCTCCAGAACTCGCTTACTTCACTAGGTCTGATTTTGAAACCTCTGATTCGACCAGTTTTTCTGGATTTTTGGGCATTCAAAGCAGTTTTTATCTGATCAATTGCTTTTAAATCGTGAAGTTGAAAATAATTTATAGCTGAATTGCAGGCTCCTATTACCTGAAGACTGCTAATTTTTGCTGAAGCATAGTTTCACGAGACCAAAAAAACTTATTTTTCCCATAAAGTTTAAAAGAAACTTTTTTTACAGTGCCTATCTTCGATCTGAGAGCTGGAAAAGAGGAGTTACAAAAGTTATCTCATGATCTAAAACATTAAAAAAATATTAAAAAAATAAGTTTTTTTAATCTTATTACACAAGATTTGGAGCCCTCTAAGCAACACTTGTTGAAAAAGAAGTTTTGAGAACTTTAAGAAACTCATTATAACTCACTATATCTTTTTGAATAAGTAAGCGAAACAAAGTGAGTCTTTTTTTATTTTTTTATTCATCAAGGTTCTGAAAAAGCTTTGAAATCTGAAATAAAAAATCGAGAATGTTCTGATTTTGAAAAACGAGCATAACCGCTTTAAATCAGAGGTTTCAAAATCAGACCTAGTGAAGTAAGCGAGTTCTGGAGAGAGGATAAAGTGAGAAAGATGAAGAAACCAGTGTAAAACTATTCTTGAGGGTGTTTTGAAGTTTTTCAACATAAAACAGGGTGTTTTCAAACAAAAATGACCTCGTATAGTCCATTTGAATGACGAGGCGTCAAAACGAAAAAGGCCTTCCAAAGAAAAAGTCACTACGCTCTTACTATCGGGTTGATAGGGGGCTGATCAAGTTTTTTAGAAAGTCGAAAACTTGTTTTACCGGGGAAAAAAATTTCTGATTGAAAATCAAAGTTTCTTTGAAGATATTGTGCCAGTAGTGGCTTTCGTTGTATCTTCTTGAAAGCGGTGGTTCAGATTTATTTATGTAGTATAAGCAAATGCGAGAAAGAAGTTTAGTCTGGTTCCCGAGGGTGCCTTGTAGGCGCCTTCCTCCTCTTTTATAGTGCTGACCGGGGGCGGGCGCGCGTTCGCGAGCGGGGGCGGAGCATCGTCCGCGCTTTGGGCGCGACATTCCCGGCGGCGAGCTAAAAAACAAAAGGGGTTTTGTTAATTTGTTTAACCTGAAGGGTCAGCATGTGCAACTGCCAGATAGAGGCGTTCCGCGAAGTTGTCGAAGAAGGAGCCGGAAAAAAGCACTCAGTAGTGCCCGAAGATAAAATTCAAAAATCGATGCGCTTCTCAAAGTTATGGAGGTAATTGAAGATTTTTGTCCAAGGCGAGTATGTTCCCATTAGCGTATTTTTTCGAAGTGCTGGATTTCAATAGTATAGAATAATAGAGTGGAAAGTTTATAGTTAAAAATTTTTTTAATAATGATAAAAAGGAGTGCTCTTATTTGACTTCAAATAAGTTTGATGAAATGTAAGAGGAACTTGAACAAAAAAAGGAAGTAGTGGATATAAAAACGGATATGCCAATAATAGTTGTACAAAAGTCTCTTGCGGGGCAAACTTTCTCAATAATTTTGAATTTTCCACCAGATATTTTTCGCCACCATACTTTGTGTTGATGAATCGTGATTTTTCCTGGAAGTACAACCGAACTTGGCGGTGAACTTGGTAGAGATTCTAGACATAAATGTTCTGAGGAAATTTTATAAAAACTATTTTGTTGTAATTCATTATCAATTAGAGTAACTCCATACTTCTCACAAATTATTTCAGACCCTTTGCTTTGTTTTTGAGCTTCTGCAAAAGGTTTCTTTGCCAGTTCAAGTTCGGATTTTTTCACGTTTAGATCCCCGTTGACCAATTCGCGGAGAATTTTCGATGGCGCTGATGTTGAGCTTGATGGCCCAGGAGGGGTTTTGCTCATTGTTGGTAATTTGTCACTCGATCTCGCGTCTGTTTGGACCGCGGCAGGGGCAATCGTAAATGTTGGCATTGTTGTAAACCGGCTCAAATTTGCCATAGTTGATCTGATCGGCGTCGTTGTAAGAGGCCGTGCTTTAGTGGCAGATGTTTGGAATCTTTTCTGTGACATTTGATCTTTTGTTCGTGTATTCCCACGTTCTGGATCAGAATAAACAAACGGTTTCGACGTTGAAATTTGTTTACCGGCGGACAAAGTCATTGTTGATGTAGTTGGTGCCGTGGATGTAGTCATTGTTTCGATAAAAGAGCGGAGTTTAGGATTGAACAAAGGAATATCTTTTTGCGCTCCGCAAATCGAAGAGAAACAAAATAGTAGAATAATAGTCGTCAAAGGATAACTGAAGGAAACAGCTTTTTTCGTCGTGCTTTCTCTCACTTTTTGGGTCTGAATTTCTTTTGAAATCGGTATTGGTCTGATTTCTAGTGGGACAATTTGATTGATTGTTCTGCGAATGATATTGGTAGCTGATTCACGCCTTGGATCAGGATTGTTGACTCGTAATTCAACTGATCGGATCGAGCCATCTCTAGATCGTACAATGTCTTCAACTTTTGCTAGGCGCCATTTTTCTCGGGGTCGAAGTGGATCTTTGACAATAACCATTTCCCCAATAATTGGCGCTGTTTTCGCAGCCGCTACATTTTCGAGCGGCAGTTCATGTTACAAAAAAATATTTTTATGGAAAAACTTTTTTTCGTATTTTGTGATTAAATCCCTGTAAAACTTCATAAAAAAATTGTGAGTTCCCGGTCTTTATTGACTATTGACTATTGACATATTGACAGCTCCTTCATTTTTGTTGCAGTAATAATTCATCTCCCTGTAAATTTTTCTTCAGAAATGTTTCGAGCCTCGAAAGGTCCTTTAAATTTTTTTATTTCACATATTTCCCTTTTTAATATAGTTTGTCCAGATTTGGAATGTCAAGCAGCAATCTCCGTCCCAAACAAAGCTCTGTAAGTGGCTCGTTCTATAATTGGTTTGATCTACAAATAAGAGGCGGAGTTCGACCGATGACTTGACATTCAAATTCTGAACAAACTATAAACGCCGACTGTTCGGAAAATAACATTCCAAAATTTAAAAAAACACATTATTAAGTGAAAGGTAAATCAGTGTGACCAGTTTAGTGACCGCCTGGTATTACTATTTAAAAAGATGAATGCTTGAAAAATCAGTTATATCAACTTCAAATAATCCGAAAGGACAAAATTTGATAACCGCGCGCATTTTCTTGATGTTAAAAAGAGAGCGCAATTTCCTGTACAAAATTTGAAAAAAGAGTGCGCATTTTCCTTACGTGCGCACGAGAAAAGAGTGCGCACAGCGCGCACTTTCCAGCATGCCTCGAAAAAGAGCCTATAGACGTGAAAAAAATCCATCCTTTCACAATTCCTTTTCTAGTTGACAAAAAAACATTTGGGTGAAAGTTTTTCTTTCTGAACACTTTCATACCTTTCACCCTCAGAATTGGTTAAAGTCCTTTTTTCAGTGAAAAACGTGGAATTTTGTGCCGAAAATGACTTATTGTGGTTCTATGTGTCTTTCCCGACTTATTGAAAATTTAAAAAAAGTTTTCTTTACAGATTTAGTTTAGTTCATCCACCTAGTGGTATTTTTTCTCCTCTGCAACATCGCCATACCATTCTGATGTTGCGAAAATGAAGAGATTGATTGATTCGAATAAAAAATTTTAAAAAAGGGAATGAGTATGGTTTTTTGTCTGAGCTAGATGAGTAGGTTGAGGAAAAGAGTCAAATTGAGAGCCTACTGAATTTCTCTTGATTTGAGAAAAATGTAAACTGACTCTTTTCGTTGCCGCTCCCTGCTTAGCGGTGTTGTTGCCTGCCACGCGGGTCTTCTTCCTGAGTGAGCGTTGAGTGCGGGTCGGACAGCGATCCGTTCAACCTCGAACTTGGGTAATTAAACCTTTATCATAAATATTCCGCGAACAAAATTATAACGATAAAGCAATAAATTTAAATCAACAATAAGAATGGAAGATTGAGTGAAAAAATGAAATAAGAATGTAAGGAGAAATGGTTTTGGGGGCGAACGACGTGGCTGGCTAGACAGGTAATGGAATGGCTCCTAATGGACCTTTCCCCTGGCGAGCCAGCCACGTCATCCTCTGAGTGGCGGGGAGGCATCTACCTTTGAGTCGGTGTCGACAAATTTAATTTGACACTGAAAATGTTGCTGAAAGGCTTTTTTTTTTTGCTTTAAAGGGAAAATTTTGTCAAAACCCAGCAGTTAATATTGAAAATTGAAAAAAAAAAAGTTCCTTCGCATTTTGCTGTCGCAATAAAAAATAATTACCGTAAATTAGTACAAAACAGATAAATATACAACCAAAATAAACATGAAAAATCACGTGAAGCATGCTTCACGTGATTTTTCCGCCAGTGTCTCGCGTTTATCTCGGCAGTTATTCTTAGTGCACTTGAGCAACAAAAAATTCAAATGTTCGCGCGCAAGCTGTCAAGATGCATATATGTAGAAGAAATTAGTAAAAAGCTGAATTATTGCGAAACTCTAGTTATTTCGGTTCTTCCATTTTTGAAATGTTTTCACTGTAATCGGCGGAATTTACAGAGGCATTTTCGTCTTCATCTGTGGGTCCCGTGGTTTTCGCATCGAGGTGAGTTGAATCCCTTCACATTGAGAGAAGTATTGAATACTTTCAGGAATTGTCCAAGTGAAGAAAAAAGGTTATGACCAAAAAAAAAGCAGCGGCTTTCAATCCACTCCACCGCAGTTTTTCCCCCATCTTCATTTATTTTAATTTTAATAAACAACTTACAAGAAACCTTGTTCAACGGTCTGAGAAAAATTTGTTGGGTCGAACTTCTACTTCGAAATGAGAGAAAGAAGCTTGGAAGCATCTGATTGAAGGTCTTTTGATGTTCCTTGCCAGCCACTATATTATATTGCAAAAGTCTTCGGAGGAGAATTTCAAACTTCCCTTTTTTTGGTGGTATGAAAAAAACACCAGCGAAAAATTTAAACGACGACTTTTCCGATTTTTTTCATATCGCTAGGGAACTTTCCGACGGCCACCTTTCCGACGAATCTTTTTTTCAATTCAATTTGTTTATTTTTTTCGCAACGTCGGGATGGTATGGTGATGTTGCAGGGAGGGAAAAAGACCACTAGGTGGATTAACTAACCCCACCCGTGAAGAAAAAGTTTTTTTGTGTAAGAAAAAGAAACATAGAACCATAATAAGTAGATATTTAAATTTTTCGAACTTCGAAATTTCGAAGCCGCTCCGCATTTTTCGAAATTTCTACAATTTCTTCCACTACGCAGAACGCCGTGTAGCGAGCGATATTGCTCGACTCACCCTCATTATAGTGTTGATCTCGCTGAGACATAGTGTATGATGTTGGGTGCAGCAATACTTAAAATATCATTTAGAAACGGCATTAAAAAAAAACTATGGAAATGAGCGCAGTGACAAGATATTTTACTATGAAAGCACATAAATCACTTGCATTAATGTTTCAAAATGAAATAGTCAGCATTGTATTGTGAAATTCTGCAAAAGATCTTTGGAAAAACTTTGTTCTTCAATGAAAAGAAGTTCTAAAATAAATTTTGTGAAAGTGCGCTCCATCGAAGTCAGAATTACGGTGAGGCCAGGTTGACAAATACCGGCGTCTATGCCGTGTTCAAAGTAATTTCCGCGAAATGCACAATGATCTCTGACTCTCCAAAATTTAGTGATCTTTTCCTTTCTCTAACGGGTATTTTGCATTTCGCGGAAATTACTTTGAACACGGCACTACATTGAGGTTTCCCAATGTAGCCAGTTTATTCCAAAGAGGGACGAACGTCTCAAAGAAATTTTCGAAACGAATCCCTACTCTGATAAGACGTGATGGAGCACGTACTGAATTTGATCTCCTGAAAACACTGTGAGCAACTGGCAAACGACTCTCCTTAATATACATTTTATGTAACGTTTTTAGACAAAATTCAACTCTTCTTCTGAAAAGAGAGTTAGTGTTAATTTGGGCTAATCTATCTTCGTAACTAGAAAACCTAATGTTAGCTCTCATAAAGGCTTGCCGAGTGAATTGACGGAAGATGTTTTCGAGATCGTAGGATTGTTCTGAAGCTAAAGGAGGAACGAACAGCTCACAGCAGTAGTCTTCTAGTTTTAAGTGTTGCACTTGAGAACCAAAGCGCCGAAGCTGAGGCCGTATGCAATAAAGTGGAAAATGATTTTCCGCCATTTTCCTGAAAATTGAAAAGACCTTAAACTCGCTAGGATATAATGGATTTCGACTCTATCTGATGTAATAAGGCTCTATAAGAAGATTCTGACAGAGAAGAAACAATTTCAGACTAAAAAAGACTAATTTTAGCCATTTACGAGTTTCAGGAAAATGGCGGAAAAACTATTTTCCACTTAACACACGTTCTCTGAGAAAATCGATGACTTTTCACTAATAAAAAGCAAAACGAAGTAAATTTATTTTTTGATTCGCTTCAAAATTTGATCACGGCTCACACACGAGCTTCTGATTATTTAGCACCAGGTTTCAGGCGGCTCCGCCCCTTTTTAAAGATACTGTAGAGAGTTGGCTGAAAAAAATAAATTTTTTTCCTGTTGAGAATTTTTCATTCAAAAAAATGCTTGGAAATGTAAGAAAAAAACTATTTTTGAGTATTTTTTTCAGTTACAACTTTTTTTCTAACTTGACTTCTTCAGGGAGAAAAAAATCGATATTTCCTCAAAAACAGCGATTTTTTCCGTTTTTGAGCTATAACTAGAGTAAGAACCCCCTATGGTACGAATTTTATTTCTGATTATGAAACTAGGGGCCTTCTTCTTCAAGAAAAAGTGGTTCTACAACAAATCCCTGGGGTGGGATAGTTGACCTCCATTCGACCGAAGGTGATCAACTTGAATCGGCTCAAAATTCAAAAAATCATTTTTCTCCTAATTTGACGGCTTTTTCCTCTTTTTTGTTTCGAAACTGAAGACAAAACTTGTGTTCGTGTTCTCCACCATTTTAGGGCGCAAAGAAAATTTTATTCCGAATTCCTCGAGACTTTTCGAATTTTAGGACTTTCGTCGATTTTCGATTTTTTCCGTTTTCAGGTTGTTATTTCAGTAGGAACCCTCGAATGTGGTCATCATCTTTTGGTATATGGAAGAGTAGGTATTTCTGGATAAGAAAAAATTAGTCCGGTAAAAATCTCTGGGGTGGCCCAGTTGACCTCCGACCGCCTGAAGGTGACGACCCCAAAAAAATGGAATTTTCATTCAGGCTCGCAAAAACAACTTTTTTTGTTTCTATTATCACAAAAATGCTTTTTCTGTGAGACCTACATCAATTGTAACTTTTTTTCATGTGTTTTTACAGAGCTTGCAGATACGGAGAGGCCACTTTTTACTCATGAGAAAGTCACTTTTTTTGGTTTGATCTCGATTTCCTCTCTGTGCGATTGGTCCGAATCCTTCTCGTCTCCGATAAATTTCATTCTTGGTCCGGATATTCGCTTGCAAACTCGTAGTCACTATATTTCTTCCCACTTTAACACCTCTGTATATGCTTGCAAACACCAATTTTATAGAAAAAAAAATCAAGATTTCGAAGTTATGGAAAAAAAAACCAATTTATTTAAAAAACGATTGGATAAACATTGAAACGAAAATCATTGCCATCTTCTATGTCTTCTTCGACTTCTCGTCCTTCGTGTTCTTGTCTTCTGACGTTTTCGGAGCGGTCGGATCTGCGCAGCGTGTGCCCTAAAATATGTAGAAGGATGGAATCACAAAACGAAAAGATCAAACTCACTCAAAGCTGTCATCATAATAGAGTGCTAAAAAGATGCTAATCAGTTAGTTTGCCGAAAAAGTAGGTATTTTTCAGAAAACAAAAAACTGGCGCTTTCACTCGCGACCTCAAAATGAAAAATCGCAGCGCATGCACTGCGCCAAGCTGTCAGGTCTAGCGCGGGGAGCTTGAAAGTTGAAAACCAAAAAAAAGCCACTTTTTCTATCGCGAAAAGGGGCGTGGCTTTGCGGTCCCTACTTTTAAGGCGCCTTTTTTCCTAGACTTTTTTTTCCAAAGAGGACCTTTTCAGGAGCCCAAAAAAGGTCGGAAAATAGATGAAAAAAAGGAGATCTGGCCTTTTTGAGGTCGTTTGGACTTTGCCTGTCACGTTTCATATCAATCTTTCACCTTCCTCTATCATCTCATTTTGTACCACTATCTCATCTTCTGGTGTCCCATCGCTCGCCATCTCTTCTTCGCTTACTCCGTTTTGTTTTAGTCCGTTATTTTGAAATCTCACTGCTGAACGAGCATGTAGCTCATGCCGTGTTTTTTTCCTTGCCGACCTAAAACTTTCTCCCTCATCACATCTGTTCAGCCCGTCCGGTTTGGAACACTGTATGTTAAAATTTTGCATACACCAATTGCGGTTTTTGGGCGATATCATCGTTAATAACTTCTCATACATTTTCATTTTCGTAGATAATAAACAATCAAGTTACCCCGAAGAAGTTATATCGCCGTTTTTTTTTTAAAATTATTCTCGTTCAGGCACTGCCACAGCACTTCTCAATTTATAATATTACAATTAATAATCTAAAACGATTCAAAAACATTTTTTTCACATTTTTCGGTAGAGGAGACTGTCAATTTTCATAATCCGTTTAGTTTCCGAAAAGAGGTGCACTAAGAAAAAATTAATGGCCAAAATACTAGCGCGCACGGCGCTCAACTGAAGGCGAAATCTCACGATTTACCCGCTGCCGCTGCAACATCTTCTAATTGCGCGATTTTTGTTCGAATATTACATATGAATTATCGCATTTGACAACAGAGACAGGATTATCTAGAGGGACTTTGAAGTTTACCGTGCATTACGTAAAAAACTTATCCTCTTTTTTCAGACTCACCATCTGGCTGCGGCATCTCGTTCTTGCCGACGCATGTCTCCCGCCTGTTCCCAGCACCTCTGCATAATTTCACGATTTTTCAAATTTATAATCTTTCATTTCATAACAGGATAATACGCGTATTAAATAAAACCGTTTAAAACCATTCGTACAATAAACATAAACACATGTTCACATACAAATACAAATAAAAATAAACGAATGTTCTCAAAAACAGTTTTTCTTAATAATGGGTTGTCCACGTGGCTCGGAACATTGCAGCTTAGCTCGCTTTTCCCCCTGAAATCACACTTAATTGACTCAAAATTTTGAAAAGCCCACTTTCGAGGTCTTTGCGCTATAAATTTACATTGTGCTCGGTTTTACCTCTAAATGTGCGAAAAAAAAACACCGAAACTTTCAGAGCCGCTTCCCAGATAGGGTTTGCTCGGAGCATAATTCCTGCCGAGTCTTTCGTGACGGACGAAGACCGCCCGATCCTTCCCACCTTGCGACAGCTTATTGTGGACGCCGAACAGGGCGGATTCATAATTTGGAAGCCCGCTTTACGTTCATTCCTAACTGTATCCAAAATATTTACACTGATAAAGAAAGATCATTGAGCAATGAGAAGCCAAAATGAAACTTCAATCTCAATAACAAATCATAAAATACGTTTCCTTAAACTTTGTGTTGAACTAACAAAGAAAAAAAAAATAAAAGGAAAAAAAACGTTTGAAAAACCACGTGATCGACGTTTCAAAGGTAGTCAGTTTTTATAGAGTCCGGGCCGCGGATCACCGCTCTCGCGAGAGGATCTCGAGCAGGGTGAGGATTTCGATTATTAGTTTCTATAAGTAATTTGAATAGTTATTTGCCTTGCATTCGGAGGATCATCATTAAATACGTAAACTTTAGGAAAGATTTTTATGTAAAAAAATAATTCATTGTCTTTTTGTTCAAAAAAAACAGGCCTTTGATGTCAGCTCTCTCAGACATTGTTATCGCGAAACGGACGTTTCGAGGGCATTTCTAGTGACCACTTTAGAAGCGTTAGCATTCTCAAGTTATCCCTAGAAATGCTCAGACACTCCCGGTTTTTGTTACCGAGGCTCAAACTAAAGTTTTCCAAAATTCAACTAGGGACAGTTTCATATTGAAAAAATTCGTTGAAACAAACTCATTTCAAATAAAACAAACGGCTTTCCGTTTCTGAGCGAGTCGAGAAAATCTTAAAAGGTTGGTAGACGTGTTGGGGTTGAATCGTGAGCTTTTCAGTTCTGACGACTCATTTTCAGTCGCCTACGACGATCTCAAAAGGTTGCGCGCTTCTGCCACTGCCGAAGAGAAGCGGCTTCCGGAGCTGTTGGAGACCGAACACGCAGAGATGGCGAATCTCCTGAACGCCGAAGGGCTCAACTACTACTACTGGTTCAACAGTTCGTTTTTCCTCTTTCTTGACACTCTCGACACTTTGCAGACTTAAGAAGAAAAAAACGATAAATTTCGGATTCCGAGACTCGTAAAGAGACTAGTAATAAACTTCATCATGTTTCAGAGTACATTCATCTTAGACCAGCGGTTCTGCTAGGAGAGGCCCTCGGCGACGCTATTAGGAGGATTTTCAGTAAGTTTATTCATTTCGTTTTGTGATACCACTCCCACTTTTTTTGGGCGCAAACTCGAGGAGTTTTAAATTTGCTCTAACGAGATATTTTTCAGATAAAGATGAGTGTCACAAGGAAATCAAAGCTCAAATGGACTACATTCATAACTTGGCGAATCCAAAGGGGAAGCTCCTGAAACGGAAAAAAAAAACTAGCCCCGACCGCTCCGAAAACGTCGGAAGAGAAAAACACGAAGGACAAGAAGTCGAAAGACAAAAACTCGAAGGACAAGAAGTCGAAGGAAAAAAATTCGAAGGAAAAGAGTTCGAAAGAGAAGAAACCGAAGAAGGCTTAGAAGATGGGAACAACAATTGGAATTTCTATATTAACCCAAACTCTTTTCAAATAAATAGATTTTTTTACACACCTCGAAATCTTGATTTTTTTCGATAAAATTGATGTTTGTGAGCATATGCATACTTGTTTGTTCGGAAAATGCGCCAATGGAAAATTCAAATTTTAAAAAGTATCTGATCAGCCAATAATTGAAAAAAAAATCTGATATAGAACAGAACTGGGTTTCCGTGAGATATGTTGGGATCTAGTCACAATCAAGAAGGATCCTGAAGTTCCGACATCCGAAAAACCAATAAATGGAATCGGATCTTCTGATTCCAATTTGCGATTTTTGCTGATTAAACCAGTTTGATGCAGTGTTCAAAGTAATTTCCGCGAAATGCAAAATACCCGTTAGAGAAAGGAAAAGATAACTAAATTTTGGAGAGTCAGAGATCATTTTGCATTTCGCCGAAATTACTTTGAACACGGCAGGAGTTTTCCTACAACAAACGAGTTGGAAGATGATCTTCACGTTATGTTTTTGCTCAAATTCAGCTTTTTTTCAGGAGATGTTATCGACTCATTGTCTTGAAGTGAGAGATCTCTAACAACTGAAGAGTTCCACGAGTTTATGATAGCCGAGTCTAAAATTTTTTTGAACACAAATCATATAGCCAAGCATTATATCAAAATGAAATCAAAGTCTCTAGAAAATGGAAACTCAAATATAACTTGAGCGTTGATCCTCAATTAATTTGTAAAAACTCTTCAAAACCTCCATAATCGACTCCGTATTTTTCGCTATCTAAATTTCTCAACATTCTTTTTTTGTCATTCGGATTGTTCTACTTCTAAAATAGAATTTTTTTCAGCGTTTTTTTCGCCGGAAAATCCGATTTTAAAACTCGATTTGACTTGTGAAAGCGAGTTTTTTTGCAATTTACCATTTTTTTGAAATTATAAGTTTTTCTGCTTTTTATTCGCAAAAAAATTGAGTTTCTCTAAACAAAACCCAGACATAAATTTTTATAAACTGCTCTTTTCTCCAGAGAAAATACCAAGGACTTCAATGCTTGAATTTGAACCCTCTGAAGGAAAAACCTGATTATCTTATATAATTCGGGGAGCTTTTGAAAAAAAAAAAGTTATATTAGAAGACATGAAAGTGTTAGCTCAATTAGAACGAAGGATCTAAAAGGCGGTCTTTTTTTGGCCTGATTCTTTGATTTTAGAAAGTACCGCTCGAACTAGATTCTCTCAAAAATGTAGAAATAACTTTTTAACTGTTGATTTTTTTTTTTGAGAATTTAAAGTTTTACTTTACGTGTTAGAAATAATCCTACTTGACTTTTATTTAATTAATTTCACGCGTGAAATCAATAAAATCAACGTGGCATACGCATTTGAGTAATTGGCATTCCGTGTCACGGATCTTCACCAAGCCAACCATGGGTAACTTTATGGATTTTCCTTTTTTTTTTATCACCAAAGACTTGGCGAGTTTCTAGTTTCTGAGCCATGAGATATCGCAGGGCTCACACTAGTGAATGTCATAAACCACCCTTTAAATTTGGGACTCTCTACTCGCTAGGTGGCCAGGTCCTCAACAGGTGTACCCGTATTGAACCGTATTAAAAGCACGGCTAGGCCAACCTCATAAGCATGCGAGTTCGTTCACTGAAAGGGCTAAGAAAAAATTTGGACGTCAAAAAATTGGTTTCGTATACTCGCATGCTGAGAAGGGTAACCCAGCCGTGCTAACGCGGCGTGTCAGAAAGTGTCCCCGTATTAAACCCTTAAAAGCACAGCTGGTCGAACTTTTGGCAATTTTTTAGCCCAGCTGGGCTACCTATTTTTCTTACACCCGTTGTTCTCTCGTTTTAGCCCCACTGAGAATGAAATAACCTCGAAACCACGGGTTTAAAACGAGTACACCCCAGAGAAATGCGAGGCCGGCGCGAGAAAAATGCGAGATGTTTGCGAACTCGTCAATGTGCCGCCAGTGTCTCGCGTTTATCTCGGCAGTTATTCTAAGTGAATTGTACCTCTTTTGCAATATTTCTTGATAGGCTAATTCACACAGTATCAAAAACGAAATATGAGATAGATGCGATGAAAGCTTTTTTTCGGCTTTTTAGTCGTGGTTTTATCTGTTGTATTGACAGTAAATAATTTTTAATATATTCTAATTTACTATAAATATGTTCAAAAAGTTCAAATTAGTTGAAATTATCCTTGTCAGTTCGATACTTTGTTTTTTTCAAAGGGTCTTCCAAACCTCGTCTGAAAAGGCAGCTAGTCTTCGCCTTCGGTATCCTGTTTTGCACGCTGTCCACGGTTACGAGTCAAGGTACACTTTTTTGGGTAATGTCCAACATATGCGGGGGGCTATACTGTAATATACTACCCGGTACCTGCTTGTATAGACATCCCGAATATGCATCAACCTTGGATGATCGAACCTAGGAAAACGAATAATGCAAACATTTATCCCTTTTTGGTTTTCATTATTTTGTTTTTTTCGTTCCATTTTCCTTTGTTGTTTTATTGTGAGGTTATAATGTCCCGACCGGAAATGAAAACTGCATGATTTTTTCAATTCATTCTTTTGAAAAAAAAAAGTAGTGTGCATTCATCGCATACTTGTAGGCAAAAATTTTTTTGCAGAGCGTCTTTTTACGTTTTTTTGTTCCCTCTATAGGCATTCCTCACAAACTTTTTGCACACAAATTTTTGCTGAAGAAGCCCTTCAGATCCATGAAACACAGGAAAATGCGATTTCGCAATGAAACATCGAAATTAAATTATTAGCTCTAAACCTTGAAAATATGAAACACAATGTGATTTTTAAGTCAAATTCTCAAAGAAAACCTCGCCATTGAAGCATAAAATCAAAAACAATTCACTTTATGAGTTAGATTAAAAAAATAATTAATTATATGTTTATTTAAGGTCGAAACACGTCATTTTTCCCAAAAAGAAAAAAACTGATCAAATGAAAAAAATTTTTTTAAAAAAACCAGTGAATATTCTTAATACACGATTTCCAAGATTCAAATTTTTCTAAAATTTGAAAAGCATAATTTAAAAAAACTAGAGTCCATGTACTGTCTTAAAGGCGGTTTGTCGAAAAATTGTTCGGGATATTAGAGAAATCTTCAAATTTTTTTTGGCGTGTATTAAAAATAGATTTTCAGCTGGTTTTTTTCAGTGAAATGTTGCAAAAGACCTATTTCGGCATATCCATCAGGGGATGCTATTCCACCCGAATGCGAAAACTTGGATTGCACCGAGGGATCGATTACAATGGAAAAACCTTCTGGCAAAAAAGTTGTGTCCTTTTTGGGAAAAACTGAAAGAACTGGCGCTATAAGCATACTGGACAACAAGCTAAAAGCAATCATGATTCCGGATTTGATAGAAATCGTCCATAACGGTCCAGGTAAGGTCTTTTCGAAGTTGGAAAAATACGAAAAAGTTAAAAAATTGTTCAGTTATTCTTAAAATATTCAGTTACACGAAATCATCCATCGTTTTAATGAGTTTAAAGGAAAGGTCCCTTTTGAAGATTTGAAAAATTTCAAACTGTTACGCCGTGACGTCATCAATCAAATCAAAATGTTTTATTTCCCACACACAAGTACTAAATTTCACGAAATAGATGTAGGGAGAGTTTGGGAACATATGTGTCGGAACTTGTGGTGATGGAGGGAAAAGGACTCGCGGTCGTGTTAACCCCCCACTTGAGTAAATTGGAATAACCTTGAAGTTATTCTTTTAAATGTCGATTATGTAGCTTTCATATTTTTTTGTTGGATCAAGAGTGTTTAGTTCTGTAATGTTGTTTTTCAAACCATTTCTCAAGTTCAAATCTGAACTTATTTTTTTCATACTCAAATACTATGTTTCTATCCATGTGATTCCAATGATTGTAAACTCTTTGATTGATGAACCGGTAGTGTATGTCAGAAAGTAGAGGCCGCTCTATTTTGAGACCATTTCCTCGCAGTTGATTCGATCTACTTGTTGTATTTTGTAAAGGGATTGGAGATGGGCACCAATAGTATCCGTAGATGAAACTATGAGCAGCAGTTATGTCTTTTTTTAAACGTCTTTGCCAAAGGGTGTTTAGTCCAAGACGTTGAAGTCTTTCTTTGTAATTCATTTTAGGGAAAAGTCTTTTAGTAAATTTGCTTTGAACTGATTCCAATCTATCGATATCTGTTCTTGTTAGAGGACAGAAAAGTTCTGACCCATATTCAAGAACAGGTAAAATCTTCAACTTGTAGCAGTTCATGAAGTTAGTGTGCGAGAAGGTAAAACATCTAAAAAGATTATTCATGATTTTCGGAATCAAAGGTTTACTTATATCCAGATAAATTACGTCAACTATGGCTTTTTCATATACGTTTTGAATCAAATATTTTTGCTTTTGAAGCAATTGCGAAACGGTATTTCTGTTGTTCAAAAATCCGTATTGTGCTTTGGATATTATGTTTTTGTTCCAAAGATGATTTCTTAAACTTCTAACGATAATGGATTCGAGTACTCTGCATGGGACACATGTTAAACTGACAGGTCTGTAGTTTTGAGGCTCACTAAGGCTTCCTTTCTTATATATAGGGCGAACTATTGATTTTTCCCATAAACTGGACAAGCATGAGGTATCCAATGATTTTTGGAAAATCATTGATAAAGGTAGTGCCAAAGGGGCCGCTAGTTTTTGTATGATGATATTAGACAATTTATCCGGACCGGCAGAATGTAAAGGTCTAAGCTTCTTCAAACATTCGTATACGATATACGGCTCAACATTTATTTCTTCCATACTTCCAACCGAGCTCATATTATTTATTAATGGTCTCTCATCGTCTTTAGTAAAAACTGAGCAGAAGAAATCATTAAAAGCCTGAGCTTTCTCATTATCATCGTTGGTGCATCCATTTTTAGTCTGCATGAAAGGCGGATCAACGAATATGGTGGTCTTATTTCTAATATAATTTCAGAACTTCTTGCTGTTTGGTCCTTTATCGATAGCTTTCTCTTCTTCTTTAATTCTAAAATCTTTGATAACTTTCCGGTATTTCCACCAATTTGTTTTATAAGTCGATAAGTCTTCGGATTTATTCGATTTTTTTATATTTTTATGTAGGAATTTTTCAGAGTATCTCTTCAATTTCATTATCTCGGATGGAAGATTAGACTTTTTTTGATAGTTTTTCTTGGGTATAAATTGATCAATTAGTGGCAAAGTTATATTCAAAAAAGTGCTGTACATTTTGTCAGCTGTGTCACATGTACTAAAACGATAATTCCAATCAATCCAAGCCAATCTTTGTCCTAAAGATTCAAAATTTGCCTCTGAATAATCATTTACAGTAAAATGCTTCTCATGCTACCTTTTTCTGACCAACTCTGCAACACACCGATGATTTGGTAAAACAAATTCACCCCTAAAATATCCTTGTCATTTTTTGAAATTTAGGATGAAAATTTTGCGTGCTTCGGGTATATAAATTTTTGGTCACAAACGGATTATTAAACAGAAAAAAAGGCTGCTTCATAAGTTTTAATGAATATCTTTTTAAATGCTAACTCTTGTCAGGTTGGACTTGTCAGGTTGGATCTTACAGTTCTTTGTTCTTTTTAAAATCCAAGTTAAGTAAAAACCAATCTGCTAGTAGAAAAATTTGTTCTTTCAGAAAAACAAAAAACTGGAGAGATGCTATCTTTCTTTTTGTAATAATATGTTATATTCATTCGAGTTGAAATGGAAATTTCACAATTTAAAAGTTACTTTGCAGGTCCGGCTGTTCATTTGAGGGAGCCCAATTTGGATGATAAATTTTCTTTCAAAAAATTGCAAAAAATAACAGTGGATAATCCTTATATATTCTGCAAAAATTGGGACCTGATTCGTCTGGAAAATAACGTGACGGAAGAAATAAGGCTCCGGCTGGAGAAAGTGGCCAATGAGGTAAGTTTAAAAAATCGGAAAATAACAGGTTTTCAAAAAGAAACAACGTATGAATGAATTGACGCCTGGAAAGAGCAAGAAAGATTAGAGACTACCTCTGACTAGGGAGTTACTCGGGCTCGGGTACGCGTATCAAGTTGAAACTGAGGTGGCTTTAGAATTGGGTAAGAGTTCTTAGATACGAGAGAGATAATCTGCTGAACCACATAAGCTTCTGAGGAAAAGCTTTTCGAAGAAATCTAGGAAGATTCTTGTACGCGCTTGGATCTGAGGCTTGGCTTTCGGGTCATTCTCACGTTTGAATTTTTTTGATAAGTTCGTTTTCTGTCGAGCGCGAGTCATTTTTGAATTTTTCTAAAAGACCAAAAATTGAAAAAAATCACGAAATTTGAAAGTTTTTTTGTCTTTCTTTTTTTCATTTTGGGAGGTTCAAAAAGAAAAAAATTTGTCGGAAAAAAACAATTTGAGAGGTACCGCAACTGTGCTGAAAAATCACTTTTTTTCAAATCTTTTTCACTTTTTTTAAAGCTAAAATAATCAAAAGAAGAACGTTTCCATTAATTTTTATGGCTTTTTTTGAAAAAAAGCTTTTTTTCTTTATGAAAAAAATGCAAAAAATATTTGCCTTCGACAGGAATGAAACCTATTAAAAATTATCATGAAAAGAATCCTCAAGCCACTGCGCCAGAGCTCCTAGATGTGAGAGGAAGGGCAGGTATGGCTGATTCACGACTGGCTTGAGCCACCGAAAAAAGGGTCCTGACACGATAATGCGCGAGATTTCGTGCATTATCAGTGCCTGGCTCGTGGAGAGCGCAGACAGGACACGCCCCCTTAGCGTCCCACGCTGGCCGTGAATCAGCTATACGTGCAGGACTCTTCCTGGATTTCTTAGAGGAGCTTTTTCTTAGAAACCTATGGTTCTAGCAGACCTCTCTCGTTTCCAAACGCTTCTACCCAGATCTATTAGACACAGAAGTTCCAATTCGGTACTTGCTCCCTCTTGAGAACTACTGACTCTACCTCGTAAACAAATTTTAGAAATCAATATTGAGAAAAGAAACGAACTGAGCAATGAAATTTCCACCTTGCTTCCTTTTTTTTATCTTTACCATTGTCTTTTCCAAACCTCCTAATTGATATCCATCACGATAATCTCCGGATTCGACCTCATTGCTTCTTAGTCAGTTAAAAGTTTTCCGTTTGTCACATGTCATTTCTAGTCGAACGCTTTTTTAAACGACCTCTTGGAATTCGCCCAAATTCTGTTTGTTAAACTTGCTATCACACACCAAAGAACAAGGAACAATTTCCAATATCTCGGAGTCTGTACTATTCAGACTCTCGCCGTTTGTAATACTGTTACGACGCCAGCGCCAACGGCAGCACCACTAAACACCACGACGACGTTGACGATCAGCAGCCTTTCCACGACTTCGAACGACACCGCGGGTGTCCCGCAACAATGTGCTCAGAGCGTGGCTTCCGCCGCCGCCGCTGCCTCAGCCTCAGCCAAAGAAAAGGAATGTCCTAGCAAAAGTAATTTCAATGGTTTTCGTGTTTTCAACAGTGAACCGAATTCCAGACGGACTGCTGATCGGAGCGGTAATAGTCATTGTTGTGCTTCTGGTCCTCCTGGGCATTTTGGTGTACATGTACATCAGGCTCTACTTCTTCAGGAAGGACGAGGACGCCGCTTTTGCCGCATATGGTATAGTCTGTGTATCACGCCTTGGAATTTCACCGAACGGCATTCCGCTATTTCGCTGCGTTCTCGGCAGCGCCTACAATTTTTATTTTATTTAAAAACTTGACCAACACGTGTTCCCAGTGGAACAGTCCATCTATTAGAAATGAGAACCGATTCAAAGCGAGACCGAGGCTCGCAAAGACGCATCGCGACGCAGCGGAAGAGCGAAATGTCGTTTGGTGAAATCCCAAGTCTTGGCACACACACTACAACTATGTCATGTTGTTTTATTAACCGAACGCCTGAAAAAAAAATCAAACAAGTTTTAGCATAAGATCGGGAATTATTTTCAACAATATTAGCCGGAATATCCATTGTTGTATAGTCAATGTTTCCCGACTTGAAAGGTGAGGGACACGGGGCAGGGGGAGCGACGCGTAGCGTGTGCGTTCGCGGTCCTTGGCACGTGTTCAATTCAACCGCCATCTACTCTTTGAAAGGCCCGTTTTTCGCTTTTTTCATTCCTTTTTCATTTATTTATTGATTATGTTCGTGTGTGCATCAAAAAAATAGTAGAAAACATCGAAAAAGAGCGGTGGCCGAGCTTTTTAAATAGTCGACGACAAATGAATTTAACTCGTGCCACGAACCGCGAACGCTCACGCTACGCGTCCCGCCCCTTGCCCCGCCTTCTTCGCCTTTCAAGTCGGGAAACATTGACTATAGTATTAAAGAATCTTGAAAGTCCTATTTGCAAATTTTCAAATTTTTCGTGGAATGAGTGCTCGAACTTTGACAGAAACAAGATAAGCTAATCCATAGTATCCTTTCAGTATCCTATGTCGCGCAACTTATGAATTCCATGATCTTCTTCCAATCCGGCAGAGACCATGCAATGCGTTAGTTTCCTTATTCGCTATTTTGATCACAGTTCTTTTTTAGTTCATGGCACTATGATGGATGGTCTCTATAAGAAGCACTCCCCACTAGGTAAGTCTGATTTAACCTTGAAAAAAGTTCCATATTTCACCAAAAAAAAAATCATCATTTTAGTTTGCAGTTCGATTTTTCGGGGAAAAAGATCATTATTTTATGTAGCAAACAAATATTCTAACAGTCTCCACTTTCGTACTTTTTGCGTCTTTCTTTAGAAAACTGAATAAGGGCCACACCACCCTTTATAGTTTGTTCATATTTTTAATGTCAAGTACAATGACGTCATTCGAAAATACTCTGTGTATGGCTAGCTCTCTGATTGGCTTATCGGGCCGTTAGGGGCGGAGCTTTTGACGCGACTTGACATTCGAAATCTGAACATACTATACAACAATAAAAAACTTCTCCAAATTTTTGCAATCGGCCTGATAAACGGTAAAGTGTTATATGGTGTGTGATAGGATCATTCCTGGCCTGTTCAAAATGTTTTCAAGGTCAAGTTCAACCTTCAGCCGAACGATCTAAAAAATCACTTGATTACTTGTAGCGCCGGTGTACGCTATTTAAATTTGGTCGCTGTTTTTTTTTGGCGTTAGTTCCACTTATAATAATAGGTTTATTCACTGCATACTGTTAGAAAAATAATAAATAAAATAGTTCAGAATACGAAAGCAGCAGAATAACCAAAACGGGAATTAGTCCACCCTAACGAGTAGACTATGACCCGGGGATAGAAAGGAAGTCAGAGCAAACGGGAAGGAATGGATTCGAAAAAAAGGCAGAGTTAGGGAGATCATTAAGTTTAACCCGTAGCGCATCCGTAGAGACGTTAAAATTTATTCTAGAGGTAAGTTTATTCCATAATGGAATAGTTTTTGGAAAAATCTTTAGAGAACTGACCGGAAGTGCGAAGTCGAAGTGGATTCCTCTGTAAAGGAGAAATAGTGAAGAAATCATTGACTTTTGCAACATGTCCTCTATAGTCGTCGATTTCAACCATTCAATCTTTTTTCATTAGATGACCTGGTGTTAAACATGCACAACAGTTGATTTTTGACCACCCAACTAGCCGGTCTACAGTTGTGAAAAAAAAATTGGAAACAGAGTTCATGCCAAAAAAGGGCCTATAACATTATCACTGCCATATCATAATGATTTTTTTTATTCTAGAGGATCTTTCGTGGATGTTCCACAAGCAGGCCATCAAACGCAAGAAGAAATTCGAAGAAAAGCAGCCTCTACACCCTATAGATGATTTCTCTTTGTACACTGGAATTACATGGAATAACGTACATGATCTTAGTGATAAACGTGAAAGGACGGAAGAGTTTATCGAAGCGGGTCAGAAATATGAGGCCGTCAAAAAAGTACACCAAGCTGGAAAGGAGTTTGAACCGCCGCAGGGAACTCGTATCTGGTCGGATCTTCGACTGAAAGATCATGATAAAATGGAGATAGCGAAACTGCCCGAACAGCAAATGGTCGAGAAGAAGAAATTGGATCATGTGAAAAAAAATCCACCGAAGGCTTTGTTGAAAAAACGACAAAAAGGAGGAGGTGATCCGCCTTCCAAAGCTACCAACAGCGTCGCCAAAACTGAAAAGTCCAAAATGGAAGAGAAGAAAAAGGAGGGTCCAAAGGCAGAAGAAAGGAAAAAAGAAGATCCAAAAGCAGAAGATAAGAAAAAGGAGAACACAAAAGCAGAAGCGCCGAAAAAAGACGACCGAAAGGCAGAAGAGAAGAAAAACGAGGACACAAAGGCAGAAGCGCCGAAAAAGGACGACGCGAAAAAAGAAGAGGCAGCCAAACAAGGAGATGCGCCTATTAAGTGCGTGAAAGTTGAAGATATCGTGAAGAGAGTTGTGAAAGAAGATGATCCGAAAATGGTGTTCATTATGCCGCACGAGAACATCCAGCTCGAGAAATGTCATCCGCTGTCTCTTTTGAGCCCAGTTCAAGCGAAGTACGACACGTTCAAGACCAAATCGAAAGTTTTGCGTGGGTTTTTCTTTTTCCTTTCTTTGACAACAGTAATTCACTCACAGATCTAAAATTTCTTGAGATGCGTATTAATTGAGGAAGCGTTTGGAAGGATGAGATATGGAATTTTGTTTTCAGTTGGAAGTCAGGACAGATTATTCAAAAATGAATGGATAAGACAGAGATGGGCGGAATAGGGGCGCCTGTTTGGGAACACTGTGGTACTGGAAATTTTGTCAGTGCTTCTGCGTTCCGCAGAAAGATCAAAAACGATTCCATTAAAAGTTAGGATGTCTGAAATTGCTCGTTTAAATTGAAGCGTAGAAAAGTTTTTCGAGGTGATCCGAAAATCAAAAGACAGATTCAACCTGATGAGCATCTTACCAGAAAAAAAGGTTCCACGATAGGTCTCGTAGGTGTTGAAAACTTTGAGCGAAAAATTAAATGACGAAAACACGAAAACAGTTGATAATTTTTTTTTTCAAGCGAAGTTTTTGCTTTTTTTGAGCAGGTTATCATGCGCTTAGCTCAGCTCAAACTACGATAGTGAAAATTTGATACAATACCATGGGACTAAATCTTTTGGAATAGTCTTTTTTTCTGAAAACTATCTTAGTTGATTCGAAATCTGCGCCTGGAAAAAAAAAAACTCGTGGTACCTAAAATGATAAGAAGAAACTTTTCAGGAGATACATTCGCAGTTTTTTCGTTGGTGTTGGAAGAGCTACATATTTACTATTGTAATCACGCAAAAGGTATAGAAATGCTTTGAGACAACAAGTTATTTTTGTTTCGATTTCAGTTTGGGCGCTTGTTAACGCAAACGCCAACCATGTGGAGATCAGAATGGTGGAACATGCGAGATACAACGCTGGCGCCTACGATAAAATGAATTCAACTTGGCCCATGAATCCTGGAAGAATAGATCCGAAGAATAAACATACCGCAAGAAATGTTCCCGCCTACCAAACTCCATGTGAGTTTTCACTAACAAGTTTCATAGTCAACTTTCTACTAGCTTGAAATGTACTGGAAAAAAGTTTTAAAAAGAGCAGTTTTGGTTCCTTGATGCTTATACCAAACATTTTGATCAGGAAACTGTTATATTTGGATAAATGAATCAAGAGTAATTAAGTTCGTGTTTGAAACTGTACATTGGGCCAAAAGCCGCGTCGCGACTGCAACAAGTTACTGCGGTAACCATGCGTCCATCTCCTAACAGTTTCACAAACTATTTTGTGACACAAAAAGGTCATGTCAAAACATGGGATGCTTTGAATTTAAACTATCAAACTTTCAGTTAAACTTCAAAACAAGATTTTTTAAATTTGGAATGAAACACATAAAATTTTGGATCACAGTAGAAGGAGGGAAACGTTGGAAAACAGCTCTTTGTTGCCGAACGAGTCGAGAAACTCTTTGCAACGGGCGCTAGACGTGTTAGGGTTGAGCCTTTCAATTCTGAAGGGTAATTTTCAGTGGCCTACGATCATCTCAAAAGGTTGCGCGCTTCTGCCACCGCCGAAGAGAAGCGGCTTCTGGAGCTGTTGGAGACCGAACACGCAGAGATGGCGAGCCTCTTGCACGCCGAAGGCCTCAACTACTACTACTGGTTCAACAGTCCGTTTTTCCTCTTTCTTGACACTCTTCGACACATTGCAGACTTGAGAAGAAAAAAAAAACATAAATTTCGTATTTCGTATAAACTCGCAAAAGAAAAATAGTAATAATCTTTATTATTTTCCAGAGTACATAAATCTTAAACCAACCGTTCTGTCAGGAGAGACCCTCGGCGACGCTGTTAAGAGAACTTGGAGTAAGTTCTTTATTTTGTTTTATGATTCCACTCTCTTACGTTTTTAGGGCGCAAACTCAATTAGTTCCAAATCTGATCCTATGAGATATTTTTCAGATAAACCTGCGTGTCACAAGGAAATCGAGGAACAAATGGACTACCTTCGTGACTTGGCAAATCCAAAGGGGAAGCTCCTGAAACAGAAAAAAGAACCTGCTTCGACCGCTCCGAAAACGCCAGAAGACAAGAACTCGAAGGACAAGAAGTCGAAGAACAAAAACTCGAAGGAAAAGAGTTCGAAAGAGAAGAAACCGAAAAAGGCCTAGAAGATGGCAACAACTATTTTCGTTTCACTGTTTGTCCAACCTTTTTTTAAATAAATAGATTTTTCCAATCACTTCGGAACCTTGATTTTTTTTTTCTGTGAATTCGGACGGAGATTTTACACGGAAAATTGAGAGGAAATCGAGATAAGACCAAAAAGCAACTTTTTCCCGTTTTTTTTTCGGAGTAGCAACTTGTACGAGGCTAAGGGAGTTCCATATCTTTCGCTTTCGCAACAGAAAAAAAACACACAGAAATGTATTTTTTGAAAAGCAGTGTATAAAAAATTGTGCCGATCAAAAAAAAAAAACACCCTTCATGAATTTATAAAGACTTTGAGCTTGCGCAAAGTTTTGTTGACTTCGTACTTCCGAATACACTTTTTATTCGAGAAAAATGCATTGAATGCTAAAAACAAAACATTTCGAGATGAGAGAAGTATATTCGGAAAGCTTTCTCGTAAACTCTTATCTCTCTTTCAATCAATTTTATCTCACTCGGACATCAAAAATGACGTTTTTCAATGAACTTTTAGTTGAACTTACATTAGAAAAAAGATGGACGTCTGGGAAATAGCGAGATCAACGTTCTCAAAGAAGTCAGTTTTTATAAAAGCGGCCCGAGGATCGCCAGCTTCAAACGATGGGTAAGGATTTAATATTGTTTGGGTCACTAGTTTGATCGATCCTCTTCATATAGGGGATCTTTATCAACTGATTGAACAATTGAATCTCTCATCCACTTTTTTTTTGTTTTTAGCAAAAAGGGTTTAATAAGTCCCTACGAGTGAATTTACTGATATTAGGAATGAAATAAGTGGAAGTTGGAAAACAGCTCTCCGTTTCTGAGCGAGTCGAGAAATTCTTTGAAAGGGGTGGTAGCCGTGTTCGAGTTGAGCCTTTCAGTTCTGACGAGTCCTTTTTCCGTTGCCTACGACCATCTCAAAAGGTTGCGCGCTGCTGCCAACGCAAACTAGAAGCGGCTTCTGGAGCTGTTGGAGACCGAACACGCAGAGATGGCGAGCCTCTTGCACGCCGAAGGGCTCAACTACTACTACTGGTACAAAAGTTCGTGATCCTTTTTTCTAAAATACTAGAGACGAAGTTCATTCTTTTTTCAGCGTGCACGAAATTACGACAAACGCCAAGAGAGTCCCTTCGCGACGCTGCTAAGACAGCTTTGAGTGAGTTTGATCTTTTCGTTTTGTGATTCCATCCTTCTACATATTTTAGGGCACACGCTGCGCAGATCCGACCGCTCCGAAAACGTCAGAAGACAAGAACACGAAGGACGAGAAGTCGAAGAAGACCTAGAAGATGGCAATGATTTTCGTTTCAATGTTTATCCAATCGTTTTTTAAATAAATTGGTTTTTTTTTCCATAACTTCGAAATCTTGATTTTTTTCTATAAAATTGGTGTTTGCAAGCATATACAGAGGTGTTAAAGTGGGAAGAAATATAGTGACTACGAGTTTGCAAGCGAATATCCGGACCAAGAATGAAATTTATCGGAGACGAGAAGGATTCGGACCAATCGCACAGAGAGGAAATCGAGATCAAACCAAAAAGTGACTTTCTCATGAGTAAAAAGTGGCCTCTCCGTATCTGCAAGCTCTGTAAAACACATGAAAAAAGTTACAATTGATGTAGGTCTCACAGAAAAAGCATTTTGTGATAATAGAAACAAAAAAAGTTGTTTTGCGAGCCTGAATGAAAATTCCATTTTTGGGGTCGTCACCTTCAGGCGGTCGGAGGTCAACTGGGCCACCCCAGAGATTTTTACCGGACTAATTTTTTCTTATCCAGAAATACCTACTCTTCCATATACCAAAAGATGATGACCACATTCGAGGGTTCCTACTGAAATAACAACCTGAAAACGGAAAAAATCGAAAATCGACGAAAGTCCTAAAATTCGAAAAGTCTCGAGGAATTCGGAATAAAATTTTCTTTGCGCACTAAAATGGTGGAGAACACGAACACAAGTTTTGTCTTCAGTTTCGAAACAAAAAAGAGGAAAAAGCCGTCAAATTAGGAGAAAAATGATTTTTTGAATTTTGAGCCGATTCAAGTTGATCACCTTCGGTCGAATGGAGGTCAACTATCCCACCCCAGGGATTTGTTGTAGAACCACTTTTTCTTGAAGAAGAAGGCCCCTAGTTTCATAATCAGAAATAAAATTCGTACCATAGGGGGTTCTTACTCTAGTTATAGCTCAAAAACGGAAAAAATCGCTGTTTTTGAGGAAATATCGATTTTTTTCTCCCTGAAGAAGTCAAGTTAGAAAAAAAGTTGTAACTGAAAAAAATACTCAAAATAGTTTTTTTCTTACATTTCCAAGCATTTTTTTGAATGAAAATTCTCAACAGGAAAAAATTTATTTTTTTCAGCCAACTCTCTACAGTATCTTTTAAAAAAAGGGGCGGAGCCGCCTGAAACCTGGTGCTAAATAATCAGAAGCTCGTGTGTGAGCCGTGATCAAATTTTTGAAGCGAATCAAAAAAATAAATTTACTTCGTTTTGCTTTTTTTATTAGTGAAAAAGTCATCGATTTTTTCTCAGAGAACGTGTGTTAAGTGGAAAATAGTTTTTTTCCGCCATTTTTCCTGAAACTCGTAAATGGCTAAAATTAGTCTTTTTTTAGTCTGAAATTGTTTCTTCTCTGTCAGAATCTTCTTATAGAGCCTTATTACATCAGATAGAGTCGAAATCCATTATATCCTAGCGAGTTTAAGGTCTTTTCAATTTTCAGGAAAATGGCGGAAAATCATTTTCCACTTTATTGCATACGGCCTCAGCTTCGGCGCTTTGGTTCTCAAGTGCAACACTTAAAACTAGAAGACTACTGCTGTGAGCTGTTCGTTCCTCCTTTAGCTTCAGAACAATCCTACGATCTCGAAAACATCTTCCGTCAATTCACTCGGCAAGCCTTTATGAGAGCTAACATTAGGTTTTCTAGTTACGAAGATAGATTAGCCCAAATTAACACTAACTCTCTTTTTCAGAAGAAGAGTTGAATTTTTGTCTAAAAAAACGTTACATAAAAATGTATATTAAGGAGAGTCGTTTGCCAGTTGCTCACAGTGTTTTCAGGAGATCAAATTCAGTACGTGCTCCATCACGTCTTATCAGAGTAGGGATTCGTTTCGAAAATTTCTTTGAGACGTTCGTCCCTCTTTGGAATAAACTGGCTACATTGGGAAACCTCAATGTAGTGCCGTGTTCAAAGTAATTTCCGCGAAATGCAAAATACCCGTTAGAGAAAGGAAAAGATCACTAAATTTTGGAGAGTCAGAGATCATTTTGCATTTCGCGGAAATTACTTTGAACACGGCATAGACGCCGGTATTTGTCATGCCGTGTTCAAAGTAATTTCCGCGAAATGCAAAATACCCGTTAGAGAAAGGAAAAGATCACTAAATTTTGGAGAGTCAGAGATCATTTTGCATTTCGCGGAAATTACTTTGAACACGGCATCAACCTGGCCTCACCGTAATTCTGACTTCGATGGAGCGCACTTTCACAAAATTTATTTTAGAACTTCTTTTCATTGAAGAACAAAGTTTTTCCAAAGATCTTTTGCAGAATTTCACAATACAATGCTGACTATTTCATTTTGAAACATTAATGCAAGTGATTTATGTGCTTTCATAGTAAAATATCTTGTCACTGCGCTCATTTCCATAGTTTTTTTTTACTGCCGTTTCTAAATGATATTTTAAGTATTGCTGCACCCAACATCATACACTATGTCTCAGCGAGATCAACACTATAATGAGGGTGAGTCGAGCAATATCGCTCGCTACACGGCGTTCTGCGTAGTGGAAGAAATTGTAGAAATTTCGAAAATGCGGAGCGGCTTCGAAACGTTGTTCCACCTAGATTTACGGTAGACAGCTTGCGCGCGAACATTTGAATTTTTTGTTGCTCAAGTGCACTAAGAATAACTGCCGAGATAAACGCGAGACACTGGCGGTACATTGACGAGCTCGCAAACATCTCGCTTTTTTTCTCGCGCCGGTCTCGCATTTTTCTGGGCGCCAGCTCGCACTTTTCTAGGCGCGAGCTCGCATTTCTCTCGCAATTTGAAAATTTCCGAAATGCGAGATAAATGCGAGATGGCGCCGAGAAAAATGCGAGGTCGCGCCGAGAGAAATGCGGGATCGCGCCTAGAAAAAAGCGACATTTTTGCGAGTTAGTCAATGTACCGCCACCGAGCTCGCGTTTATCTCGTCAGTTATTCTTAGTGTGCTTCACGTGATTTTTCATGTTTATTTTGGTTGTATATTTATCTGTTTTGTACTAATTTACGGTAATTATTTTTTATTGCGACAGCAAAATGCGAAGGAACTCAATTTTCAATATTAACTGCTGGGTTTTTGACAAAATTTTTCCCTTTAAAGCAAAAGCCTTTCAGCAACATTTTTCAGTGTCAAATTAAATTTGTCGACACCGACTCAAAGGTAGATGCCTCCCCGCCACTCAGAGGATGACGTGGCTGGCTCGCCAGGGGAAAGGTCCATTAGGAGCCATTCCATTACCTGTCTAGCCAGCCACGTCGTTCGCCCCTCAAAACCATTTCTCCTTACATTCTTATTTCATTTTTTTCACTCAATCTTCCATTCTTATTGTTGATTTAAATTTATTGCTTTATCGTTATAATTTTGTTCGCGGAATATTTATGATAAAGGTTTAATTACCCAAGTTCGAGGTTGAACGGATCGCTGTCCGACCCGCACTCAACGCTCACTCAGGAAGAAGACCCGCGTGGCAGGCAACAACACCGCTAAGCAGGGAGCGGCAACGAAAAGAGTCAGTTTACATTTTTCTCAAATCAAGAGAAATTCAGTAGGCTCTCAATTTGACTCTTTTCCTCAACCTACTCATCTAGCTCAGACAAAAAACCATACTCATTCCCTTTTTTAAAATTTTTTATTCGAATCAATCAATCTCTTCATTTTCGCAACATCAGAATGGTATGGCGATGTTGCAGAGGAGAAAAATACCACTAGGTGGATGAACTAAACTAAATCTGTAAAGAAA